>JAQFVV010000148.1:1943877-2543877 GCA_028023455.1 Epiperipatus broadwayi | reverse complement strand
TATTTTCTCTTTTTAATATTTACAATCCTACTTTCTTACTTTCATCTGATAACTCTTGCAACATTTCCTAAAACTCTGAAGCATTTTTCACAAAATAATTACATTATCTGCAAAATCGAAATGACTTAAATAATCTCCATTTATATTCAATTTCTTAGCTTTCCACTTTAATCCACAAAACACAACTTTTAAAACTATTGTAATTAGTTTTGGAGATATGGAGTCACCCTTCCATACCCCTTTCTCAATGTTAATCATTTTCAAATTGCTATGTAATTTATTCATGTCTTATATAGCATATATGATCACAGACTTTCACCTGACCCACCACTCTCCACTCTATCTCATAACACTGATACACTTAAACACAGATATGTCAAAAAGAGAAATAATCACGAATATATGTATTTCATGCTAAACCAGCAATCATCAGTTGGTCCAGGTTATCATCTCTACACATATATGCAATAAGTTCTCAGATATATATTAAGATAGCCAATCTTCATACTTTAATGGACAGGCCTCAATCCACTCCACACTCCAATTCTTCAAGCATCCATCCAATTGAAAATCTGATGATGGAATGCTCAAAGGCCACCCTGAGGCTAAGATTCTCATCACACCCATGTTGACATAGAGCCAGTTGAATTTTAATAAATATTCTTCAGAATACGGTAATATCCTGGGACTATATGTTGATGACCCAATACTTTAATTCCTGAAGAAATTATCATAAAATCAAATGTTTTTCATAATATTTAAATCCAAAACGTAATGGTAACTCATATTCATAAATCCTTTTTATAATCTCTTAATATCTGGATGTGATTCACTGTGCTAAAACTACTTTTAAATCCTGCTTATTCTTTTAGTTGATTAAACTCCAAAATTCTCTGCAGACAAGTTGTAATTACTTTGGTAAAATTTTTGTAAAGAATTAATAAAAGATTGCTAAAAGATTGCCAAATGTATAATTTGTAATATCTTTTTTACCACTTTTTTAAATTTCAAAATTATTGTTGCACTTTTCAATCATCTACTAGATCTTATCACAAGAATTGAAGGGTGGAGTATATTGAAGCCTGTCCATTAAAGTTTGACGATTTCCTATCGTAATATAAATCCAAGTACTGATTATATATGTGTATGTTCTGGGTCAACTGATGAGTGCTGGTTCCTCATGAAATACATATATTGGAGATCATTTATATTTTTTACATGTGTATGGTCATGTCTTTCAGTTATATAAAATAAAGTAGATAACTGAAGACAGATTGAAAGTCTGTGTTCAAATCCCCAATATTATATTCAAACTCCAAGTATATGAATTATGCTTGTATTTCAAAATCATTAAGACATTTGTATATAACTTTGCCAACATTTTTTTTTACTTTTTCATCTGCTTCTTTTAAGATACCGATTATAATCCCATCATTACAAGGAGTGTTTTCCTTTTTTATAGATTTAATTGTATGTCTCACATCTTCAGTTAAAATACTTTTTAATTCAGAAGTTATATCTAATGAAGGGGGTATGTTTTTCTTGTTCTTTGTGACTATATAATTCTTCATAGAATCTTTCATGATGTCATCTCTCTTTCTTATAACAGTATCATCTTTTCTTCTTATTACAGAAATGTTTTCTCCTAATTCCAAAATGTTTTATGCTTTTGATATCTTTATTTTCTTCAATAGCCTTTCCCTTTTTTTTTTGCTAATTCACAGTTATGTATTTTACACAATTAGTCATTCTTCTTGTACCATTTTACAGAACTCTAGACATTCTATTTTTTTAATGGATGATTTTTATACATTTTCATATTTCTTCTATTTTTCATATATGGTCTTATTTCAGTAGAAAATTTACTAAAACAGGCAAAACTCTCCATACAGTAGTGCCACTCAGTGCAAGCCAGAGTAATCAATGGATACCAGAAGACTTGTGCATAAAATCCTTACCTAGTGCCTACTCATCCAATATCTCCAGATTAGTTTTTGGCTTGTGGCCTTTGTCAGTGAGGAGCCTTGAATCTGAGAGCACTGTACCTAGATCTTGGTGCTCTCAGATCCAAAACTCTTCACTGATGAAGACCACAAGACAGAAACTAGTCTGGGGATATTGGATGAGTAGCAATAGATAGGAATTTTATACACAAGCCTTCTGGTATCCATTGATTACTCTGGCTTGTATTGAGTGGCCCTACTGTATGGGAAGTTTTGTCTGTTTTAATAATAGTTATGAGCAAGCATAAGAAATGGTGCTCATGTGATGTTTAGTGGTTTAGTAGAAAATTTACTATTAAATTGCTGTTTTCTTATACCAGCTATCTTTGTTGCAGTTTTTAATATTATGCTATTTTTTTTTTTATTTCATTCAAATCTGAACAATCTTCAAAATCTGTTGTTTTAAAATAATTTGAAAGTTCTAATTTAAATCATTTAAGTGTTTCTGAAGATTAAGAATGTCAACTGTGACTACTCTTTTTCTTAATAAGTTTTTGTCTCTTTTATTTTGCATTAACACATGTCTAACATTTCACTAATTGGCGATCACTTCCTGTGTTGAATTTATTAACATTACAATCTTGAAATACATATTTTCTGTTAGTCAAAATATAATCCAATTCTGTTGTACCTTCATTTGGATGCTTCCATGTCCATTTCTGTTTCACACTTTTTTTAAAGAAAGAATTCATAATATATAGTTTTTCTTCTTTTTGCAAATTCTATTAGTTTGTGTTATCTCTCATTTATATTCCATAATTGAATTTACTCATGACACTTTCATATTTCAGTTGTTTACCAATTCTAGCATTAATTTCTCCCATGACAATTTTAAAATGTTGTTTAGTCTGTTAAAGACCATTTTGTATATCCATATCCTCTTTCTCTTCATCAGAATGAAAACTTGTTGGGTCATAAATTGAATTATCTGCAATTTGCTAATGTTTTATTGATCTAAGTCAAGATATTTGATTCAATTAATAAGAATGGCCTCAAATATTGTTTGAAATTAATTGGTTGCCCACCAAAATTTATTTGTATTATATCCCACCAAAATTTATTTGTATTATATAGCTTATACATGATAGAATAAGAGGTGTTATTATTACAGGTGAAAAATCTGAGGCATTTTACATAAAAACTGGTATTAAACAAGAATGTATATCTGCCCCAAACTTATTTTCAATTTTTATAATGGTCTTTGGAATTGTTTATAGGTAATTTAATCATAAAAGGATGAGATATGATACAGGTTTGTTAGTGGAATTTTTAATTTGAATTGCTTAACAGTAAAAACAAGAACTTAATCTTCTTACATTCTGGACATACAATATACTGATTATTGTACTATTTTGGCCAGTTCAAAAGATGATTCACAAAATGTTCTTAATGTTTTAAAAGCAACTTATAAAGATCTGTTCATTAATTAATATTTACCCCCCCCCCCAATTCTAAAAGTTAATATTTAAAAAAAACAAACAAATTTTTATCATGTAGTGAAGGAAGAAATGTTCTGAGCAATTTTCAACTTGGATAGTTATAAACTTAAGAATGTAAACCAGTCTAAATACTTTGGTAGTTTTAGAAGTAGAAAGATGAACTGAGATGTTGAGATTCAAGACACACTCCAATAGACTGCTGCTGCTGCTTTTAACAAATTAAAAGACAGAGTATTTCATCACAGGGAAATAATTACTGCAACTAAGTTAGTTGTATATAGATCTATTATTTTTACCTAATTCATTATATGGATATAAAACATAGGCTTGGATGTTAAGATCTAATGCAGTTCCAATGTGCTGCTTGCTGCTTTTAACATGTTAAAAGAGAGAATATTTCCTTACAGGAAAATAACTACTGCAATTAAGTTAGCTATATGTAGATCTGTTATTTTATGTAATTTATTGTATGGATGTGAAACAGGGAGACTTATATGTTAAGATCTAATGCAGTTCCAATGTGCTGCTGCTTTCAACAGGTTAAAAGACAGAGTATTTCATCACAGGAAAATAACTACTGCAAATAAGTTAGCTGTATATAAAGCTGTTATTTTGCCTAATTTATCATATGGATGTGAAACATGGACACTCTATTATTGAATTTTAAGGTAATGCTCTAACCAACTGAGCCAATCTGTCAAAGGGAACAGTTTCTATTGATTGTTGCATTTGATAGGATGGCTCAATTGATTACAGCATTATCTTAAAATTCAAAACATAAGAATATAAGGACCTAGGTTCGATTCCCATGCTAGTACTGTCACTGGTCAGAACAGCAACACCTGAAAAAAGTAGAAGAATAATACCATTTGAAATGTTTTGCATATACTAACCTGTGCACTATTGGTAACAGTTGAATATAGAAAATTTAAAAAAGTTAAATTTTTCTTAAGACATTAATACTTAATATTAGATGGTGGCAATCGTAATATGTACATACAACTAGAATACCATCATCACAAAGCTTGAGGAATAATAATAATAATAATAATAATAATAATAATAATAATAATAATAATAATAATAATAATAATAATAATAATAATAATAATAATAATAATAATAATAATAATAATAATAATAATAATAATAATAATAATAATAATAATAATAATAATAATAATAATAATAATAATAATAATAATAATAATAATAATAATAATAATAATAATAATAATAATAATAATAATAATAATAATAATAATAATAATAATAATAATAATAATAATAATAATAATAATAATAATAATAATAATAATAATAATAATAATAATAATAATAATAATAAATAATAATAATTCAATTCTTATTTATTATGTGCATTTCAACACTTTCGCTTTAAAAGAAATACACAAGATTACAAATAAATATACAAAACAAACAAAACATTATTCAATATAGTAACATTAATAAAAATATACAATAAGAAAAATTACAATTCATAATTAAAATATATATAAATACATGTTATCTACAATAGATTCAATTTCTTTTTAACATTATTTATAAAATCACAAAAAACATCAATGTTATTAAATTTTTGATTATATAACTTTTGTAATCTGTTAATGACAGATTTATTTATAAAAGAGTTTTTAGTTTTTTTAATATTAAAAGAGTACACTTCCCTTAGTGAATGAGAAGGAACTCTTAATTCAATTTTGGATATACAATCGTTTACATTAATTTTTCCATCAATCAACTTTTTTAAAAATACCATATCTTTAGTTAGTCTTCTTTCAGTTAATATTGTTTTAAGATTTAAATTTTCCCCCTTTATTAGTTTAATAAATCTTTTCTCTACATTAGAAAGTTTAGACTCAATGTAAGCCAAATCCAAATTCCATATAGAAGATCCATACTCCAATAAAGGTACAACAAGAGAACAGAATAATATGTACTTTATACAAGGAGATAAGTCTCTGCCAAATCTCAAAATACATCCCATTCGTCTATATGCTTTACTTATAATATATTTTACATGCTCATTAAAATTAAAATGATTACAAAATTTAAGTCCAAGATAATAATAATAATAATAGCAATAACAATAATAATAACAATAATAATAATAATAACAGCAACAACAACAACTAGTATATTCTCTATGTTTATATTGTCATCACAAAACTCATTATTCTAATTATTATTATTAGTGTTATGGTAATTGCTATTATTGTTATTATTATTGTGGTTATAATAATTATTATTATTAAATCTTTTTCTTTTTGGAATTGGAATGGTAGGAGTAGCTTGCTGCTGAATATATATATACCAATTTAGATATACTTAAAGACATACTTGTATAACTTATAATTCTAGAAAACAGGGAACTTATAATAAGATAGCCTCAGAATCTTAACTTTAATTTCCATTTTCTACAATTATTATTTAAAATTTTCAATTATTGTGTAACATTTTCTTAATGTCAAAGAATTCCTCCAGTTATTGCTTTCAGATCTCTGCATGATATAAAATGAAGACTGAAATCATTCTCAAAAGTTCAAACTTCGGTTCATTTCAGATAAAAATAGCAAAAGCAGAAAATAATCATTTTAATCAAATATATAAATACTATTTAGTTAAAGAATTATAATATATTTTTCTGCTTATGTATATGCAGGGATGTTATATACGAATGTATTGTCTACAGATTTATTTAGATCCTATATATTAATCCCATGATGATGGATTAAATGTATGTATTTTTCTTTTTATAATCACCTGATGGACAACAGAAACATTTTATTTCTTGTATATATATATATTAATTAATATTAAACTATATTAGGAAATTAAAAAAAAATAGTTGAAAGGTTTTGATTTGTGTCTTAAAATGTAATTTTCAATAGGTAAAATACTAAAATATAAAATTAACCTTATCTGAAACAAGAATAGAGATTCAAGACAAACTAATAAATGGTTTTTGGTAAATCCCAATTACAGGTCTATATAAAACTTAATATATATTATATTTAAAGTTTTTACGGTTATATGATGTAAATAAAACAGTTTTTGGGTTAAACTATACGTTAGTATTGATTAATTCCTGTTTTGACGAAATAACATCTGCCATTGTCGAGGTCAAAATTTCAAAGAAAAACCGTTAGATCTCAAATAATAACAAGATTGAGTGTGAGGTAAAGAATGAGACTGGGCGTGAACTATGCTCAATCTCATTCTTTACCTCACACTCAATCTTTTTACTATTTAAGATCTAATGGTTTGGTTTTTTTTTTGAAAAGTTAACTGTGACAATGACGGATGCTATTTAATCGAAACATTGGGAATTAATCAATACTAACACATGGTTTAACCCAAAAACGATTTTATTTATATATATTATTTTTAGTAAGTCTATACTGCACTAAAATTGCATATATCTTCATCTTAACTAGTCTTCACTTCACATTTTAATAATTAAAGTAATAAAAATTCTACTAACCTAATGAAAAAAAATTAGATTACAATTTTCTTTTCCGTTAATGGACAGATGACTAAAAGTTGTCTGAATGATTCAGATTATGAAAGAATGTAGATGTTTGACTAAGGATATCTATTTTCTGATCAGTGACAAGTGGCTATTTAGTTTATCTATGGAATAGATGCATGAAAAAAATTCAAAACTTCTTTGCAATTTTTCCACTCTTTTCTTCCAAAGCGTAAGCTTGTGGTTAAGTCTTGTAGAGGTCCCTACCTTCGCATTTTCAAGTATGCATTCTTGAGGTTTATTGCCTTAGTAAATATTATTTATGTAATCTGTGCGTTAAATAAATTTATAATTAAAAATCTGTTCTAAACTTGAAATTCAGCATTGTAATGCCTTCACAGAAACTTCTATAGTGTGAGTATATACAAATCATCTGAGACAGATGAGTGCCTAGCATGAAAAACATTTTAATTTTCTTTTAGAAAGATATTAGACTGCATGAAGAAAAAACGGAGAGAGGGGAGAGAGAGAAAGTTTGATAAAATAAAACTTTAGAAAAAATATTGGAGTAAGAAATGCTGTACATTTATTCAAAAATAAGTCTATTTATAAAAACATACAATCTTATAATTGTAGGTCTTGCAGAAAGACAGCCAATTACAGAAGAGCTCATAACAACCAGTCTTTACATTAACCTAATTGACAAAAGTAGTAGTAAATGTATTTGCATATGAATATACCAATTCCAATTACAAAATAGAAGAATGAAAAATATAATACTACAATTTTAGAGATGAATATTGCAATCATCATACAAATCAATCTCTGAACCATGAATACATCCTTATATAGAACATGCTGGTCCATTATTATGTTTAGTGAACATTAGCAATACTATCTTTTGACCTTTTTCTGCCTATAGATCTCCTATATATTCAATTATCTGCCATATCTTCCCAATAAAATAATCTCCTTTAAAATAATCTTTGTAATGTAAACAGGGTCTACATCTCTGATGAAAACTATATTCAAATTCATCACAAGACATCTTTTAGGAAATTGTATAGTTTGCTTGTTTCACATGTCTAATTCAATAAAGAAGTGATTTTACAATATTGGACAATTAAAAAAATATTGATTGGTTTTATGTTCTTACAATTGTATTTTAAAAAGTTTGCAGAGAATCCTTAAATGAATCATTTCTAATATCTTTATCTTATGTTAACCGGGTGTCCAAACCTTACATCCATCACATAAATTAGGCAAAACAACATCTCTCTATATAATTAATTTGTGTAGTAATTATTTAATTGTGTTAAAACATTCTTTTAACTTGGTAAAAGCAGCTACAATTAGAATATGTGATGCCTATTAGCATATACGTTCATCTTTCTACTTAAAAAACTTTTTAAAATGGCTCACATTATAATGAACCATCAAAGCTCAATATTGATGAAGATTTTTGTTCTATCACAGGCTGATAAAGAGTTTTTGGAACATTAATTTCTAAACCAAACTCTTTATATATTGTATTTAAAACATTAATTACTTGTAAAAATAGTACAAATATCAGAATATTTTAATTTCACAACCAAGAAGCTGAAGAGTTTGTGTTTTTAATTGATTGAAAGTAAAAATTTCATGATCAAGTATGCACTACATTTAATCCCTAATTTATTAGAATTCTCAGAACAGTTTCAAGGAATGCAGCCATAAAAATTGAAAACAACGTTGGAACAAAGAAGCATCCTTATATAACATCAGTTTCATTTTGAATATCTCAAGTTGACCAGCTATAGCAATAGTTCTTCCTTTTATTCCATCATTTAGAAGCTGGACATTACAATAAATGTTGGCAGATAGCCAACTAATTTCAAACAATGTTACATAGTTGATCAATTAGTCCAATGTCTTAATAAAATCAATAAAATGAACATATAAGACATTTTTATGTTCCTTACACTTTTCTTGTATTTACATAGTAACAAAAACTATCACTAATTTTTATTAGTCATTCATTGGACTAGAACTTATCTACTTAATGAATAATATTTTTGTAGTGTAATTTTTACTCCAATACTCTCACACAAGCTAGGGACTGCTTTCTATTGGCTTTTAACACTTTGTGGAGGAGGTGCTTGTAATCATAAACATATGATCAAAGACATGAAAAAGATGTATTATCTTCAACATTCACATTGCAGGATGAACCATCATTCCATCTCATCAATTGGACCAAATCACAATCTCATACAAATATCTTTATCATTGTTCAATATATAAAATGTTAGTTAGTTGATAAAAACTACAAGATAGTTGAAAGCGTTTCTAAGAGATGGTTATAGATATATTTTTATAAATTTTTAAGTACTGTATTTTCCGATATTTATTTATAAATTTACGTATATTATTTTGAAGAAATACAGACATCGATTTGTAATATTATATATATATAGCAAATTACTATAGTAACTGATAAGTGTGAAACTTACTACCTTCACAACTTTAACATAAACCACTTTATTGAAGTATATTAATGATTTTAATTAATCATTCATTAGACTAGAGATTTGCAAAATATTTCTGTAGTGTAATTTTCACCACACCACTCTTATGCAAGATAGGGACTGGTTTCTATTTGATTTTAACTCCTTGTGGGGGTGGAGGTTTATCATAAACATATGCCCAAAGATATGTAAAAAATTGTATGATTTACAAAATCCACATTGAGGTTGAGGCACCACTCATCAGTTGGCCCAGAAACAATCTCATACATATTTTTATCATTGTTCAGTATATATAAAAAGCCAATTACAACAGTTTAATTGATAAATGTCAAATTTACATTCCTCACAACTTTGACACAAACCACTTAATGGAAGTACATTAATAATTTTTATTAATCTGTCATTAGACTAGTGTTATATGCTTAACAAATAATATTTCTGTAGGGTTATTTTGACTACACCACTCTCACAAAATTTGACTTGATCTTTGGTCATGTGTTTATGATTACACCCCTCCACAAGATGTTAAGAGCAGATAGAAGCCAATCTCTACTTTGTGTAAGAGTGGTGTACTGAACGTTTCACAACAGATATGTTATTTTTATCAAAAACTGTCTTATAATGTTTCTTAATTCTCTAAAATCACATTGAGCCTCATAATGATTCATCTATGACAGAAAGCCAATTATTCAGCAAAAATGTTTAAAGCACTTTTACTCTAAAAGATAATTATGATATATGATTATAATTATTTCAATTTTGTTCATTTTATTCATTCATAAAAATGGAAACATTTGAACCATCATTAAAATCAGACAACACATGTACGTGAGTCCGTATATTCCTAAAAACTTCCATTAGTTTAAAATTAACATATTTTCATTACATTGCAAAACTTCTCGAGATATCTCATAAAAACTTTAGCCATTCATTTTTAAGATTACAAAAAGTAGCTTTTACTTCACTAAGCCGGGTATCTTTGTTCAAATCCGCCCTGTTAGCCGAGAGGTAGCGCAGCTGCTTTGCAAGCAAGTAGTTGGTTGCAGACGTTTGTTGTGGATTTGCCTCCTGGCTGATGCTATGACATATATATATATAAAATCTAAATGAATAAATAAAGTTAATATATCATTAAAATCATCATCACAATTCTTATATCATTATTCAATAGATGATCAAAATATTTTTTCACTTGTTTTATATCATTATTATATAAGAGAGCATAATTTCTGGTTGAAATATCACTTTCCAAGATCATATTTCGCTTTCAGTATATCAAGGCAAGATCAGAAATAATCATAATCAGTGAATGTTGTATTTCCTTTAACAGTTTTAATCCAACAATCATTTTTAAAACTTCTTATTCATAGAACAGCTGCCTTAAATATCTGTATTTATTACAGAGCTTCACGTTCAATTTGTCATTATACCAAGAAGAAAATGTCACATGTTTTTTGATATTTACAAACAATCCCGGACACCAAGGTTGATTAGAGATATTAAAATAATATGAGGATGATATTATTTATTTACTATGGTTATCCAATCGTTTTATTTAAATAATGAATCTGTGATCTTAATGGATGAAAGATTAAGCCTCACCTCAACACTAACCCTAATCCTAATTTATAATATTTTTATTGCTATTTTTTAAAGTCATGAGGAATTTATAATTGTTTTATTTCAATTTTTTTTTTTAACATCCATAAGTACCCATTTGTCTTTGATCAGTTCTCTAGGTCGAGAGGTCAGCGACAGCTGCTTTACAAGCAGTTGTCCCGGGTTAGCGGGTGCGCTTCCCAGCTGATGCTATGACACATGAGAAAATCATTGGTAGAAAAACAATCAATATTTTCCATTTTACTGAATCATAGATTAGAATAATTTATATTTTTATAAAATATCTTAAGATAATTCCATGCCTCATTAAAATAACAATTGTAATAATCCAATATTAAATTTTAGTATTTAATATCTAAATCATACTGTAAGTAATAGATATTTTAAAAAGTGGGTATCAATTTTCTCGAGAAATTTGATTGGCTTATCATGATTTAAACTTGGACGCTGCTCACATAATATAAAGTTATCTTTTATTTTGATTCCTAATTATAATGTAATTTATTAAACTGCATCGTTATGTGTGTGGACGCATCCACGTTCTTTTAATATGATTTTTTTTTACTTAAGCAAAGTGTTTATAATAATTAATCCATATGATGTTAAAAAATTCAATAACAGGGGGCCATTTTACTTTATAGCGCTAATACCATTACTTCCAACAACTTTTGACTCGCGTCTACTATTTCTAACAATAAATACTTTAAATCTGCAAAAACTAAATAATCTAAGATTAAAAATAAAAAAATAGAGAGAAAATTATAAAAAAAAAAAACAAAGAAAAAAGAAATATTAACTTTATAATGCCGGATTTATAAACAAGAATAAATAAAATACACAAATACCATTATTTTCAGCGACTTTTGACTCAAGTCTACTATTTCTAATAATTAATACACTATACAGGCTTAAACCTGAATATATATATGATGAATGCAGGATTGGAACTCAGACATTCACACGACCTCAACTCTCCATGCCAACTCATATTGTTGACCCACTTGATCATACACATGTTGAAAAGATAAATAATCACCAATACAGTATATGTATTTTGTGCTAAACCTGCACTCATCAGTTGGTCCAGATTATCATCTCCCATATATATATAGTCCGTGCTCAACTTTATATTAAGATAGCCAATCTTCATACTTTAATAGACAGGCTTCAAACTACTTCAACCCAAAACTCTTCAGCCTTCCATTTCATTGAAAATCTGATGATGGAATGTTCAAAGCCCACGTTGGTGCCAAGGTTGTCATCCTATCCATGTTGACATTTAGTCATTCTGACCCCTCATGTACAGGAGAATAATCCATTTTTATATACATATGCGAAGGATGGAATCTACAAAAACTAAATACTTTAAGACAAAAATATAAAAAATAGAGAGAAAATTGAAAAAACAAAAAGCAAAGAAAAGAGCAATATTAATTTTATAATGCTGAATTTATACTAATAGAATAAATGAAATACAATACTTAATTTATACAATATTATTTAATCGCTTCCCTTTTATACACAAACATTTTTTTTTTTTTTGTTAGTCTGAAATCACCTCTAGAAAAATCAACAGAATTACATTGAAGAATAAAAAGAATACTTGAAAGATAGAAATAACTCAAACCAAACATTACCTATTTTTGACAAATGAGTTATTTACATATATTTTACTAAGTGTGTGTTCAATCACGCATCCATTAAAGCAAGAACAATAAGAAAAAAAACTAAATACAATATTTTTATTTTTAAAATAAACTGAGCATTTTCTTTTCTTTTTTGCCAATAATTTTTTCTTTTAATAGAAACATAATAGACTAGGCTAACAAGAAATTGCTTGACTTTTTTTTTAAAAGTCAAGCGTTGGTGGCCTAGCGGTTAGCATAGCTGCCTTCCAAGCGGCTGGCAAGGGTTCGCTTCCCGGTCAACGCATTTGACGTATGAAAAAAGTCACTATTATTTTTAAGTTTTAAAATTTTGTAAAACTTCTACTGCGCAATATACAACGCGCAAAGAAACAAAATGGCTGCTCGAATAAAATTTGCAAATGTCAATGATTTTTTTTTTGTTTGTTTGATTGATTTTTCTTTGAATGCCATATAACTGAAGTCATGTAGTTATATACAACATAGTTCACAGCTCCACTGTACTAAATTAATATTATTTTATCCTAATTCATCATTTTTTCTGCCCTCAGGATAAATTATTCTACTGCTTTAACATAATAGCTGTATTATGTAGGGTATATGAGTACAGATTTTCACACGACCCACCACTCTTCACTCTACCTCATAACACTGATACACTTGAACACACATATGTTGAAAAGATAAATAATCACCAATATAGATTTTTCATGCTAAACCAGCGTCATCAGTTGGTCCAGATTATCATCTCTACACATATATGCTTTAAGTGCTCAGATATATATTATACCCAATCTTCATACTTTAATGGACAGGCTTCAATCTACTCCACACTCCAACTCATCAACCATCCATCCAATTGAAAAATCTGATGCTGGAATACTCAAAGGCCACCCTAAGACTGAGATTCTTGTCACACCCTTGTTGACCTGAGGTCAATCTGACCCCTCATGTAAATGACATAATCTGTTTAAAGGGATAGGCAGACATCTCTACTATGTAATAACTGAAACATAGGCTTATTATATACCTGTGTCTATATATGTAATATATAGAGTATATGAGCACAAACTTTCACACGACCCACCATTCTCCACTCTATCTTATAACACTGATGCACTTGAACACATATATGTTGAAAAGATAAATAATCACCAATATACGTATTTCATGCTAAACCAGCAATCATCAGTTGGTATATTGGTATTATTGGTGATTATTTATCTTTTCAACATATATGTGTTCAAGTGTATCAGTGTTATGAGATAGAGGTGGGTGGGTCGTGCGAAAGTCTGTGCTCATATACCCTATATATTACATATAGAGACACAGGTATACAATAAGCCTGTGTTTCAGTTATTACATAGTAGAAATGTCTGCTCATCCCTTGTATACATATTAAATGGATTATGTCATGTACATGAGGGGCCAAATTGACCTCAACAAGGGTGTGACAAGAATCTCAGCCTTTGAGCATTCCATCATCAGATTTTTCAATTGGATGGATGGTTGGTGTTGGAGGGTGGAGTAGATTGAAGTCTGTCCATTAACCCTTTTCCTGCCTCCTACGAGGCTCCTCATAGACATCTGACGTCACTCTAACTCTGCCAGTTCTTATGCTAAAAAATTCGTTTGATAGGTTTTGAATAGGTTTTTAAAAGTTCTGTAAGATGGTGCCCTCTTCCGAAATATTTTACAAGTAAAAAATAAAAAAAACGCATTTAAACCTAAACAAAGAAAGAACATCGGTTGTAATTGGTTGTTAGTGAGCTCTCAACCGAAAAAGACATTCTGATTGGCTGGAAAGAACAAAGAAACCGCCTGATCAAAGAAAATAAAGAAAAACGCTGAGATTTTCATTTCGAATGCAATTTAAGTATTAAAAAAATATAATTTCAGAAATTAAACTAGTTTTTTAAAAAATATACTAAAAAAACAAAATTATTTTCGAAAAATATTGAAGATTTTAGTAAAAATATTAAAGAAATATTTAAAAGAAATATTTACTTTTCTATAACGTAAAAGTCGACCTTTTTGTTTATATTATAGCTTTTATGTTGCCGAAATTGAATATTTTAGAATAAATAAATAGCAATTTATTTTTGAAAGAACTTTCGTTCTCTTCATAACCTGAAAAATTAGTAATATACTTTTTATAAACGTATCTGAGTTGAATTTAATATTATAGGCGAATATGTTTTAACAATAGGCTTTGTCTTCAGTTTGTGAGTTGGCCAATTAAAAGATTTGATTTTTACCTCATACAACCAATAATATAATTAGCGGTTAAAAGGTTAAAGTATGAAGATTGGCTATAATATATATCTGAGCACTTTTAGCATATATGTGTAGAGATGGTAATCTGGACCAACTGATGATTGCTGGTTTAGCATGAAATACGTGTATTGGTGATTATTTATCTTTTCAACATACATGTGTTCAAGTGTATCAGTGTTATGAGATAGAGTGAAGAGTCATGGGTCATGTGAAAGTCTGGGCTCGTATACCCTATATATTACATATATAGACCCAGGTATATAATAAGACTGTATTTCAGTTATTAATAGCTGTATTATAAATTTACCAACAACAAGATGAATATTAATGAATACTGCTCTCAAAATAAAACATTTAAATTAAAATATTTTCTTTAAAAATCGGTAGATTATAATAAATCATTAAGACTGTGGTTCAAAGAGCTAGGTTTATTATTTTTATATCTTTTCCTTAGTTAAAAATTCTTTATCATCTCCTCTTATACATTTTAATGCTATCTTTTTTTTATATTTCGTTTTTTATTTTGCTTACAGATTCAACTGTCCTGTAGTCTTCATCAGAGTTGATTCTTTATTCCCTAAACTTTTTTCTTTTTAACTTTAAGCAAAATAAAGAAGGAAATATTAAAAAAAAGATTGCATTAACATGTATAAGAGGAGATAATAAAAAAATTTTAGAGCTAGGTTTACTTAATTTAAAATAAGTTATAAGAGCATCGATAAAATGTATAAAATTGCTGAATAAAATTGCTAATAATGTCTGATGTGTAAATTTAATGTGTAAAAGATGAAATCTAGTCAGGCATTGGTGGCCAAGTGGTCAGCACAGCTGTCTTATAAGCAGTTGTCCCAGGTTTGCGGGTTCACTTCCTGGCCAATCCTTTGACCCATGGGAAAAAAGACGAAATCTAACAAAATAAAATTTTAAAAGTAAAGCAACCATTTTAATTCAGTTGCTGAGAGATAAATGCATCTCAAAATCTCCACACAAGTGTGAGGAATATTGGAATCGATATAAGCAGAGCAATTAACTTTCAATTAGTGAATGTTTTTATTATTATTCCCTCCTACTAAAGTAAAGAATCAATTTTTTACTAATTAATATTAACAGTAAGTATGATACACACACACACAACTGTCTTATTCAGTAATGTCATTTTCACTACACCACTCTCACACAAAATAGGGACTGGTTTCTATTCACTTTTAACACTTTGAGGAGAGATATAATCATAAGCATATGATGAGCAAAGACTTGTGAAAAAAATGTATGACCCCCAAGATGCCCATTTTTTGCTAAATCAGAACACAATCTTTTACACCTATCTTTATCAATATTCAGTATATAAAGATAACCAGTTGCTACAGTTTAATTGGTAAATGCCAAACTTACAGTCCTTACAATTATAATACAAACCACTTGACTGATATACATTAATATTTTTTATCTGTCATTTATTAAACTAGAAATTATCCACTTAATGAATAATATTTCTGTAGCATAATTTTTACTACACCACTCTCACACAAGATCGAAACTGGTTTCTATCCATTTTTTACAACTTGTGGAATGATATAATTATAAACATATAACCAAGGACATGTGCAAAAGATTTTTGATCCCCAAGTTGCACATTTCATGCTAAAGCAGCACACATCAGTTGGCCCAGATCACAATCTTTTACACATATCTTTATCATTGTTGAGTTTATATAGATAGCAAATTACTACAGATTAATTGATGTGTCGAGCTTACTGCACTCATAGTTTTGATACATATCACTTAATGGAACCACATTTATAATTTTATTAACCAATCATTAGACTAGAGATTATCCAATAATCAATAATATTTCTGCAGTTTAATTTTTTACTACACTATTCTCATGCAAGATAGGGGCTGGTTTTATTTCATTCAATATACTTCTATTAAGTGATTTGTGTCAATGTTGTGAGGGCAGCACATTTGACAAATCAATTAAATAAACTTCAGTAATTTACTATCTATATATACATTGAACAATGATAATGATATGTCAATAAACATCACATGATCACTATTTCTTATGCTTGCTCTTAACTGTTATTAAAACTGTCAAAACTCTCTATACGTATTGCCACTCAGTGCAGGCCAGAGTAATCAATGTATGCCAGGGGGCTTGTACATAAAATCCCCATCTAGTGCATACTCATACAATATTCCCCGACTAGTTTTTGGCTTGTGGCCTTCATCAGTGAAGAGCCTTGGATCTGAGAGCACTGCACCTAGATCTTATGATCTAATGCAACCCTCCAATAACCACCTTTTATTTCTACTTAACTACAAAACTATGAGACTTAAATTGAAAACACTTCAATATTTTCAATCTAAGTTCATCAGCTTATACAGTCATATAGGTCTCTAGCTTGCACTGAGTGACAATATGTATAGAGAGTTTTGCCTGTTTTAATAACAGTTAAGAGCAAGCATTAGAAATGGTGATCATGTGATGTTTATTGGCTTAAAAGCAATTCTGCCTAATAGGATAGTGATGTCTATAGTTATTGAAGAACCAAAGACACCATAATGTATAGATACTGAACTGAGTTTAGACCTATATGACTATATAATCTGATGAGCTTGGATTGAAAATATTGTTTTCAATTTTAAGTTTCATAGATTTGTAGTTATGTAGAGATAAAAGGTGGTTGCTGGAGGGTTGCATTAGATATCTAGGTGCAGTGTTCTGAGATCCAAGACTCTTCACTGATGAAGGCCACAAGGCAAAACTAGTCTGGGGATATTGGAGGAGTAGACAGTAGATGGCGATTTTATGCACAAGTCTTCTGGTATCCATTGATTACTCTTTGCACTGAGTGGCAATACGTATAGAGAGTTTTGCCTGTTTTGATAATGATATGTGTAAAAGATCATGGTTTGAATCAACTGATGAGTATTGTTTCAGCACTAAATGTGCATCTTGTGAATCATACATTTTTTTTACATGTCTTTGGTCATATATTTATGATTACAACTCTCGTCAAGTTGCTAGCCACAGACAGGCACCAGTCCCTACCTTGCATGAGAGTGGTGTATGAAAATTACACTACAGAAATATTATTAATTATTGGATAATCTCTAGTCTAATTAATGACTAATAAAAATTATTAATGACTTATTTGGAAATGTTGTTTCTTTATTGTAATAATGTTCTTCAAATCTTTAGATCTATTAAATCATATTTGCAATATGTCAAGCGTTGGTGGTCGAGAGGTCAGCACAGCTGCCTTACAAGCAGTTGTCCTGGGATAGCGGATTCGCTTCCCGGCCGATGCTGTGACACATGAAATAAAAATCATATTTGCAATGCATTTGATGTTAATATTCAAAGATCTTTTATAATTATCTTTCACGGCATGTTTTTTTGTGTAGTAGTGGGGGAGGGCATTATTAATAATTTCGTAAGGTTTTAAAAATTTAATAAAATATGTGTAATGTTTTATAGCATTAATATAGTTAATTATTAATCATTGTTTTTATGTTTTATTTAGTAATTTTTCATAATGATGAATTACAAAATTTATTTATCTGACATTTGAAAACAAAAATAAAATACTCAAATAATTAGAGAAAGTATATTACAAAATAAAATGATTTATATTTTCAATTATTTTTATAATTTATAGATCTTTCGGTAATTATACTTAACCATTTATGCAAATATACATCTGTGTATTGCATATACTAGTCAGCGTGCTATAAGAGAATCTTATATTTTGCAAATGTGGGATTTCTTTTAAAATACAATATAGCTGTGAACTATACTATATTTTATTTCAAATCCACCTCATGTTTATAGAGCACATAATAACTCAGGTTTTGTTAATAAACATTGATTAGAATGGAATACATATTGTTTGTTGGATTGCAGATATACAGATATTTAAAAACGTTACCATTATTTATTATTACATTCATTAAAACTACTATATTGTTCAATATTCAGAGATTGTTAAAAGTAAGTCTCACCGTTTCTCCTCTGACTATGTTAACGTTGATTTCAGATTATTTAGTCTATACATAAATTAAGACAATAGACAAAATTCAACCTATAATTTCAAACAAAAGCTAAGCTTTTATAACAAAAGATCTTAAAGAGAGAATGGTAACATTCTCTCCTTTATTGTTTTTGATGTCATAGGACTCAATGGAAGGTAATTAATTCTGTTTCAATTAGTGATATATATAAACCATTATACAATTATAAATGTCCAGTAACGCCCTCTGTTTAATAGTCTATATCTCAATAATAGCGAACTTCAAAATAATACCACTTTGAACTTGTACGCTAAAGGATGTTAAATATTGAAATACAAACTAACTCAAACACAGAGCATGAAATTTTAAATAAGCAAACAATCTTAAATTTTGCTAATATCTATAGTAAACATATAAATCAAAATTATAGTTTAAACAGAATTTTGAAAATAATGATAATATAATTTTTATAAACTCATTGTAATAAAAAAGGCTATTTTAGTAGCTAAAAATAAGTCTTACATCATATGTGACTTAATTTAATAAGCTTGTAATTATAAAAACTAAAGAGCATTCAAGCTTTAACAAGCTTTATAGATAAAAGCATTCAAAAAATCTCTATCTAGAAATCATCCCTATCCTCAGACCGGTTTCATGCTTTTGACATTTCTCAGTGAGGAATAGAGATTTTTTAAATGCTTTCTCTTGGTGACATTTATCTATAAAGCTTGTTAGAGTTTGGGTGCTCTTTAGTTTTTCATTGTAATCAAGTATTATGAAAAGGTAAAAGTTGAAATTAAAGACTTTTATAGTGCACTGCACTTTCTTTCAGTAGACCATTGCAAAAATCACAGTCCTGTATTAATTTAGCAGTTGAAAATTATGCCTATATATGGATGTAATTTATTATATACATGAGGCTTAATATGTAAATGCAGCATTTAAATGTTCCATTTTTTTGACAATGGAATGTATGAATCCTTTCTGTTGATTGCATTTGCCCCTTTGAAATTGTTCCATGGAATGGAGAATGAACATAGGCTGACAATCTTAAGTTCAAATCCCTCTATTGGGTTGGAGTAGTTGAAGCTTGTCCATTAAAGTATGAAGATTGACTATCTTAATATAAAGTTGAGCACTGATTGTATATATATATGTGTGGAGATAGTAATCTGGACCAACTGATGATTGTTGGTTTAGCATGAAATATATTGGTGATTATTTATTATTTCAACATGTGTGTGGTCAGGTAGGTCAGCAATATGAGATGGCATGAAGAATTGAGTGTTGTGTGAAAGTCTGAGTTCGAATGCCTTATGTATTACATTATATGTGCAGGTGTGTGTAAGACAGTACAGTATGTTAAACTAAATATTTTTAATAAGTAAAAACTATTCTACATAAGAGTGCAATTAACCAATAAGCTATCCATTCACTTAAAAATTTTATCAATTTTTTATTTAAAAAATAGAATGGCAAAGACTAAGAAGTTTAGAATAAGTATAAATTTAGTTTTTAAAGGTAAATGATTGAAATACCATCACATAAATAAGACATATAACATGATTAAAGCATTATAAATTTTAGAGGAATCTACCCATTAATTATATTTTTTGAAAACCCTATGTAAACTAAATGTTATATATAGTAATTATAATCCAAATAATTAAGGATGAAGTTGAAACTCATTCATAGACCAAATTAACTATTTTAATCATTTTGACAGATTACAAAATGTTAATTTTCTTAATTAAAAGAATAAGACTGATTTCTAAACGTGATCATCAAAAAAAAGTCGAGTAAGCATGTTTGATAACTAAATGAAAGAAGCTGTATTGAAGTTAAAGAATTAAACACATGGCTGGAAAGCTGATATGTTACGTAGCAGCTTATCTCTCTTATCAGTAGGCTTTGCTTAAAATAAGCATCCATCTCTCTCTTACAGATACTTTTTAACTTACTGCCAATTTTCATATTTTTATTTTTAAAGTCAATATGTCATTCATACCATACATTTATATATTATATCACTTTTCATTACTCTATTATTAAATTATAATTATTTCTCATTAATTAAAAATATTAATTTTTTTTTTATTAAAATAAACAAGTTGAATTCATAGTTATTAAATAGTTAAAAATTATTTTTTATTACTTTTACATAGAAAAATCCTCAAAAATATTTGACATTTTTTATCTGGGAACATATTAGTGTCAGTATTTTCATTATTATAAATATATAGAAGAATATTAGCAAAACATATTATTTGGCCCAAATACATCTGCTTTAAACTAACTTATGGAACTGATACTTGGATACTTAATAGAAGAGAAATTCAGACCCCTCAAAGAAGTATGGAGAAATGCATATTGGGAGTAACAAAAAGAGATCGAAAATGCAATATATGGGTAAGAGAACAAACTGGTGTTATTGACTTCATTAAAAAAAATTAAAAGACTGAAATGGAGTTGAGCTGGACACATTTCTAGAAGAGATGATAATAGATGGACAATTAAAATCTTAAACTGGATTCCAAGAGATTTTAAAAGACCCAGAAAGAGATCACATGTGAGATGGATGGATGAAATAAGAAAGTGTGCAGGGGTGATGTGGAGAAGAGAAGCTAAAGATCGGAGAAGATGGATTGAACTTGGATAGACCTTCATCCTGCAGTGGATTGATAATGGTTGATGATGATATCTGCTTTAACACTCTCTTTATTAAATCATTGTATATTGGTGGCATATGCACACTATAGATAAAGCCATGTACATGCATGTATGCATTGCACATCCAACAGAACTAATCTATGTTAGTTTTTATGTTAGCACACAGTTAATAATCTGTAAAGGATAGCAATTTGTTTATATATTTTCTGACAAAATAAAATATCTTAGGAGGCAGTCTATGTATTAATTTTTCCTTTTAAATTTAAAAAAATATATATCAATCACAAAAATATTTTAATTACAGTGATATTTTTTCTAAATTAATGATATATATATATGTAAATTCATTGAAAGCAGCCAGCACTTAAACAATACCATTATACCTATATAAATGAACGCAATAAATTCACACACAATTTGAAAGTAATATTAAACTAATAATACATGTATACAAATACAGCTAAAAGAGTAACAAAACATTTGTTAATTTTTACATTACCTAGACACCATAGATTATTTTCACCTCTCTTTGATCATATGTTTAAGATTACATCACAAGGTGTTAAAAGTGGATAGAAACCAGTCCTTACTTTACACAAGAATGGCGTAGTGAAAATTACATTAGAAATATTATTTATTATTGGATAATCTCTAATATAATGAATTATCAATAAAATTTATTATTATACCTAGCAAGTTATTTCATATCTATAACAAATATTTAAGCATAGGGGATTTAAACCCAGAATTTCAAGCTTCCTTCAGCCATCCAATCCATCTCATACAACTGATACACATGACCACATATGTGTGAAAAAGATAAATGATGTCCCATATTTATATATCATGTTGAATCAGCACTCATCAGTTGATCAAGATCATCATCTCCCACACCTATATGTAATTATTGCTCAGTTTATACTAAGATAGCAACTGATGAGTGCTTGTTTAACATGAGATACATATATTGGAGATCATTTATCTTTTCGCATGGATGTGGTCATGTATATTAGTTGCATAAGATGGATTGGATGGCTGAAAGAAGCTAGAAAGTCTGGGTTTAAACCTCATAATTATTGAAGAATTGAATAAGACATATCAAAATTTAATATTTCCCTTAGTTTCTAACACTAGTATTTAATCTTTCATATAAACAGATTCCAATGCCACCACATTGAACATAGCAATTTTATTATGACTATATTTCTTTACTTTTTTAGATAAATATTATAATACTTACACAAATTTGCAAATGTTTGCACATCTATATATAGCAGTGGTTACTTTCTTCTTTATAACCTAATGCTAAGTGCACTTTAAGTGAAGTTCATCACAGTCAATGCAACTTTCAGTGAAATTCACCACAATCAATTATGATTATTGTTAAACTTCACCAAGTATGCATTTAATGTTAGGCTATAAAAAAGAAAGAAACCACTTCAATTCATAGATGAACAAACATTTGTAAATTTGAAATACAAATACAAAAAAAAAGTAAATATCAATATAATACTTACTTACTGTTACAATAATAATCAAAGCATTTTTTTAATTATAATAACTGATTGTAAGAAAATAATAATTCCAGTGAGAAGCTATTATAAATAAAATAATTAATTTTTCTATTTTTGTGATTTTATGGATATACCCTTTATACAAATATTATAATAATTATTGTAATTAATACTGCTAATAAAAAATGAAATTTGGAACAATAATTACATAAAATAAATATTTTTCTTGCTGGTGGTATGAGATACTGCTTGTAGTATTTATGTTACAAAAGTATATTATAACCTTTGCAAGTTAAATGCTCCTAACATAATGCATTTGATATTAAAATTTTAATGTTTAATTTAATACTCTTATAAACAGTAATATAAGGTAATTTATTTAGAGATCTTTGAAGAGGGCATTGGCTATCCATTAATTCTTCTTGGCTATTCTGCAGCACATGTAATGCTATTTTGCCTATTTTGTGTTGATTTGATTATAAAAATATAATTTGATTGGTTAAAAAAATCTGAAGTTGTCAGTTATTTAGCCATCACCAAGAACTTCAAATAATTTATCTTTGCCTACAATTTTGATTGCTAGGTTCTTTGCTGTTCTGGCTTAGAGATTATTTGCAAGATTATATCAAAAACATTTTTGATCAAAAGTGGTTATTGCAAAATGGACTTGAAATTGTAATCATACCCATGTGGACACGGTATTAGTCTCATGCTTCATATTATTGAATCATTATGTATCCATATAAAATACATGCTTTATAATTACATCATATCTTAGCATAAGTACAGCCCATGCTTCTACTGTTAACCTATATGGATATGTAATGGTCTGATAGTATGTGAGGTTAGCTTGATGTAATGTCTATATGACTATAATTCCATATCCAATATGGTCTTTGAGCATTCCATCATTGGTTTTTCACTGAAATGGATGATTGAAGAGTTGGAAAGATAAGAAGATTGAAGTCTGTCCATTAAAGTTTGAGAAATTTTGCTATCTTAATATAAACTGAGCATTGACTGTATATATGGATGGAAGATTATGATCTGGCCCAACTAATGAGTAGAGTTTGTATGAAATATGTATAGTCGGATAATGTATCTATTTCACATGCATGTGGGCATGTTTATCAGTTTCTTGTGATGGAATGGAGGATGAATTCATTGAAAAATCTTGAGTTAATATCCCTATAATTACATAGATATAACTAATTTAATAAGTTAATATAATCAACAAAATAAATTATTCAAAAAAAGTTTCCCAGATATTGAACTAAAAAAAAACAAATCACAAATTGTAATTCACAAAATATCAAGTTTTAAATTATAAAATGTCAAATATAATCCAAAAAATAAAATTCTTTCACGTGTTTTTTGGTATTTTATTTTTTCATTATTAACAATTTTATCCCTAGAGGAATAATACACTATTTCCTTGATTCTTATTTATAATCATTAATTTACCCAAATTTTTCTCAGTGAGTAGCAGGATTAATTCAAATATATATTATATTATACTTTATTTAAATTGCTAGTTTTAATTACAGCTTATATTTTTGGTTAATGTACAAGTTGATGGATGTGAACTCAGACTTTCACACGACCCACTATTCTCAGTGTCATCTCATATTGCTGACTCACCTGATCACACACATGTTGAAAAGATAAATAATCACCAATATGGGTCAGCAACATGAGATGGCACTGAGAGTAGTGGGTCATGTGAAAGTCTAAGTTCGAATCCCGCCTATATTACATATATAAATGCAAGTTTAAGCCTGTACAATGGATGGTAATTTTATTTTGGTATATTTTTATTTGTTGTACCATGTGTACTTTGAAGATACAAGAATCTGCCATTTCAACACAACAATTAAGTCAACAAAAACAAATAGAATGTGGACACACTTTTAAATTAAAAATAATCATAAGAATCAGCTTGAATTCTGTTCAGTAAAAGATTATTTGTTTTATTGCTTAATTTAAAGAGTTCTTATTAATTTCGTGAAAGAAATTTTTCAGCTAGAAAACAGAGTATCTATCTGATAAATAGACCTCTGAACATCCTCAATTGTACATTTGTTTGCCAAGCCTTATTTAATCTAGCATCTTCCGACTAATTCACTTTGTCAATTCATTGGCACTTTGTATAGAAAAATGAGACTATAGGTGAGACAAGGAAAAATCCTTAGCATATATTTTCCAACATTTTTATGACTTACTATAAGCTTTATTAAATAGTAGATACTCATGGTTAATAAATCTCTTTCCCATGTGGCTATATCCAATATTCCTAAACAGTTTCAAGCTTATGGCTTTTATCAATGAGGAGTATTGGACCTAGAACAGTCCATCAGGACCTTCAGGATTTAATGCATTTTTCAGCTGTTACTATTTCTCTCTCTTTTATACTATCAAGCTTTCATGATAAACTGAAAAAAAAAAGCATATAATGCTTTCAATCTAATCCACTTAGATTGTATAGTCATAAATCAGTAAAATATCATTGATTTCAGACTCTATATTGTAGTTTTAACAACATAATCTTTCACCTTCTTTATGTCATGTACTGCAAGGTTTAGTAACAATAGATGCCAAATGTTAGCACTCTATAAATCTTAATTTTGTCCTGTTTTATGCAATAATGCCAAACTTGTTTGACGTTTATAAGCTTTTTTCAGTAAGGAGCTTGCTTTCGATCTTGAAACAGTGTTTTTAGGATCTAGTACATTATTATCTCACATCTATAATTACTAATGTTACAGTATGTGGCACAAGATTGTGGAAATCTACAATGATAAAACAATAATATATAAATAGAAGTTAAGATATTTATTGGCTTATATCAAATTCTGGTCACGTAACAAAGGTGGTCGTAGTTATTAAAAAAACTAATGACACTATAATATCTAGAAACTACAATGGCTTCAGGCCTGCATGACTGCACAGCATAGATGACTTATATTGAAAACTGTATGCTTTTCAGTTTGGGCTGATGGTTTGATAATATAAAAAAGGGATAAACGATAGCAGCTGGAAGATGCATTAGATCCTAAAGACCCAGATGCACTGTTCCAAGATCCAAAACTCTTCACCCACAAAATCCATAAGCTTGAAACTACTATGGAGATATAGATTAGAGCAATACCATCTAGGGATTTATTAAGAACTATTTATATGATATGTATTGTATTATTAATTACCAAGGCTTATAGTAAGTGCATAGAGATGGTGAAAAAACATGTAAGCTGAAGCAATGTAATAATTTATTAGTTTATGATAAGTCCTAGCCATACAGTAAAGATTCAATAATTATTAAAAAACTAAGAACACCATAATGTATACAAATTAAATTCAAAACATTTATATGTTTTTTTTTTTTTGGTATAGGTTGATGGATTATTAATATAAAAGAGAGATAAATGATAACAGCTTGAAGGAAGGTTCATTAAATCCTAAATGTCCAGGTGCATTGTTCCAAGATACAAAACTTCTCTTTGATGAAGGTTATAATATCTAGCCTGGTTATATTGGATAGGACAGCACAGAATAGAAGTGATTAAGTATTACTATCTGACATGTATTATTGTTTACTAAATCTTACAGTATGTGACATAATGATGGTGAATAAGTAGGCTGCGAAAACAACAACATGGAAGGCGAAGTCACGCGACAGAGTCATGTGATTAGCATGGATAAAAAATAAAAGTCAACCTAGTTTAAAATTGGTTTTTAAATAAACATCTAGAACCATAATTTATACATATACCAGATATTAATTTTTAATTTATCAAAATTGTTAATGAAGTGTGTTACTATGCAAATTTAAGCAAATATTTTATTTTTGTATTATCATTATGAAGACGTAAAAAACAATTGATTTTATTGCTTTGTTATTGTATTTAAACTATTACACGTAATTGAAATTGGGGGAAAAGTAATCATTTGATATTTTTTTAAAATTTATACTTAGTATAAAACAGTGATAAAAAATAGACAAAGAAGTGAAAAAGTAATTGGAATAAAAAAAAAGGTAAAAGATTGGAATTCAATTTGCTTCTTTTTTTTTCCACCCGCGACAACTGCTTGTGAGACAGCTGTGCTGACCACTCGACCACCAACGCTTGTCATTTGATATTTGTATAATTAAAAGATACTATTGTTCATAAAACAATCTATTTGCTTAATGTAGTGATAATCGAATCAATTATTACGATAGTAATGATCGATTCTAAAAATAATGTTATTCATTAACAAGTCATTAATTAACTTTTTAAAAGTTTAAATTGTAATGAAAGTTGGCAATTAAGATTTGTTGTATAAAACAGAATATTGATTAACTATTTTTTTAAATTCCTCAGCTGGCTGCGAAGGATTTTGATAAATTAAAAAATGTAAACGAGGAAAGACTGAGTTGTTCTCTATTTATTAAAATTGTTTATAAAGAGAAGATAACATTCCAAAAAGTGAATAACTTTAAATTTTTAACTGTGTTGTATTGCATACGGATATATTTGAAATTTTATATATAACTTGGAATATTTTTCCAAATTATTTTTAATATTTTAAGTACATGTATACTTTATATACTTGATAGAGGGGATCAAGTTTTTTTCCTTCAGCTATCGACTCAATCTCATACAACTGATGCACGTGACCACACACATGTAAAAAAGATAATGATCTCCAATATACATATATCGTGCTGAACCACCACTCATAAATTGGTCCAGATAATCCACACACATGTATAATAAGGGTTCAATGTATATATTAAGATAGTAAATCTTCACACTTTAATGGACAGGCTTCAATCTAATCCACACTCCAATTCTTTAGCCATTCTTACCATTGAAATATATATATTGGAGATCATTTATCCTTTTCACATGTATGTGGTCATATGTATCTGTTGTATGAGATAGAGTGGATATCTGAAGGGAGCTTGAAAGTCTGAGTTTAAATCCCAGAATTGATCTTGTAACATTTTTAACAACAGAACATATCCTTCCCCCTACCATTGTCTAATCATATTGACTGTTGAAATATGGTAGGGCAGTTTGCCAATTGGCTATAATTTTAATTAGGATGATGACCCATGGTTTTTTATTCATCCCAATGATATGCTAATCTAATAATATCAAAATTTAAATAATTATAAAATATATATGTAAATGTAAATATATTCTGGATATTTGACCAGAGATAGAGATTTAAATAAAGAGTCAAAGTTGATTATAAACATTCTTACATATCTTGTATATAAAATCCATATTTTATCTGTTGTCTGATTGGTGAATGAATGTGTGCCCGATGATGTTATAATCATTACTTTTGTGCAAAGGCAGTAATTCTTCGTTAAATAAAAAATCAATACAAGTGCTCTTAACTACAGAGATATAGTATATATTTCACAGTAAAAGTTCCTATCTAGCTGCAGAAACAGCCACAAATACCAATTCATAATTCACATTAAGGCATTTTGTGCTTTCATAGTCTATCAATACCTTAATACAGTTCAGATGAATGACCTACTTAGCAATGTTAACAAATATTTATAAATTAGCAGTGTTTAATAAAAAACATATTTACATTAAATTTTAAAAAAATTGTTAAAGCAATCAATTAAAAAAATATTACAAATATTATATTTAATGAAAAAATTACAAAAATGACCAGCATTTTAGTATTCTCTTCTATTCAGCAGCAAATATTTATTCATAATTTGATGTTAAGGCACTCCATGCTTTCACAGCCTGTTAATCACCTAATATAGTTCAGATGAATGACATATTTAACAATTAATGAGCAATAAGTATTAATTAAGAGGGCACTCAAGTAAATATATATTTGGAGCCATAAAGCTATGAAATATAACAGATATATTTAAAAATGTAAATTTTAATTTAGCTTTATCAAAATTTAAAACTTGCCAAGCATTGGTGGTCGAGAAATCAGCACAGCCGCCTTACAAGCAGTTGTCCTGGGTTAGGGGGTTCGCTTCCAGGCCGATGCTATGACACATGAAAAAAAATTTGGAAATTTATTTATATAAAATGTTTTGTTTGATTTACATGCAATCTTTAAAAAAATTTCATAAAGCAATCAATTAATACAAAAATGACAGTCTGAAACTGAGGAGTTTTTGTATTTCACCATAACAATGGTCCTTCAGTTCTAACATTTAAAATCTTTTACATTAAATCTTAAAAAAACATTTGTTAGAGCAACTAATTAAAAAAACATGGGTCTTTACAAGGCCAGGTTCTGACATTAATAAACAGTATAACTATTAATAAAGCTAAAAAACTTAATGATTGACTATCGAAAAAAATAATTTTTTATGCAGAGGACACTTCAAACAATATATATTTGAAGTTGTAAAGCTAGCAAATACATCAGATATATTTTAAAATGTAAATTTTAATTTAGCTTTATCAAAATTCAGAAATTTATTTATATAGTATTAAAATGTTTTGTTTAATTTACATTTAGTCTTTAAAAAAATTGATAAAGCAACCAATTAATATGAAAATGATGGGTGAAAACCTGGAATTTTTGTATTTCACTGTAACAATGGTCTTTCAGCTTTCACATTTAAAATCTTTTGTTTATTTTAGATTAAATCTTAAGTATAGGGGATTGAATTCAGATTTTCAAGCCCCATTCAACTATCCACACTATCTCATACAACTGATATGCATAACCACATACGTGTTCATTAACGGTGTTTGAAAATCTGAGTTCAAATCCCCTATACTTACAATTAAGCTTCCAGGTTTGTGAAGGGTGCCTGGTTTTTAAATATTTATTAAATCTTAAAAAAAATTGTTTGAGCAAACAATTACAATAAACCATGGGCCTTTGCAAGGGTGGGTGCAGCGGGCATGAAATAAAAGGCATAAATTGCCAATTTCATTTTAAGATTGAACTTTTTTTTATTTTTGAAAAATTAATATAGGTAAAATAAATATAAACACAGATAAAATTATAATATAATCAACATACTCTGTCTTCACCAAATAATGGGTCAATGGGGAACTAGAATGTATATATGCAATAATCACAAATAAGAGGCCATGTTAACTTTTCTGAAATTTTTTTTAAAATCATAAGCAAGATTAGTTGAGAAATATTATAATTAGTTCATTTTCCACTCAAATAGTAATAATAGCAAAATTTTGATAACATTTATAAAACTGTCCCCAAGAATTTATTTATTTTTATCACAAAATAGTCTGACTATTAAAATTAAAACTATTTAATTAAATGTTTTTAACAAATGAGAATTATGGTATACAAAACTGCAGTCAATATTTAAACTATCTATTCACTTAAAATTTGTAATATTTCTTTCTTCTCTTAAAAAAAAAGAATGCATAAGACTTTTTATTAGACTGTCTATCCCTGTTTGCGATGGCAAAATGCTATTTTAAAAAATCACAACTATGGCACTCTGCCTTTGCAAACACCTTTTCAACTCCATTAGATAAAGATACAACATTCTACCATAGCAAATATGGGATGCAGATATAATACGTAAGTACCCTAAAAAGTTTCTAATAAGCATAAATTCGATTTTTAACATTAAATCCTTTTTATTCCTGCATAAATACTATATCTTGGATTGAAGAGGAAAGTATTCATTTACTTAACATTCTCAAAAGGCGCGTGCTCAATTAGCTTGAAAGGCTGATATTTGAATGTAACATTAAATAATTAAAATACCATCACATAAATAACACATACTTCTTCTTCATTACAATATAAACTTAGAGTATTTTATTCATTAACTATATTTTTGAAAATCTTAAATAAACTAAATATTATATATATTAAAGTTATAGTCCAAGTCAACATTGGTAGCCTAGTGGTTAGCATAGCTACCTTCCAAGCAGCTGGCTCGGGTTCACTTCCTAGTCAACGCATTGGACATATGGAAAAAAAAGTTATAGTCCAAACCAATAAATAACTTGAAATAACTAAGAATGAAATTGACTTTAATTCAGAGACCAAATCAATTATTTTAATCATTTTGACTGAAAAGAAAATCAAGCATTGTTAGCCGAGAGGTCATCGCAGCCGCCTTGCAAGCAAGTAGTTGGTTGCAGATGGTTGTGGGTTCACATCCCGGCCGATGCTATGACATATGAAAAAGAAAAAAACTTATTTCTAAATTTGATAATCAGTGAAAGAAGTTTCATTCAAGTTAAAAAATTAAACAGGCTGGAATGCTGGTGTTATGATATTTAACTATCTTTCTTATCAGTATGCTTTGATTAAAATAAGGACCCACCTCTCTCTTACAGATAATTTTTAACTTGAGGTCAGTTTTCATATTTTTATTTTTTAAGTCAATATGTCATTCAAATGATCCATTTATATACTACAATCTTTTCCTATTAGAATAGCCAAACAATGGAATTCTTAATTATTAATTAATTAAAAAATTATATTTCATTACTTGTACATAGAAAAATCCTCAAAATATTTGACAATTTTTATCTGGGAACACATTTGTGTCAATATTTTGATTATTATAAATATATAGAAGAATATTTACAAAAAATATCATTTGTCCCAAATGTATCTGCATTATAACATTCTCTTTATTAAGTCAATGTATGTTGATGGATAAACACACTAAAGATAAAGCCATGTTTACAAAGATATACTCCAATGTTTTGAATATATTCTTTTATAGTCTGTATATAGAACAACTAAAAAATACACAAACAATAATTATAAATATTCCAAATTACATATAACAAATTCGAATATCTCTTACCTTAAAACTCTTCTAACAAAAAGTTTTTAACTTTTCATTACATTTGTTTCTAAAATTTGTTTCTTAAAAGAATCTTCGATAATTATTTAATTAGATCAACCTATTATCATTTTTTTGTATAATAGCTCATATAATAGTAATATTAATGATTAAGCCAATGCACATGCGCTTTAAAGATAAATTATAAATGAATACTCTTAATTTTTCCAGACATGAGATATAGTATTTGAGAAAGAATGAAATGAATCCACCCATTCTTTCAACCCAAACGTTTATGTATGGGTAAATCTTAAGTGTGTGGAATTAAGAGCATGAAGGTGTTACACGATCACTTTAAATTACCGTCATGCTCTTAATTCCACACACTTAAGATTTGCCCATACATAAACGTTTGGGTCAAAAGATTGGGTGGATTCATTCCATTCTTTCTCAAATACTATATCTCATGTCTGAAAAAATTAAGAGTATCCATTTATAATTTATCTTTAAAGCGCATGTGCATTGGCTTAATCGCTAATATTACTATTACATAAAAAGTATAGCGCTATATAAAATAATATCTCAATAGCTCATATAATAAATCAAGATTTATATGAAAGAAGTTTGTGTGTGGTTTGTTGTATATATTTTGAAATTAATGGCTATTTATAAAATAAAAGTCTGTATTTGTTATTTTTTAATTTATTTATAAAAAAATTATATTCACTGATTATATAAATACAAATGTATTACTAAAGTAGTAATGTTTATTCTTGAAATAATATTATATCATTTTACTTTAACTATAATACTCAAATTCATTTTTTAATCCTTACAGATCAATTCCAATTAATTTCTCAATGAATGGAAATGTAAATATTTCAATTTCCTCGATAAGACATTAGCCATAGTTACGTCTTCTGCGTTGTTCAAATCTGATTCATAATTATCCACTTCTATATTATAAAAAAAAAAAAACAACAACAATTTTTAAAAGTAATAATGGTCAAATTAATATACTGAAGTTGCTTCATTGAATGTTATCAATAAAGCTCATGATCATAAATAATGAGGAACAATAGACTGTTTTAACAGCTTTTATGGTCGCCGTGATGTTCAACATGGTAATTGTGGAACATTGACTGATTGCGATATTACTTTCAGACCCCTTCTTAAAACATGTATAAGTCAATCTTTAAAAAAAATATTATTACATAAGTTTGGTTATGGTACTCATCACAACTTTCGTATTAAGATAATCATTATTAGCTATCCACCAAAAACAAGATCTCCTACACCAAACTAAATCACTGCCACATTTTCTGCCTCTTGCCCTGATTCTCAAATCTTATAACTACTTTATTTCTTAGAATCATCAATAAACTATTTCTTTCCCTTCTTATTTCACATTCATATTCTTTTCAGATTCTGCAAACCCACTTCTCATAATTATTTCTTCTCTAAGTGCATTCTAAGTCAATTTTTCTTCCATAATATTCTCTAAAAAAAAATCTTTTTTCACTTACATTTTTTTAAATATATCTGCTTGACTTTTTTATTCCATTCTTTTTCAAATCCATAACTTTTAAGAACTCAACTTTTTTATCGTTTTATTTTCTAATTACTCACATTTCTTTCTTATAACTGTATTCAAAACAAATATTTAACAAGTCTCTTTCTTAGATATATTTTTCTGGCCTGCAAAGTAAATATTCACCCTTATTAAAACCTTTAACCATTGTTATTTTCAAATCTATTTTTTTTATTACTATCATGAGTCAAAACTAAAGTTAAAAGTTGAAAATCAATCATAGATCCAGGACTCTGAATGGGTTTAAACTTATTTCACTAGTGTTAAACCATATTAGAATTATAATTTTATCATCTATATGTACTAATATCATTGTATGTATTTAGTGACTAGTATTAGATGGCTAGCCTTCTTGGGACATGGACAAAGTTTCCAAGATTCATTTGGTCTGGATTCAAATGTTATGAATGTAGTATATTGATACATTACCCATTGCACTAAAAGGCTTTTTAGATAATCGAATTACTAAATATTTTACAAGCTATTATCTATTCTATATCTTCTTGTCTATTGATTAGAGTTAATCATTTCTTCTCTACACTTATTTTTATTGTTTTAAGTTTATTTGATTTTATTTTTATCGCAAACTTTGACAAGCATTATTAGTCATACATTACATTTTATTAATCTTACCCTCACCATCTGCATGCAATGCCTCCATCATGAGAATATAAATATGATACAATCAATATTTGAGCCTCATGTTAATTCAAACCTTATCAAATAACACAACTTATCCAAGTATATTTTTAATAAATATAATAAGAAATATAATACATTCCTCAAAATAAGAGTCATAGATCACATGACCCTATCTCTTAAGCTTGTAAGTTATAAACAATGAGGATTGCCAATTTGTGATAAATGCTTAGTCAGAGCCAGCACTTAAAATATCTCTGTCAAGAACCCCCCCCAACCCCTGACCATGGTTTCATGCTTTGGCACTCCTCAGAGAGGTGCCAGGGTAGGTTCAGACACTAGACCTTGACTGAGATATTTTAAGTGCTGGCTCTGGCTAAGCATTTATCACAAAGCTTGTTGAGGAATTGGCAATCCTCATTGTTTATAATACATTCCTATCTTAAATCTCTTCCTATATTTATTAATTTTGTAAGGTCATTTAACTTGACAATTAATGTCAGATTCTTATTCACATTATTAAATAAAGTATTTATATATATATTCTTCTTCTGTGAAATAAGTTGATGTCACATAAATGATTCACAGAATGGTAATTGACCAGGAAACAAAAAAAGCCTTTGTTTTATTGTTTTTAATAATTTATAAAGTACTTTCTGATTTTGTTCATCAACAAATTTATCTGCGAACATTTTAATAGCAAAAGTAAAATATTGCAAATAAAAAAATCCAAATGAAGTTATGGCAATAAATTCTTTGAAATCTGTTTTTTATTACAACAAATTAAAAATACTGACAAAATTTTTTCCAAAAATGGCTAATCGATCAAATTTGGTCTCAAATCAATCTAAGACATTGTATGAGTCTGGAAGATATTGAAGTATAACATTGTACAAAAACCTAGCCATGGGAATATTCATTGAATTACTCACATCAAGAAGTGGAAGATGAGGAAGATGAACTTTTGAAGAGTGGATGTTAGGTGATGGAGAGGGAAAGAAGTGCAAAGGTCAAATAGCTGGAGTAATTGGATGATTTGGTGACAAAGCAGAAAAAACATTTAGCTAAGCTGACTGAGTGATAATGCTTCAAAGATGTGAACGTTTCATAAATCAAGGAAACTGATGCACACCAGAATGGTAGAAGAAGGACTCAAAATTTGTTATATGTAATGTTTTAAGACCTTTGGTTTAAAAAGTTTTGCAATGAGAAGTTATCTACATTCTTGTAAATTATGTAAATTGATTTTCATGTAATCAAACATGTTAAATCTGATGGATGGACTTGATAATAGGCTTATGTTAATTTGATATCATTTTTGCTCCTTAGGTTCTTTTTAAAGTAAATTAACATGTTATTTGATTCATTATATGCTATTGATCATTATGGTGGGTTCATTGTAAATTACCGTGTTTTTTGATTGATAATAATTCTCTATATATGCGATGTAATCTTAGTAGAAACACTATATTTGATATGTAACTTTATATAATTCATATGAAGGGTGAATAAATGTGTATTTTGAAACTCTCTCTGACATATTATAATATCATGTGAGATAGATCTAAACTATAAGCATTGTCTTTCCAAAAATAAAAACCTTTTACACATAACTTGTTTAGCATTAATATTTTAATAATAGAACACTGTTTTTATACTATACTACTTCATTTGTTTAAATAAGTTGACAATATCACTTTTTTATATATAGAGCTCACAAATAAGCTATTAACAAGCTTTGCAGAATATCCCCAACCCCAGACCGGTTTCTGTTACTGGCTTCCTCAGTGAGGTGCTAGGATATTCAAGCATTAGATTAAAAATAACAAAACAAGCCCAGCATCTTTATCTAATCAATAAAACTATTATGTAGAAAATCTCAAATTTTCAGATATCCATATGTCTTCCAATCTAGTTATCTAACTTAAATAGCCATATAGGAGTGAACTAAGTTCAGATACACCATATATTAATAGTTTTAACAATATAAAATCATCAAAGCCTTAGTAGGGAAAAAATAAAATTACAAAAAACTCAAGTCAGATGTCACATGATCTAATTTAAACAAGCTTATATTACAAATGTTATATAAAGAGATCACAAATAAGCTCTTAACAAGCTTTGCAGAATATCCCCAACCCCAGACCGGTTTCTGCTACTGGCTTCCCCCGTGTGGTGCTAGGATATTCAAGCATTAAAATAAAAATACCAGGACAAGCCCAACACTTTATCTAATGGATAACGATTAAGTAGAAAATCTGAAATTTTATCATTTTTCCACTTTAAAAATTGGTTGATAAAAATTAAAACAGCAGTAAATTTAAAAATCCAATTTTACTAATTTATAATGACATTTATAACTTTGTATGATTTGCCTTATAATACTCTTTTAAAAATATTTGTCAGCATCCAGCTTCATAGTATACTTAATTAATAAGAAATAGAAGGATATCTTAAACTTGGAGATAACTGGTTTAACTTTTACTATTACAGATCTCAGACTTAACTACTGTATATTAAAAAAAACCATGAATGAGATGCTAACTTAATCCAAAATTTGAAATTTTTTTTCTCTGCTCTTTTTATTAGTAGACCCCAAAGCATTAATCATACTGTGGTTGAATACCAATCTTAGTGGCCATCATAATGTAACAGCTACCAACAGTCTACAGTCTCTACAATTCAAACTTTATATATTTATTTCCTTGTTGATTATGCTGTAATTGTCCAATTTTGTCAGTAGTTTGTGCTCATATGATAAATAAATAAATAGAATTGAATCTGTTTTAGAAGAGCTGAAAAAAAAAATGGATATTGAAGTAGAAGATAATATTCAAAATAATTTTCATTTATGATAATTGCAGTTTATTTAAAAATAATAAAGATTAGGGTTTGTTAAAAATGATTAAAAAGTAAAATAATAATCTTAAAATGGTAATAATTGATTAAAAGAAAATATAAGACATTTCTAACATAGAATAAAGTAAGAGAAAACAAAATGTGAAGGGGTACTCAAAAATAACAGGAATTGTTCTCTGGTAGCCACACTTGTTATAGTACATGGTTCTGCTGCTAAATACTTATTGTGGAAACCCTTCTGCACCAATATGAAATGACGTAACTATGTGAAATTGTAATACCACATAGCACATTTATTTGTAAGGTGCATTTGGGGTATTTGTCAATTTTTGTAATGGCTGAAAATGTTGAAATGTGAAATTCTGTTTTCTGATAGGGAATTGGTAAGGAAACAGTTATAGTGGTTGAAACAGTTTACAAGCAAGTTGCTCTGGGCAAACACAAGTTTATGCATAGTTGAATGGAAGCATCAAATTCACTATGTCCTATAAACATAGTAAGTGTGAAGACTGATGACAAAAGAATGCTAATTTTTTTGGATGGAAATGGCATTTGTTCACTTAGAATTCATTCATAACCATCAGGAGTTTAAAACCTGTAAGTTATAAAACTTTTGTGTGATGCCATTTGTGGCAAAGTGAGAAGTGCAATTATCACAATGACAATGTTCTAGCACTCAAAGCCTTGAGCGTGAAACAATTTTTAATTAAATCCAGCATGAACCTGGTCATACGTCAGCCATATTTACTTGATCTTGCATCATGTGACTTCTTTTTATTCTATCAATAAATGTCTCTTTTTTGCAGACTTAGAAGTGGTGAAGAAAAATGATGAAGGTTTTAAAAGTTAACTCTTTGCAAAAGTTTCCAGACTACGGTGAAAAGTGAAAAACACTTCTCTACTGCTACATTGCATTAAATAGACAATACTTTGAAAGGGATTCAATTTGTAACATCTAAAATTAAATACACACTTTTTATTGCAAAATTCCAGTTATTTGTGAAGGTTTCTCATAGAATTTTTAAAAATGTGGAAAGAAAGCGTATTAAAAACAATGTTTTTCTGAAAGTTTCTGGTGATGGTGTTTTAGTTGTATTTATGTGTTGGACTATTTCCATCATCTAATATGAGCATTGAACGTCTTTAGAAAAATAATAACTTTATTTAAATATTCCAAGTACATTCAACTCTTAGTAATTAATAGCAGACAGGTTAGTATATACACAACATTTTGAGAGGTATTATTCTCCCCTCTTCTTCAGGTGCTGCTTGCCTGATTAGTGACAGTACTAGTATGGGAAATGAACCTGGACCCTTAGATTCTTGAGTATTGCATTTTAAGGTAATGTACTAACCAACTGAGCCATCCTGACAAAGGCAACAGTCTGTAAAAATTTTACATACTTATCTATGTGATTCCTCCTCAATACTCCACTTTTTCCTTAAGAGCAAAATTAATTAGTGGTTTCCATACATAATGTATAGTCACACTAGACTGACTTATGAGACTGTTTGCCATTGCCTTGTGAACAACTACTTTAAATTTTCTTCTTTGTATCTTTTCTTCTCTATTCAATGTTTTTGTATTTTCCCAATTGAGCATATCATTGCTACATATATAGTCTGCTAACTTCAACACATCTGTTTTTTCTCCTAACCATCAGTTTGTGTTCTTGCAAACACTTTTCAATGGGACGACTGGTCTCACCAATATGTTCTTCCACTTCACACGGTATTTCATAGATGCAGTTTTTTTCTTTTCTGCATTACAAGTTTAGGCTTTGTAGATGTTAGAATTCCTCATAGTATGGTATGGCTCTGGAAAGCTGTTTTGATGATGTCAAGCATTGGTGGTCGAGAGATCAGCATTAGCTGCTTTACAAGCAGTTGTCCTGGGAGTGTGGGTTCACTTCCTGGCTGATGCTATGACACATGAGGGAAAAAAAGCTGTTTTGATGTTATACTGATTGTAGATTTCCCTTATAGTCCAACATATAAATACAACTATTAAAACAATAGTTTGATTTAATAAAATATTGACTTCAGACACTAAGTAATTGATAAAGTTATCAATTTTATTAAAATATAAAGATGATAAATAAAATAAAGAACTTTATTTGTTATAATGACTTTGTAATATGAATAAATTGTAAATATTTAACAACAAAACATTAACAACTAAAAGTCATAAATAGAAACAATTAATGAAACCAAGTGGTAGAAGAGGTGCTTTTTTTTACAGTCAAAAAATTTTTCATTTTAGCATCAAAATCAATGGGCCGCTTCATAGGTTGTACATATTCTTCAGTCATTTCAGAAGCAAAGTAACGTATCAACTTGCATTGATTTTCAAATGCTTCTAATTTATCTTTATACTTCTTGCGAATAAACTGGGAATTTGCAGGGTTGAATGCTAAAAATATATATAAATTTGTACGATGAGTAGATATGTATATGGATTATGTATACAGCATAAAATATTATGTGAATTGTTGAAGATAATGATTATTCCAAACACTGGCAAAGAATGATCCTGCAGAAATTTGTATGTCTAATTGTCAGTTAAGCACAAAGATTTAAGATCACCAAGAAAATTTGACTCATTTACCAGTTAACATTGTTTAAACATGTTTTCTATATAAGATTTTGGTAACTTCAGATAGAGCAAGACTCATATTGTTTAACTGATAGTTAAACATGAGTGTTTCTGGGGGATTTTAACCTTCTTTGTGCAGAATTTGCAATGATCTTTACTCTAAACAAATTTATGTTGTATGTGTATGTATGTATATATATATAATAAATAAAATGACCGTTAATTAAAACAAAATTGTAATTATAATTGAAATAATAAATTTAACGGTTTACAAACTATTATAAACAATCCTTAAATCCGCAGAAGTACTTTCGGTTAATTTCTTAAACCTTCCTCAATTGCCATTAAATTAAAAAAAAAAAAAACCTGAAAGTACTTCTGCGGATTTAAGGACTGTTTATAATAGTTTGTATACTGTTAAATTTATTATTTCAATTTTATATATATATATAATCAACAATTATCACTCAATATTATTTTTAATAATATGTTTATATATTTTTTTTTATTTAAAAAAGGGTTCTAATACGCATTTTGGTTAATTAAAACATTTCAGTTGTGCCAAATCTCACATAGCTTTCAGCTATATACCTTAATATATATTATAAATTTACATTGTAATATATATTTTAAACAATGAATTATTTGGAATAATCACTCTTCAATAAATGCATAAATGATTATTATTCCTTTTTAAAAAAACTAGATGAAAAATTATCATATTCTTTTTACAACTAGACATCCATTTTAAACTTTATAATATATATGTATGAAATTAAATAATCAATTTAAAACAAAATTGAAATAGACAGCTCGTTTTAAATAGAAATATTATTTAATACATTAATCTTTTAATCCTTAATGGAACCTTTTGAAAATATTTCTTTTTTACACAATCACATGACCAATTACCCTACAACAACCCCCACAATGGACAATATTTACATTCTATTACAATAGTTATTAAAATACATACATTAAATATAATTAGTAAGATACATATATGTACATAAAAATTATTAAACTTATTACAATCCTTTCTCCCCCTTTGCCATAATATATATATATACACAAATAATCTAAAAAAAAACCAACAACACACATACACATTAATCAAAATTATAGTAACCTTTGTATGGATATAATTGTTATTGAGCATATGCACTTTATATAAACCAGGTTAATAATTGTTTTACCATGTAACATTAAACACTTTGTAATCCTCAACGGATAAGTGTACCCAAAAAATTTTGTAATCTTTTAACTAATAAAGGTTACTTTTGAGAAAAAAAAAACAATAATAATCCCTTCTTTCTATTCATAAAATTATAACTTTAATGTTTCCAATAATCTAACAATGCTCCACCCCCCCATCCCATTGTACTGGATCTTTAACCATGTTTACACATTTGTTTCAATTTTCTTGAATACCCAAAGATTCATAACATTTTCATTCTTTGTAATTTTTAACTTACTTTATTACCTGAATATTTTTTTCACATTCATTTTATGTCCAGAATCCAATTATAAGGTAATGTAAATAATGTCCAATGGGGGAGTTGCTGTAGGATATTTGGTTACGTGATTATATCCTAGAAACATCTTGAAAAGTTTCCATTAATGAATGAAAGTCGGATTGATGTATCAAATAATATTTTTATTTATAATGAGTTGTCTATTTCAATTTTGTTTTAAATTGATTATTTTTAATTTTATATATAGAAGGCAACATTATGGAGAAATTTTAACATTAAAATTTGATCATTTAAAGTATTTAAAATGAATATTTTAATTGACAATAAATAAATCTGATTAACATTATCCAGTTTTATCTGTGCATAATCAATATTACTATAATTACCTTTTGGCTGGATATTAATTTAAAAAAAAAACTGTACCAGCAACACTTCAGGTAACAAAATATTTAATAAGATTAAAGATTTAATCAATAAAAAACAAAAACAAAATTTGAAAGTGGTGATAACTGTAGATGAAAAATTTTATATAAAATCAAGTGGTATTCTGATATATATGTATATGGAATCTTATAATTAAATATTAGTAAATACAGTAATCAAAAATTTTGAAAAGTACAAAAAATACAATCGTCACTTAGGAGCTCTTTCGACTATCCCCCAGAGTCTTTGTCAACTAATACCTTAGAAGGTTAACCTTCCCATAATTCCATGATCTTAATGTTTGCTGCCTGCCTATTGATTAAGTCTTGCTTGTATTTATATATTAGCATAGCTTCCTTTATTTTCCTTTTATTGTTATTTCTCTCAATTTGCAATATTTTGATATTATTATAATTGAAATAACAACCATATTTATATATATGATTTATTATGGCTGTAAAAAACGGAAGCTGGTGCATTATTATTATCTTTACAATTCTGTTTCCTATTTTGAATCCTTTTTTTTTATTACAAAGGGTTCAAAATACAAGACAAAATTGTAAAAATAATAATAATGCACCAGCTTCCGTTTTTACAGCCATAATAATTCATGTATATGTGGTTGGTACAGGGTGGCACTACTGAATGGAGAGTTTTGCCTTGTTTGTAAACAATTATGTGCTAGTATAAGAGATGGTGATTATGTGATGCTTAATGGTATAACTCAATAGTTGATCTCGAATTATAAGTAAATAAAATCAAATAATGCTTTATCAGCAATGCTATTTCATAAATATTAATATATCCTTGTTGAATAAACCAATTGCAATAAAATTGAATATTTGATAATGATTCCAAGGTTTTATTGTCTATAAATTTATGCACATTAATCTATCCCTAATATGTAAATGAAATTTTCTCCCCTAAAATCCTATAAATTCATAGCATTAAATCATAAATAAATTAAAATACCTTAATATTAAACTATAATATAATGCGTAAAATCAACTAATCCAGCATATCTTGCACATTGACCAACTTATAATATAAAAATAAATGCAACCCTTTAAGTAACCTCAAAATCTACAATAACTAATCATATCAATATGAAATAAATGATGGATTCTCATTTGATGCTTATTCAAATACGATTAGCAAATCACAACAAATTGTCAAGCATTGGTGGTTGAGAGATTAGCCGGCTGCCTTACAAGCAATTGTCTCAGGTTAGCAGGTTCACGTTCTGGCTGATGCTATACACATGGAAAAAAAAATCACAACAAATTATTCTTCAGTCTAATAAAACTAGATTATTAAATTTTAAATTATTACAAAAGATTATTGATGTTTTACAATGATCATGTCAATATTAAACCTAGTATTTAAACTAAATTAACAATCTTCACCAACAAACTTCAAATATAATTAGATTTTGATATATACAATTATTGATTTTATAATATAATAAGTTTATCATCTTTGTGATTAAATCTTAACTTAATATAATGTTCATCTAATAAATAATAATTTAAAAGAATACATGAATATCCAATTATATTTACCTTTATTTATCTTGAATAATTATTATATTTGTACTTTATAGATTAAACTATTAAAGATCACATGATCACTATTCTTTATGCTTACACAAATTGTTTACACAAAAGCTAAACTCTCCATACAGTAGTGCCAGTCAATGCAAGCCAGAGTGATCAATGGATGCAAGAAGGTTTGTGCATAAAATCCATATCTAGTGCCTTCTCATTCACTATCCCCAGACAAGTTTCTAGTTTGTGGCTTTCATCAGTGAGGGATTTTACACATAAACTTTCTTGCATCCATTGATTATTTTGGCTTGCACTGAGTGGTGCTACTGTATGTAGAGTTTAACCTCTGCATACTTTAGAGATTGTTGAATCATTACAAATCTAAATTTCTACACTAACATAACTGTTACATATAACTAACAAAATAATTATAATAAACTTCTAATTACTTATTAAATATCTAATAATACCCAATCGATTAATTTATTCCCATATAAAAATCTATACCTGATCTAAATAATAAAATATTAAATTCACTACAAATAAAATGATATGTGATTGTACACACCAATTCCATGGTTTAACTTCCAAACTGATTTATAACTAGTTATAATGAATTATGTGGTATTAGTCAATATGTGAATATTATCTTATCAAAATACTATTAACCAAAAAATTTGCATTGTAAAATTGAATGACAAGCAAGTTTCTCCTTTTAAATTAATTCAAAATTTATTAACAATGAATATAAATTTAAAAAAATATGACAAATAAATTATAAACTTTTAAAATATATATATATGATCCATTTATGTTTTGTACAATATGCTTACTAGTGAAATGTAATTTTAATTAAATTGGTGATTATACATTGAACTTCACCTATAAAAATGCTTAATCTGAAATATGTACCTCTATGCCACACAAAACATGTTGTAATATATATATCACTAGATGGAGCTTTACCAATAGCTCCTAACAAGCTTTTGTTTACATAAATGATGAGAGAGATAGAATTCAATATCTTTTTCATAGTCTCCACCTCCAGACCAGCTGTTTTCGAGCTGGTTGGCTAATGTCAGTGAAGGGTATATATATATATACTATTCAAAATAAGAGAGTCAATGCATTCATAATCTTTATTTAAAAAAAGTTAAATTGAGATAAAATATAATAAGCAAGGGTCTACCTATTCATTTATATTATTTTAATACAATAAAAAATACTTACTATGATGTAGTTATTTTAGACTTAATATTTATAAGTTACATTCAAAAACAATTTATGATCAATAAATAAAAAGATAATATTTTGTAATTAAAATTATAATTATTAAACTATGAAATATAAATTTAAATTTAAAAAAACTTAACTCTGTTATAAGTTATGAAATATAAATTTGAATTTAGAAAAACTCAACACTTATATCTGTGCATATGAAATAAATCATAACTTAAAAATATGTACCATATATATCCATAAATACTATAGTTATATATCTTTAAAAAATAATAATACATGTTAGCAAACAACCTGTGTAATCATTCCCCAATATGACACTTTAAAGTAATACCACAATTCCAATATCTATTTCTTGAATTATAATTTGACAATCAAAATAAGAGTCATAGATCACATGACCCTATTCTCTTAAGTTTGTAAGTTATAAACAATGAGGATTGCCAATTCCTCAACAAGCTTTGTGATAAATGCTTAGCCAGAGAAAGCACTTAAAATATCTCTGTCAGGAACCCTTCCCCAAACTCCTAACTATGGTTTCGTGCTTTGGCACTCCTCAGAGTGACACCTTTCTGAGGAGTGCCAAAGCATGAAACCATGGTCAGGGGTTTGAGGAGGGGTTTCTCTGGCTAAGAATTTATCACAAAGCTTGTTGAGGAATTGGCTGGCAATCATCATTGTTTATAATTTGACAATATTTTATTACTCCAGAGAAGGTAGAAATATCATGAAAAGTTATCCTATACAAAACACATTTTGTTAATTTCGATATTTTCCAAATATTCTATTAATACTTTTATTTAGCAGGTATTTGATTTATGTGATATTGTAAGTGTACAAGTGCCAGTTTTCATCCCTGATAATGCAATGCAAAACAAACCAATTCATATTCTATATTGAAATAATTCATCAATCTCACAAAACCGTATCAGCAGATGAAAATAATCCTTGTATACATTTTTATGTTATTAGCATTTATATCCGATTATTGAAACATAAGCAATATCCATTTTTAGCAAAAAAATATTCAGATGGTTTTTTAATGTAGTAAATTGTTTTTTTATTCTTTCAATAAATTATCATTTCTTATAAACTCTTGATAAGTCTGTTCAGCCTTCTGGATGAGTATTATTTTTCTTACTCCATCATCTTATATAGTTAATGATCAAGTATTTTTAAAATAAAAATAAACATCATATGAAGGAACTTAGATTCACATCTATTGAAGGCAAGACATAAGAGAGTAAGTTTAAATCATTCAGTTCTCTTTATAAACTTTTTGATTGACATCAGAAAAACTATAGTAACACTCTTCATTAACTCTTCTGTCAAATTTACCCAGTATTCCATAAATAAATCTTATTACATAATAATAATAAGATAAAAATATTTCATAATTATTATATAACAATCATTTACATTTTTAAAAATACAAATAATTTTCTTTCATCCCAATATAAACAATTTAGACCACTAAACATCACATGATCACCATTTCTTATGCTTGCTGAAGCTGTTAACACAGGTAAAACTCTCCATACAATAGTGCCACTTAGGGCAAGCTTGTTTTAACAGCTTGAGGAAGCATAAGAAAATGGTGATCATGTGATTTTTAGTGGTTTAATACCAATCCTTCCTAATAGAGTAGTGGTGGCTATGGTTATTAAAAAAACAAAACAAAAATGTATGGGTACTGAACTTAATTCAGACCTATATGACTATATAAGCTAATGAGCTTGTAAATATTATTATAAGTAGAGATAGAAGATGGCTGCTGGAGGGTTGCATTAGATCCTAAGATCTAGGTGCAGTGCTCTCAGATCAAAGGTTCCTCATTGATGAAACCACAAGCTAGAAACTAGTCTGGGGATATTGGGTGAGTGGGTACAAGGTAGGGATTTTATGCACAAGTCTTATGGTATTCATTTATTACTCTAGCCTGCACTGAGTGGCACTACTGTATGGAGAATTTTGCCTGTATAAACAATTTAGATTACATTCTTACCATACAACACTGGAAATATATTTTTACTCATATCTTTCCAATATAATATTACATATATTATAAAAATAAAATAACAAACTTACAGAAGACATTAAATATTTATATATATTATTTGTAATCTACTATTGTGAATGCAATAACTAAAATTCATATAATGATAAAAGAAAAATAACTTTATCAAAACTGTAAATGTCATTATTTACACATTCATTTATTTTTAAATAAATAAAGTCAAGTCACAATTTTAATATTACTATAAACAATAAACTTTTCTTGCCTTAATATTATTGTTGTCATAGTGGCATATTTCAGTGCTCCCAGATTAATATATTTCTATTAAAATCAAACAAAAAAAATTGGCACATTTCACCATATATTGAAATTTATTTCAAATCTCAGTTGGCACAAATAAAATCATTTTTGGGGTTTTATTGGATATTACTTTTTGCATAGATAATCATGGCTGATACTGTAATAAAAACTGTTTTGCATGTCCATGGACAAGTGCTATAATATTTATTAAAAATATTATTTATTAATAAAAACAACATTTTTTGCTTCAAATATTTTTCCTGTTACTTATATATAATCCTTTCATCAGAAGCTTACTAGGGGTATCAAATAAATCTTGAAAGCAATATGGCTGATTATAGGCTGCCATATTTAATATTTTATTTTAATTTTTAATATTATTACAAAATACAACAAATTACACAAAAGTATCACAATTGACTGCAATTAAAATAAATTTAATACAACTGCAGTAAACCTGTAACAGTTGCAATAAAGCAGTTGTCAGTCTTTCTGCACAGGCCAACAAACAATCACTGATGTAAAAGTATTCTCCCCTTTTGCTTAGTATCCCATAATTTTGGAAATAATCTACTGCATGTTTTTTGTTAATGGAAGATTCCACATTTTAATCCTTTCAGCAAAATGTTCTAAAAAATAGCAAAACTACTCCATGATAATCTTACACTAAATGTAAAAAAAACACAACATTCACAAAGTGCTGTTTGTACATTATAATAAATATAATGAAAAACAAATTAATTAAATCTTGTTAATGAAATTTATAAGAGTTTTATTAATATTTTTAAAAACTAACAGCAATTTAGAATTGATTTCTTAATATTTTTTAAACTTCCCAAGTGACACATGTTTGGTAAATATTTATAATATGTATATATAAAAAGGAATTAATCAAATGCTATGGATGGAATTTATAAGAGACTAATATTTTTTAAATTTAACAGGAATTTATAATCAATTTATTAATATTTTTTTAAAAACTTAACACATGATCAGTAAAATAATTTTGAGAAAAAAATGTAAACAAATACTTGGATGCCCATGAACATGGATAATTAAAAAAACATCTGGCAAGTTTATGGGAAAGAGGATAATTCATAAATACATTTTCCCTTTAAAATGTAAAAAAGTATGTATGCATTACATAAATTCTTTTAGGCATATGTCTATATATATATTAAATATTTTCCATGCATTGTTATTATAATAAAGATTAGAAATAATGAGATTATATCCATGTAAACAAAAGCTATTACAAGATAATGGGAATAAAAACTTTAGTCTCAGGGAGATTGTCAATTAATAATAATTGATAGTTTTCTGGCAATATCAAAGACAAAAGTTATTTCTGTTTACATGTATATAATCTCTTTATTTCCATTCTTTATTATATATCCACATGCTGGCTTCTGATTCTATTGTATTGGATATAGGTATATTTTTTTGAAAAGTATTTTTTAAATTCTAAGAATATTTAATATATATTGTAGAAATCTCTACTGAATTTGGAATTGAATATTAATTTTGTTTATAACAATTCTTTTGATGAAAAAAGATATTTACTCAGATTTTTGAACTTAAGTGAAAGAATAAAAGTACATAAAAGTAAGGTTATAAATACATATTTTAGTTATGTTTTATATATCAATGAAAGGGATACTGAAGCGTTCAGTGTGTTTGCACACACAAAGCTTCATGTTAGTTGTTGGAAATAGCATATGTCTATAGATTTTTAAAGCTCAAATATCTAATTTTTCATTTTTATTTGTTTGTATAGGTGGGGGTCTTGATGAATGAGAGGGCTCACGTATATATATATATTGTTTTATTGAAATGCATTATTTTATATTGTGCCCTTTTGTATGGGTCTCCATAAATTGTTGTATCAATCTATTTAAAAAATTTTAAATTTAAGATATATTTAGCTATATGATGTTAATTTTGTTTATAACAATCCTTTAAAAAGTGTAACTAAAGTAATTCATGAGTATTTGATATGTAAAAATTGTGCTGATGTTTGAGAAAGACGTTTTAATAGGAGTGATAATAGTATATGGTTGGGAAAACTGGCCATGATCAATACTGCATTAATAAATTTAATAAATAAATGTTTAAAGTTAAAGTTTTAAAAGACAAGTTAAAATTAAATGCATATATTTATTTGTTGATAAAGATTAAAATTTAATAAATGAATATAAATATTTTAATTATTAGTATTACATGATAGAAGATTGATATTTGATTTTAATAATATCGAATTATTATTTTAAAAGCTGTTATAATATATTATTTATTTTGAAAATATTTATTTTTAAAAAATGAATTGTTAGTTTATTTTTAGATTATTACAAGCGTCTGTAGCTCTGTTGTAAAACAGATGTTAGTTAGACACATACACACATGCTTGGGAGTTTTTTAGTAAAGTTGCAAAGCTATTTTAAAAATTCTGTATAAAATTTATAAATATTATTTTGGCTATCATGAGATAAAAATAAAAATAATTAATGTGAAATATTAAATATGATTTTTAAAATACTGCTTAAAAAACATAACGAATAAAAATAGACTTAATTTATTTATAAAAATAATCTTATAAAAGTTAAAAGTGAAATAAAGTAAGAAAGTATATTTTAAAAAAATGTTTAATGGATTTAAATAAATGATAAAGATTAATTTAAGAATTTAATAATGTGATAAATAATAAATATTAAATAAGTCATTATTTATTTTTAATTCTGTCTTGTTGGTAAAATATGTAAATAAGCTAGCAAGTCGATTGTTTAATTCACCAATCAAGTGGGAGTTTTCTTCCAGTATAAAACCAAGGTTCAATTGTTCGGAGGGAACTTGTGATTGAAATTCTTAAAGTAAAGGATGCTATTAGAAATAGCTAAGTAATTATAGATGCTCTAAAAATCGTTTGAAAATTATAAGAGAGTAGTTTTTAAAAATAATTTATAAAAGTTACTGATAAATATGCAGTGTTAATTTATTATAGTTCCCTATTGATCGTTTTCCTATTGAAGCTCAATTTACTATCAAATAGTCATGAGAACATCGTATAAGGATAAAATATATTGGAGACTTTATACTAAAAATTTAACAAACGCTGGATTAACTAGGAGAGTTATTAGATGCATAAAAATAATACGTTGGACTTTGTATAAATTTAAAAGTTAATGGTAACTAATTTTTATAAAATAGATATTTAAAAGAATGAGAAATACTTCTTTATGAAGAAAGTATTTATGAATTATAAATCTAAGTATATAACTTAGTAAAGATGATAAGTAATAATGATTACATAAATACTTGCCTTGTTAAGTCTTTATGGTGTAAAAGACTAAATTCTGACAGTTGTAAAAGGCAAATAAATTGGAAATTTAATGGGTAAAGAATACCTATATAAAATTATTATTTTATTAAAGTCTGAATGCTGGTCGTATAGAAGACTTTAAAAGTAATCTTACCTAAATATCTGTTACGGAATGCGCAAATATACGTGGATATCCAAATCAATTAAAATAATTAAACAAGAACTTTATAAACTATAGATTAATTTTAAAAATAATAACTTTTAAAAATTTTTCCTTAAAGAAATGAATATGGATCCTATAAACTATTTTAATTTTATTTTGTTTATGGTGGAACTGACTTTGACTTTTATTTTTTAATTTTTTTTTTTTTAAAAAAAAAAGAACGTTTTTCATTTATTTCATAAAAACTTTTAAAAACACGTGATGTACCGGAAAAGGAAGTAATGTTTGGTGAAAATTTGTGCCTAGGAAAAAGAACAATATAGTGAAAGAAGACACCATTGGATGTTATGTAATATGTTTTATTTATTAACTAACATAAATATTTCATTAATTATTGATTTATTAAAGATAGAAAAGGTACATTTACATTTTTTTTTAAAAGTAATAACTAAATATTAATATAATTTTTTATTGCATAAAGTTTATTTTATAATTATACAACACGTAATATTTTAAAAAATAATTGTTGAGTGTAAATGTGAAATTATTTTGTAAAACTGAAATCTTGGAGGACATCGTGTGACGGACTGTACATTGAAGTATCATTTATGGTAAAAAATTGTGTAATAATAATAATAATTTGATGTATTTACTATGTTTTCTTTAGATCAACCAAATGTTATATGATTATTGAATGAATGTATTAATGTTTAAATAATATACACACATAAGATTAATAATAGCAGTTTTATTTTAATATGCATATTTTAAATTGATGATGTAAATTTAGTACAACGTAATATGAGAACCTAGAAATAATTATATGATTCTTTCTTGAATAAATTTTAATGTTTCTGTTACAATATTAGGAATTAGATTTTATTAGCGTAAGTTATTTATTTTTCTTTTAAAGTTAGTAAGAAGTATATAAAGTCTATATTTTTATTTTTATTAGATAAGAAAGTTAATTTTACATAGAAATTTATATCTTGATTGAAGGCTTATTGTATATAGAGGATGAGGTATAAGAGAGTTTGGATCGTTATTATTTTTTATTTTTTAAAAATCGGTCATTTGTTTTTCTGAAATTAAATAAGGTTAAAATGACTTTTGTAGGTAGTAATTTTATAAAGGAATAGGAATAACAAGTAAAGAAGAGTAATAGTTTTTTTTTTTTTAAAATGGAAAAGAATCATAGAATTTTTATTTGATATAATACTTTATAAAAATTTGAAATTGTTGAATAATTTTAAATATTATTTTTAAAAGAACATATACCTATTGCATATTTTGATAAGACATGTAGTATGACATTATATCGGAATGAAATAAACAGTGATAATCAATAATTGTTATTATACTACAGAGTTATATCAATTTATACATTAATTGATCTTTGAGTAATATTAATGGTACATTTAATACATACTAGTACATTATAATATAAATAGCAGTAAGACTTAAGTGAAATAGCATTTTAATTATTAAAGTCTATTTACTTACATATATGCTACATGAATGATATTTCACATAAAACCTTTTTCTTGTATTAACTGAGGACAAATGATGTTTATTAAAATTAAAGTCATAAACTTAATTAAATGTTATTGATAGAACATTTAATAAATGTATAAATTATCTACTTATGGTTATGGAAATAGTAACAGTGTAAAAATCTTGTATTATTATTTTTCTTATTTTTGTTTATTTTCTTTAGTTCCATTTAAATGTAAATAGTGTAAATAAATTATTTGTTAAAGTTGATGTAAATAAATTTGTTAAGTTGTTTTAAAAGTGTGTCGAATTCATTATTTTACACCACAGCATTTGACAACAGATAATTTGAAAGTACATAATATTTGCACAATATGAATTTATTATTTTATTACTTTAGAAAGAAACACAATATTTTCTTAATATAATTTATAGAAATTGATTGACATTAACATATAATATTACAATGGTCACAAAGTAGTTATAATGCACAATATAAGAGTATAATATTATTTATTGCCACAGATTGTTAAATTATAATATTTTTGGTATATTTTAAAATTAAGATACTATATGAAAATGAAAGACATGTATATGATTTACTTATTTTCTTGATGATTAATGGTATAATAGAATAGATAAGATTAAGATATACACTAAAGATTATTATTGTTAGTGATTATTATTAGAATAAGTTAGGTGTATTTAGGTTTGATATTAAATCCCTTATCATTCCTATCTATATGAATTATTATTACTTTAAGATAATTAGAAGAACCTGAGATCGTTTTAATTATATTTCCTTAACAAAAGTTTGAGATTTATTTATTTATTATTATTAAAGATAATTCATTTATAAAAGTCATAAGAATGCTGTAGAGTTAGTAATGAGATAATAAAGAGGTAATAGTATTCTTATGCCATTGAGATAGTGTCTTGGAGAGACATTGGCTCAATGTAAATCTAATTACCAATTGTAACTTCACTTCACAGTCTCATGATTTTAGTAAATATTTATTTAATTGGTACATAATATTAAACTATATTAATTTTTGATAAGTTTGTAATAAATCTGATAAGTTATAATATTATAAAAATATCTTAAAGATAGTTGTACATATTTTAGCCGAGCATAATAATTTAATTGAGCTAGTCATATTTTAAATTATATCATATATCAAGAAGTGAGGGTACAATATATATTTAGAAAGAAAAATATATTTCCATTGTCTTATATATTTGTACTAAAGGCGATTCTTTCCTTGCGAATAACATTTTGATGATTCTGTTTTTTTTCTTAAACATTCTGAAAAATGTAGTTTTTTTTTTTTCATATGTCATAGCATCGGCCGGGACACGAACCCACAACCGTCTGCAACCAACTACTTGCTTGCTTGGCAGCTGCGATACCTTTCAGCTAACAACGCAAAATGTAGTTGCATGTAAGTGTGAATTTATTTTCTCATCCTTGAGGCCATTAAAAAGCAAGTAAGATTTTCATACCTTGGTGTAATCTTAACAGGATTGTGTCACCTGTTTTAGATAAAAGATCAACTCAGCTGGTTACATGGAAGTGTTAAATTATTTTTTTATCTTTAAACTGATTTAAATCAAAGATCAATCATGCAGTCTGTTTTCATTTCTAACCAAGGCAGTTATAGTATGGGTGTTAAAAAAAATATAGAAAACCAAGAGTGGCTTAGCAAAAGTTTTTATAAATACTGGGCTAAATTTTTGAGAGGGGTCAGTCAAAGTCAAAGAACCAAGACGTAAAACTCAAGCAGTCAGAGAATAAAAATAAAGTTGTTGGCAGTAAAAAAAAAAGTTTGTGCTTTTTTAAAGCAAAAGTTTTAAGAGAAAAGTGATTCTCAACTACTAGAACAATTGACTATATTTAAGCTAAGAAGAGATCCATGCGATGATTTGTGAGTAGGACAAATGTACTTTTCCCTTCTCTAAAAATCTCCAGAAAAATGCATCTAAAGAAGAGGAAGAAAGACAATTGACCCCATGCTGCTGCTATGAAAGAAGATGGAGAACCAACATTGAAGCCGGTCTATCCTGAGTCCAGTAAAGCCCAAGTTCGACCCTGACAATGAGTGAACCAGTAGGAAAATATCTGCCTCAAGCAAAGTGACACCGTAATCTATCACAAGTACAAACTTTCTATCATTAAAAAAAATTATTTATATCTTAAGAATGCCTTCTATAAAAATTCGAACCTTTAATTTCCTCAGACCTATAAAATTAGTAAAAGACTTTCTTAAAGAGATGTGTTTCAAAAGGACGGTTATATATATATGAGTGTTTTAGTTTTTTGACTATCTTAAAAAATGTGTGTTTCAAAAAAGACAGTGATAGTTTTTTTTTATTATTATTATTGCTTTTGACAAGTCAATTTAAATTATAACTAGATTACTTGTTAATGGTTAAAACAAAAAAAAAAGTGTAATGTATAATTCTAAGTGGAACAAAAGATTGTTATAGAGTTTATAATTGCAGCCTTTATATATTTTATTTTGAGATATGCCGGTATGTTCTTTTTAAGTATAATATATATTTGATTGATTAATTTATTTGTGCCAATTTGGTTAAGTATGGGGACAAATGATATTACACTATGAAACCAATTTATGTATAAATTTGTTTGCTTTATCCCGAATCTAAAGTTGGAAAGGGATAATGATTCATTTTGAATGGTAAAATAAGAATCAGTCAAAGTTAAATTTCTTAAATCGCGTCTAAGTCTGGCTTAGTTAAAAATGTCATTTATTTAAAAAAAAAAAAAAAGAGAAAGTAAAAAATCAAATATCTGTATAAAAATCCGCCTTCTTCCCATATATGTATAATCACAATACCTTGTTAAAGAAATTTAAAATATGACCGAGTGTTAAGATTATTTTATTTAATTTAGATTAAGATTCTTTGTGACAATTAAAAAATAAAATGATATATATATATATATATGCGTCTATTTATGTGTTAAAAAAATTATTTAATAATAATAGTGCTTCTTTCTCAAGTATAAAACGGGCAATATTACTTATTGCAAAGTTATGTGTTCATCTCACTATATATATATATTTAGTGATGCATGCACTTGGGGAAAGAAATATCTCAGCAGTAGTGATTTTTTCGCCTCTTTAGCATTTTAGGGTTGAGATTTATATTTGAAACACTTGGGCGTTTTATAGCCTATAAGATATGGTTGTCTTAAATTTCCCCATTATTACTTATTAAATACAGGTTTAGGAAAATATCTATGCAGATATAAGTTAATGCTTTTAATGGGCAAATATATCAGTGGCTTAATAGATTGATCTGTGCCTATATGGCTTTTAATAAAGAATAGATGTCGAGTATGCTATGCGGACTGCCACACGGATATTTTACCGGGCCTGGCGATACGAGATAGCCATGGTTTTCTTTGAGCCAATGAATGGGTAGACTTTATAATAATAGGGATTCAAAGCCCATGCTCTATTATTTCCTACACAAGCCAAACTGAATGCGGATGTGTTATCATAGGAACAGATATATTACTGCTCAACAAAGGAGATTGGCCCATGTTTGCCGATGCTAATAATATAGCCAGCACAGGATTCAAACCCAGACGCCACTGAATGCTGTAATTAGATTTCTTAATCATACCTGTTGTTAATTCTGTGCGAAATAAAGAATCTTAATCTAAATTAAATAAAATAATCTTAAAATTTCTTTAACAAGGAGATAAACCATATTTTTCATATAACTATTAATAATGAAGAGAGCTAAAGTTATGCTTTTGTCCATAACTCCTGCTGGGAATACTAACAATTAAATATAATAATAATAAATATATATATACTTAATTTCCCCTATGTATGTAAACACACGCATAAATTTATTATATATTCATTTGGCCTCTAACTTAATATAACCAGGTATTGTGTTTGCTCTCCAAAATTGGCATATTAATTTTATGGTGGCATATTTCTTGATGGAATATTATATGCAATAATAAAAATATAACAACTCAATATAAAAATTTGTTTTATGCTGACACATAATAATACTGATTATTTACTATGTGTGTAACTATCATTTCTGATTAATTTATAATTATTGTTTTGATTCACAATGGTTGTGTTATGAACTCCAGTGTGGCTTCATTATGATGCACATCCACATCTAATACTGATGTTCATTATTGTAATCGTTATATTTAATAGTTCATAACCTTGGTTGTCATTATTGACAGGTGACTTCTTTGTAAAAATTATACATTTATCCTAGTAATATCTAAATACTGTATTCTTGTTAATAACTTATGTTTGAATATTGTAATTCTTGGTAAAATCATATATTTATCCTAGTGGTATCTAAATACTGTACCTTTATAAATAACTTATGGTTGAATATTGTAATTCTTTGTAAAAATCATATATTTATCCTAGTAATATCTAAATTCTGTACCATTATCAATAACTAATAATCAAACATTGTAATTATTATTTTTGGTTTAAAAATGTAAACCCATACACGATCATAATAAGATTCTAACATGGTTCTTATTATTTATATTTTCTAATGAATTGTGTTAATAAATTGTATATATTTACACCGTTGTCATGTCATTCCCTAGTTCATCATATCCACTCAACCACATCCACACTTGATTAAGTCATATATGTATGTATCCAAAACCTATGAAATGTTAAAAATAATATTTTGAGCTATATTAAAGTATTTAGTGAGTATCTTGGATTAAATTAATAAAGTCTAGTGCAGGGTAGGCTAAGTTTGAATTGAGAGTCTTTGTTTCTACCCTGACCACCGGGACCGAAGAAAAATGATAACCATTAGTAGCATCAGGAGCGTTGGTTGGATAGTGGAGATTTTGGAACACTGGCAAATAGGTTAAAGCTTAGTACTGTTCTGCGACTACCATATCCTGAATATACTGGGTTTGAAGTACCTTTGCTAGGTCTCTGAATCTTGTTGGCTGATCATACGATTCTGAACGTTACAATACAGAACACACTATTAGTTTTTATGAAGCTAAGGTTGTTTTCTTTGATATAAATGAAATAAAAAGAATTAAAGAATCATTATTATTAAAAATTTATGATTTTGAAGCAATTAATTTATTTCAGAGTTTTTTTAATATTAAGGGTGTGTGGAATGTAAAAGGAAATTATAGATGGTAGTATATACCTGCTGATATGGTTTTAGTCCTTGGCATTTGAGAAGGCTTCGTTTGCCAGGGAAACCAATAGTTGGGTTGTAGTTTATTTCTTTGGCTTGTATAATTTTGAATTTGGGCTAATTTTAATCTTAGGTAGATTCCTCTGCTCTTTTTAACAAATAAAAAAAATGTGATCTCAGATCTTGGGTTCATGTAGAGTTGATTAATTCCTTTTCTTGCCAATGTGAAGCCATTTATAATGCCTTTCCTGGATACTATTTGTGTAATATTTTTTAATGAAGAATATATTTATTCTAGCAGAAATAGGTTTATCCATATAAAACAAATAAAATTTATAATCAAAGATATTTATGCCATGGAATAAGATGAATGAATAAATCATAATAGACAGAAATAAAAAATGCATGTAGGCTGTCTACATTAGTTCTAAATAATTGTGAATGCCACTTACACGTGTACTCAGTCATAATAGACTGAAAACTTTTTTTTTTTTAAATTTGCACACATATTATTTATTACTAAATTATTTTAAAAATCAGATGTTGAAATAATTTTTAGTTGTTAAGAAAACAACTGAGATTTCTATGAGAATAAAGAATAATAAACATTATTACAAAAGTTAAGTAAAATAAAAAAGTAAATTACAAAAGAGAATAAAGATAGGAATAGGAATAAAAATTATTTATAAAAGAATAAGTATAGATAAATAATAAAAAGGCAGGAAAAAATTATGAGAATAAAGAATAATAAACATTATTACAAAAGTTAAGTAAAATAAAAAAGTAAATTACAAAAGAGAATAAAGATAGGAATAAGAATAAAAATTATTTATAAAAGAATAAGTATAGATAAATAATAAAAAGGCAGGAAAAAATTAGATTAATAGATATTCAAAATAAAATAAAAAAGTGATAAAGATATATTAGAGAGTAATGTAGAATCATAGTTAGGATGGAAGACAAAGTAAAAAATAAAAATAAGAGGGAAGTAGAAGTAATAAAGAAATAATAAGAAAATAATAATTAGGAAATAAGGAAAGTAAAAATAGCACTTAAAAACCTTATTAAATATACTTATTGGCAAATACATGATTTTCTATCTCAGAACCAAGAAGATAACAATAGGATGACAATGCTGGGAATAGATAATAGTCAATTACTCAAAAATACAAAAGATGGTTCCTAGAACCAAAATTTTTTGACCTTATCCTCGAATTGAATCTAAATGTTTTACCTACAGCACATTTCATTTGCTTCAGGAGATCCTATCTAAATGTTGATCCAATATGTTCTTTGTGTCACAGGGAAGAAGAAACACAAGAACATTTGATACACTACTGTAGATGCTTAGAGAAAGTTAGACAACTGATGTTGAACAATTATAGGAAAAGTGAAACCACAATAGAAAAAAAATGCTGAAAACATTCAAGGAAAACAAAATACCAACAATACATGCAGCCACTTTCAGCATATATGCCTTATGGTATACCAGATGTACATTTACATTAGGCAATAATACAAGAAGATATCCTAACACATATCATAACAAGTTAGAAAAACTTAAAGAAAGAGACAATCTTCTTGCATCACTGGACATTTTTGCCACCACTTGGTCTCTCTTTAAAATAAGAGCAGCATTATAATGGATACACAAAACATAACCTCAGAAAAAGTGAAAAGCCAGAATGGACCAACAGTAAGAAGTGAACTATGAAAACTACAACAATTACTAAAGACTCTAATAGAAAAAAGTTTTTCTTTCTGTAATTAATGATGGATCCTAGTTTATTATATTTGTAATATTTAATGTTCAACTATGTGTTAGTTTAAATATTTGTAAAATCTATAATATTTGTGTTAATATAAATACACACGTAAACTATAAGATATATAATTACTATTTCTATATTAAATAGTCAATCACCATCTTAACAAATCATAAATTTATACTCAAGCACTTTCGAAGGTCTAAGTACTCATTTTTCAAGAAGTAGCTGGAATAAAATATGCAAATTAGGGTGGACTAGATTTTCATTGACCTAGATTTACCACTTTCTGAAGATGGCATAAAATGTTTCTTTTTTATTCATGGCATGGATATCAGGGATGATATAATATGCCTCTTTAACTCTCTTCCACAACTCATGCTGCTTTCTGCACACCATGCGAGGTTTGTCTGGCCTGCGCTGGTGTCCTGTAGAAGCTGCATGCTGTGCAAAAATAGAAGGGTGGGATGGATCAGCCAGAGACTTATTGTATGCATATATATATTGGGCAAGTCTTGTATGGATGGATGCCCTAGTCTCATCATATTATGCCACTAGGCAATTATTGTTACTGCACGCAATCTTGTAAATGGCCTGTTGGGCATATATTGGGGGGGGATTTGGCATTTAGTATTGTTTACACATCTGTTGGAATTGGGGGGAGAGTGGTAACACAAGCTAAAATCATTACTAAAGATTGTGTATAAATCTTTATGTATATTTTTGATATATGGCAGTAAGATATGGGGTTTATTCTGTTTATTTTCTCGAATGGGATGGTTTTTAAAATTTCTAATAATATCGATTGTTCTTTTGTTATATTTTGCATTTATTAATACATTACTGAACATCTCAATATTCTTCCTTTTATCAGCTTCAAAGCTACACAGATTTGCATTGCTATGTAAGAAAGATTTCAGACCATCCATTTTATATGTATATGGAGTGTTTGATGAGCGGTGCATGTGGCAACCTAACATTGATTAGTTTGATGGGCATTCTATAACAGAAGCAATGGGCCTCCATCTTCACTTGTAGATCTAGATAGTTAGTGCTATTCAGAGCTTCATTTTGAGCCGTGTTTATGTGTAGACCTGATGCTGTTGTGAGGTCTGTCTTAATGTCTTCTATTATCTCTTTAGGTGCAGCTATATAAAAATGTCATCCACGTATCTAGTATATAGCAATAAACCACAGCCCACACACATATCTCAGGATGATAAATTGTTCATATGCATTCATTACAATGCTGGCAATGACTCCACTCATTGGAAGACCCATTGGACAACCATTGAGCATGTGGTACCATTCTTGGTTGAACACAGCATACATGTTTTTGTCCATCCAGCTCAACAGAGCTATGACAAATTGGATATGATCCTGACTTATGCCATGTCTGGGGAGTACTTCTTTTACTATTATTATGGATTTAGGTCTGTCGATAGACCCGTACAATTCTGCAACATCAAGAGCTGTCATCTGTGTATTTTGCACTGAAGCCACATTCTTCAGTCTATTTACAAAGTCAAAGGATGACATGATGGTATAATCCCCATAGCCTGTGGCTTGTGAGATCCATGTATTTATGGTTTTTGCTGTCTTGTAATAATGAACACTGCCAAAGTTGATCATCAGTCTCAGTGGTACACCTTCCTTATGGGTTTTAGCATTCGAAAACATTCTTGGAGGGGTAGTTGTGGACTGGTACATTTGGAGATATTCAGCCTTAGAGAATGCTTTTAATATGTGAATATACAACTTAAAATGATGTAACCAATTTTTGCCTAATAAAGTTTGCTTTGAAACATAAAGGTATGCGGTTAAAATAAAATATGATTATGAATAATAATGTAAAATATGTATTTGTATATTATATAGAATAATTGTTATATGATTATATGTTGTAGCTCTACTGCAGGACAGTTGAAAGTATAAGAAAATTAAAGGAATTATATAAAAAAATTGCATTAGAGTGTATATGCAGAGATTTATAAAAAGTAATATATATAAATATATGAAAGAATGCAAAAAAGTAAAGAAGAAGATATAAGAATTATTTAATATAATAGTATTAGTGTAATGTATTAATTGGCGGATCAATTGAATGTCTTAATTAAGCAATTAAAACATTCAATCAGCTCAAAATCATGGATCTTATTAAGACCCCAAGCATGGAATGACAGTATCAATCCACTATAGGATATATAAAGACATAAAGATGACAATTGGGATAGTATGTTTGTTACGAATATCATATGCCTGTTCAGTATGATCATTAATCTAATTTGGCAATATCCAATCACCACAATTTGGATACTGTAGTAAATGTGTAAAATATAGTGGAACACATAGCCCATATAATGTATCTGATTATATTGTTTCATGCTGTAACTTACTGAGTTGTAGGCAGTAGAAATTCATTTATCAGGATGAACCACAGTTCTCAACTAGTTCATAATAGGGTAAACATAATTGTCACAAAAACCATCTCACTTTGTAACTGGTATCAAGAAAGGACAAAGATACAAACTAAACATAATCCTTCTTTCATGTAATCTTATCTTTATCTTTCTTATTGCATTGCCAAATCCATATAACATTAATATCATTTACGTTTTTTATTACTTTTTACAATGCTTTTTTACAATCCACTATTGATGGTTTCGATTGCCCCAGAAATCTTAACAAACACAATACAAATATACATGAACATATAATTTTACATTTTATATATATATATTCTAACTTATAACCACTATTTATATACCAATATATATATCTTTATATACTTTCTCTTATATAATTACTACGTTTTTATATATAGAATATAAAAAAGATTAAAATGTGTAATATATAAAAAAGTATTAATTATATAGAGAGGTATATAAAGATATATGTGGGTATATAGTGATTATAAATTAGAATATATATATATATATATATTTGTATTCATGTATTTGTAGTGTGTTTGTTATAATTCTGAAGAAGATTGCTGGGGCAATCGAAACCATCAATAGTTGATTGTAAAAAAGCACTGTAAAAAGTAATAAAGAATGTTATAATATTATCTTATTGGAGTTACTGCAAGAACATTTCCTACCATCTTTGTAAATATTATTCCTCTTTTTTGTTAGGTGTATATATGTAAACAGATCAGTAATATTATGTACTAACTTAAGGCACTCTTATTTATGTGTTAATTGAATCCGAAATACTGGATTAATGCATTTAAACTTACAAATTCATTATGAAAAATGCTATATGCCTTTTATTTTAGAATTTCTAATCTCAAAAATTTAAATATTTTGAATAAAAGTTAGAGCCTTGACATGATTTTTCCAACTCCAAGTATTTAAAGAAGTATATTTTTATTTGTTTTAAAATTATTTAAAATACATTTAGTACCTATCATTAAGATTTTAAATTTCTCAAGATCATTTATTGACTTTTTTTTGCCTTTTCGACTTTTCACAATTCCTTTCAACAAACATTTCCTAATTTATTTATAAGTAATTAAACTCGGAATTCGATCCCTTTTACAATGTGAATTTCAATATTTTTTAAATTAGACTTTTAATAGAGAATATTTTTTTAAAATTTATACCCACAATTTATTTCCTCTACACTGGCATTTAGTTTGCTATATAAGATCCTTTGTAATCCTTACTTTGAGATATCTTATTTTTATCTTAGTATTTCTTAACTTTGTTCTTTTTACTCCAGGAACTATAGTCATTGTGACCTTTGCCATATCTCACCTTTCTTTCAAATAATGGACTAGTCCAGATTTAATCTTACCGTGACAGGAATGAGCATTCATCACCACGAATTAATGTATGTACAAATAGATAAAATACGTCCAATGGCAAGAAAGGGCCAAAAGGTGATGATGCTCACTGAATTTGAATATTTCCATTATGGATGAGCATCTGGCAATGAATAGTCAATCCATTTGGGCATAGGAGAAAGAACAGCTGTCATATAGTTTAAAAACAATATACATTTTCTCCAGACAGAATAATTATCACATAGGTGAATTGAAGTATATACATTCTCCAGAGACACCAACTGTCAAAGCTCAATGGCAGTTATTGTTACATTTTCATTTACCATTGTCAAACTTCCTCCACTCGCAACTTTGACACCATCCATTTCAGAAAAATACACTAATGATTATTATTAATCCTTTTTGAAACTAGAGATTATCTCTAGCACAGATATAAACTTTAAACCTCAGTTAAAGATTAATATATCTGATTTTTTAATTTTACACACAGGGAGTTATTCACCTTTCTCTGTATGCTGGTTGTCCAGTATACAGTTAATGCAGTGATGCAAGTCCATCTTCCGAACTGGAAGTTGGTGGAACCTAAAACAGATATGAGAAAAATTATCATAGTATAACTGAATGTGCCACCATATCTATTCACGAAGTGGGAAATTACAGTAAAGATGGAATTGAGAGGTAAAGTTATAAGCAGACTTAAATTAAAAGACCCTTCTTTTTATAGTTGTATGGTGACTAGAAGCTACATCATCAATGGTAGCAGACAAAGGTATAATCACTATATATAGTGTAAATACACACTTGTATACTTGTTTCAGAAATAAAATATATTAAATTTATTTACCTACTTATATTTATATTTATTTGCTATAAACACATTAGTTATTAATAATGAGGTACATATACATCAGTGAAGGTTATATATAGAAGAGATGATAATAGATGGACAATTGAAATATTAAATTGGATTCACATGTAGTCTATTTCTGGGTCTTATAAAAGACCCAGAAATAGACTACATGTGAGATGGATGAAATAAAAAAAGAGTGCAGGAATGATGTGGAAAAGAGAGGCTAGAGATTGGAGAAGATGGATTGAACTTGGTGAGACCTTCATTCTGTAATGTATTGATAATGGTTGACAATGATGATGCGATATACATCAATATACATTTAAATAAAGTTAAAAATTATAATTATAATTTAAAAACACATATTTTTATTATACTATAATTTTTTTTTTTGCATGTCAATCATTCTTTATAAGCAAACTACTATTACCTTTCAAATAAAAAGCTACATATAGAATTGCTGATCTCTTAGCAGATAAATATGGGTATTTTGGTTTAAAACATCCAACAGCTGTTAATGCTTTTATTAATATTGTTGCAACTGTCTGTTCAAGATATCCTAGCATTGGTAGGTCTTTAATAGACATTGGAGTATGAGGTGGTGGTAGTTTTTCAGGTAACACTGCGAGGGAATACTTAAAGGGTTTCCTGCAAACATATAAAACAGAAAATTAATATATATATATATATATAAAATCTTAAACTTACAAAAAAAAAATCAAGTCAGATGTCACACGTCCTAATTTAATAAACTTGTATTTACAAATGTTATATATAGAGCTCACAAAATAAGTTCTTAACAAGTTTTGTAGAATATCCCTAATGCCAGAACAGTTTCTGTTACTGGCATCATCAGTAGTTACGCAACAGTTATACATTAGATAAAGTGCAGGGTTTGTCCTAGTATTTTAATCCAATGCTTGAATATCCTAGCACCTCACTGATGAATCCAGTAACAGAAACTGGTCCGGGGTTGGGAATATTCTACAAAGCTTGTTAAGAGCTTATTTTGAGAGCTCTATATATAATAATCTTAAACTATAAATATAGATCTAAGTAAGTAAAATATAAAATAGCTTTTAAATAGCCAATTGCAGACAATGGTTTCTTATAAATATTAAATGGTTAATTTAATAGTGAATAAAATTAATCATTTATCAATTAGCTAAACTGATATGTTTACTATGATGAATTGGAGAAAATATTAATGTAAGAGTAAAACAATATACATATACTAAAATGCTTTTCATGATACTAACCCTAATTAGAAATCAGGATACTCATAGACCTAACCCTTGCTTGCAAATAAGTATTGATTTAAGAAATTCTTACAAAAATTAATGATAAGAGTTTTATGTAAGATAGAAACAAGAGAATTTATTTAAATTACAAATCATTATTTACAATGCTGTTAAAAGATTGAACAAACATTTAAAATTTAAATTTCAAAAATTAATAAAATAAAATAAAATTTAGATCGATTTCTTAATTTATTCTAATTAAGCATATCAGATGTGCACATCACCCAAACGTTTATGTTAAATAAAAGAATCAGCAATTGTTTAGGTATAGATATATAAAAGCTAACATTACTATGACAACCAATATAAATTCATATTCCAATATACTAAATCTAATTATCTTTGAATATAGAAAATTATTTCATTAAATAATAAGTAATCTGAAAAAGTAAATGTTTTATTATTATTTTTTTTTAATTCTACATTTTACTTTAATCTGAGTCTCGTTTTACGCAATAGATAGGTTCCTCAGAAAACACGCGCAAACGAAATCGCGCAAAAATAGACGTAACTTACCTTGAAAAAGGGGGGATATGGACTGTGATTTTTTAAAAATCACATAAAAGCAAAGCACCAACGTAAAATTACTTTAAAATTCATGCAAAAAAAATAAGGAAATAAAATATGACTAATAAAAAATTTCAAATTTGAAAAAAATTGATACAAGACAAACTTTTTTTAACTATAATATTTAATTTTATTCAAAACAATATATTTTTATGCATAATTTACAGTAATTTAGATTTTTTATACACGTTTTAATTATTAATGCTATTTGCCGATAAACAGGTTCATTTGCAAACTGGTAAAAAATCAAATTCTTCACAAGAGGAAATACAACTAGCGCCAATGTCACTCTCTTGTTGTGTTAATGGTTTTCTGGTGACCAAGCAATAAGTAATTAATCTAACAACTAAAAATAAAATTCTTATTTTTGTTTTTAATTTTTTAATTTTAATTCTGCCAACTGCTATTACTCACCTTTTAAAAATAAACTTGTGGACACTAATGATTAATAATTTATTACATTCTTTTTTAAAAAGCAAAAACAGAATGTGATTTAAAATGCAAAATTAACATGCACAATGTTTGAACAAATTTACATTATAATCTTGTAAAATTTAATGTGTGTATACATAAAATGTGGAAATCATGATTTTAATTTCATTATTGCATAAAATCTTACTATTATAAAGCACTGAAAATATTGAAATTACTAAGATGAAAGTCGAATTCCAATAATGTGCTATTACTTTCAATATGACGTAAGTGCGCGAAATTTATTATTTAAAGTAATAGTGCATTATCGGAGTTCAACTTCTGGAGAAACGTTAATCGCATAACTTCAAAATTGTATTAAATAAATCCACGTAAAAAGAGACCCAGGTGTATCTCATTTTCTTTTTAATTATTATTATTTGGGTTTGAAATAAAAATTCTTTATACTGAACTCAATTTAGTTAAATCAATGTCTATTAGACAAAGATGTGGGAATATTTAGATAAGATAAGTCATTTGTCAATTTTAGTTGAGGAAGAGAAAATAAGTAAATTAATCAAATGTTGGTGGCCTAGCGGTTAGCATAGCTGCCTTCCAAGCAGCTGGCCTGGATTCGCTTCCTGGTCAACGCTTTGACATATGAAAAAAAAAGTAAATTAAGTCTTTTCAATTAAAGTCATATTTAAAACAACTACATCTTTTTTGCATAAAAAGATGAATTACTGTATTGTAAATATATCTGCAAATAGAAAATAATTGAATACAAAATTAAAAAAAAATCTATATTTCTCATAGCAAGCGTACCTACATCAACTCAAACTTCTTATTTATAAATTATCTGCAAGATGAATCTGCAGTAAAATATGATCTTATATTACTATAAAAGAGTATCATTCTACTAAATCTTATTTTTTATGATGTCGCAGAAAATTGAATTTTTTTTAAAAAAAAAAAAACCATTGAAAATACTATTATGTTATTTATAAAAGAAAAAATAACTTCTTACATTCAGCAAATAAAATAACTAATTCATTATCAAAGATCTATTTATCCTTACATGGAAAAGTATCATTATTAAATATGATACTATTTCCGAAAATAAACTACTTTCTACCAATCATAAGGCCAACAAAAAGATTTGAATGCAAAATCAACCCATTATGTTCAAAACTGTTCTGGTGCAGAAAAAGTGTAGCAATAAGTCTTGCTGAAATGCAGAGACCTCTACAGCTTAATAGTCTTTCGCTGCATTCCATTAACACAATATATTTCCAAAATTCTTTTAACATACTTACTATGATTAATCATGATATTGGATATAATCGTGCTCCATTAATAATTCAACCTACATACAGACCACCACCTAAAATGTCTGATTGGATAACAACAATTAGTAACCTTATTAACAAACACCAAGGACATAATAATACATCTAATATGAACAATATTAAATACTGGGATGGATACTACCTAATTCGTTCTGAAATTAACATGCCCATAAGTAAGCTCAACATTTCTGATAAAAAATAATATAGTTTTAAAAGATGGAGTCTTGAAGCAAAATTCATTGACTTCATACTTAAAATAAACCTGTCCTCCTTACCAATAAGTTCATTTCTATCATATAATAAAGGTTATACTAGTATTGATCCTATATGCAACCTATGCTTGTTTGAGAACAAAACAGTAGAACACATTACACACAGATGCATTAAATTCAGAGAGATTAGGGAACTAATCTATTTAAGTTCAAAGGTTAACTATGAAACAATATCATCAATAAACAATCACATTGCAAACAAAAATTATACCTGGATAAGACTATCTATTTTCCACACTTGTGCAATTTGGACAAATGCAAGTTAATTTTTGAATTTCCAACACCTAATGTGAAAGAAATATATATAAGAAAGTTAATTAAAATTAAACAAAGAGATAAAGCCATTGGTCTCAAAACATTGTTAATGATACTTGGAAATTATTAGACATTCATGAACTACATTCAGCATAATTTAACTTGCTCTCTTTACTCTTCATCATCATCATCATCAACCATTATCAATCCACTGCAGGATGAAGGTCTCTCCAAGTTCAATCCATCTTTTCCTATCTTTAGCTTCTCTTTTTCATATCACCCCTGCACACTTTCTTATTTCATCCATCCATCTCACATGTGGTCTTTTTCTGGGTCTTTTACAATCTCTTGGAATCCAGTTTAAAATTTCAATTGTCCATCTATTATCATTTCTTCTAGCAATAGGTACAGCCCAACTCCACTTCAGTCTCTTAATTTTTTTAAATAAGGTCAGTAACACCTGTTTGTTCTCTTACCCATACATTGCATTTTTGATCTCTTCTTGTTAATCCCAACATGCATCTCCCATACTTCTTTGAGTGGTCTGAAGTCTCTGTATTGCTCTTCTATTAAGTGTCCAAGTCTCAGATCCATAAGTAAGAACTGGCAAAACACATTTATTAAAAACCTTTCTTTTCAAACACATAGGCATATTTTTTTTAGTATCAAGTTATTTCTACCAAAAGCACTCCAATCAAGTTTAATTCTATGATTAATTTCGTTCATTATGTTTCTATCTGTATTAATAATCTGACCAAGGTATTTGTAACTGTTAACTTTTTCTAACTCATCATAATCAATCTTTATTTTCATATTTTGAGAAAATCTATTAAACATTACTTTAGTCTTTTTAACATTTATCTTTAGTCCTACTTTCATCTGATACATTTCCTGTAACTCTAAAGTATTATTTGCAAAAACAACTACATCATCTGCAAAATCTAAATGACTTAAATAATCTCCATTTACTTTCACTCCTTTAAATCAAAGGGTCTTCTTTCAGTTAATAGCAAACTCCTCTCTGCAGCCTTACTCTTCTTATGAGTTTTTAAATACAGAACTCTTTACAAACAAAACGTTTATCTTAAACAACTCACATCATTATCATATTTCATTAATAGGACAGTATGAAAAGACATTGTAAATAAAGAAATTGTAATATCTATATAAAATAAATTTATTTGAATAAAAAAATATATATTACAAAATAAACTCTATTCACTTATTCAAGATGCACATTTACTATTTAAATTGTTCAAAACATTTGACCACATAATTAAAACATGCATGGGTCTAGGTAATATTAAAACAATAATATTTAACAATTCAAAGATAGACTACTACAAAATACTTAATATAAAAGAATGCATTCGTGGAAGAGATATTCCTACAATCAGGCTGTCAATTTTCATCACCAATTCCATTTGGAATGTAAGGTGCAAGGCACAATACCAACATCCCAAGCCAGATGAAAACTCATTATTTATTCAGAGCATAGAGAAAATTAAACAAAGAGACAAAACTCTTGCCACAACATTCATTTTTCAAGAGACATAGAAGCTATATCAGACTCTCTAATAAAGTTAACAAAGAACTTAACCACTAAATACCTAACCCTGTTTAACTCAATAATGTTAGTTCCATAACTCATCTCCATATTTGTAATATATCATCCATATTAATTAGTTTAATAAATGTTTTGAGAAAACATAAAACATTTTTTTATTTATAATTTAATTTATGTTTATATACCAAGCATATAAACACTTAAAATGTAAATTAGGAGGGATTTAAATACAAATTTTCAAGCCCACCTTCAGCTATCCACTCTATGACATTCAACCATTACACATGACAACATACATGTGAAAAAGGTAAATGGGGTCCAGTAAATGACTTTAGTGTTGAACCAACATTCATCTATTGATTCAGATCATCATCTGCTACATATATATAATCAATGCTCAGTTTATATTAAGGTAGCAAATCTTGAAGCTTTAATGGATAGGCTTCAATCTACTCCACCCTGCAACTCTTCATCTCTCTATACCATTGAAAATCTGATGATAGATCACTCAAATCCTTTGTTGATGCCAATATTATTGTCATGCCCATGTTAACTTTAAATCACTCTGGTTCATCGTATATATGATTTTATCCATTTACGTACACAGAAGATGGGTGGCCAGAATGCAGGCACAATATTTGACTGAATACAAGAATATAATTTATGTACGTGGGAATTTTAGATTTAAATTGTAAGGGATTTGAACACAGACTTTCAATATCCTTTCAGCTATCCACTCTATCTCCCACAACCACTGCACATGACCCACATGTGCTGAACCAGCACTCATCGGTTGATCCAGATCATCATATCCCATATATATATATAATCAGTGCTCAGTTTATATTAAGATAGCAAATCTTCAAACTTTAATAAACATGCTTCAATCTACTCTACCCTCCAATACTTCAGCCATCCATACCATGGAAATCTGATAATGGACTGCTCAAATCATTTATTGATGCCAATATTACTGTCATGCTCATGTTGAATTTAAGTCACACTGATCCCTCATGTATAGAATCTTTATTCTTTAAATCCACAGAAGAGAGATGGGCTAGAAAGTCTATGTACAAATCCTGTCTAATTGCATTAAGCTTAAGTATATACATTATATTTGTATTCAAAAGATTCAGCCTATATTCTGGCCATCCCTTTAAATGGATAAGGTTCTATACATGAGGGGTCAAAGTGACTTAAAAATCAATATGGGTATAACAATAATATTGGCATCATCAAGGGCTTTGAACATTCCGTCATCAGATTTACAATAATATGAATGGCTGAAGAGTTGGAGGATGGAGTAGGCTGAAGCCTGTCCATTAAAGTTTGAAGATTTGCTATCTTAATATAAACCAAGAACTGATTATATATATATATGGGATATGATCATCTAGACCAAATGATCAGTACTGGTTTATGTGTGTAGTCATGTGTATTGGTTGAATGAGATAGAGCAGGTGTCTGAAGAGAGCTTGAAAGTCTGTGTTCAAATCCCTTACAATTTATATCTAAAACTCCAGTATATAAATTATACTTGTATTCAATCAAATATTAAACACTTACAATTATATTTTAATTTAACACTCATTATTATTATTTACTTATTTTTCTTTTTAAACACTAATGGAATTTTTGTTAAATAGCTTCTCGTTATTATTATTAATCAAGGGTTAATGTGCGTATATCATCATCATCATCATCATCAACCATTATCAATCCACTGCAGGATGAAGGTCTCTCCAAGTTTAATCCATCTTCTCCGATCTTTAGCTTCTCTTTTCCACAACACCCCTGCACATTTTCTTATTTCATCCATCCATCTCACATGTGGTCTCTTTCTGGGTCTTTTACAATCTCTTGGAATCCAGTTTAAAATTTCAATTGTCCATCTATTATCATTTCTTCTAGCAATATGTCCAGCCCAACTCCATTTCAATCTTTTAATTTTTTCAATAAGGTCAGTAACACCTGTTTGTTGTCTTATCCATACATTGCGTTTTCGATCTCTTCTTGTTACTCCCAACATACATCTCTCCATACTCCTTTGAGTGGTCTGAAGTCTCTGTATTGCTCTTCTATTAAGTGTCCAAGTCTCAGATCCATAAGTAAGAACTGGTAAAACACATTTGTTAAAAACCATTCTTTTCAAACACATGGGCATATTTCCTTTTAGTATCAAGTTATTTCTACCAAAAGCACTCCAATCAAGTTTAATTCTATGATTAATTTCCTCCATTATGTTTCCATCTGTATTAATAATCTGACCTAGGTATTTGTAACTGTTAACTTCTTCTAATTCTTCATAATCAATCTTTATTTTCATATTTTGAGCAAATCGATTAAACATTACTTTAGTCTTTTTAACATTTATCTTTAGTCCTACTTCTATACTTTCATCTGCTAACTCCTGCAACATTTCCTGCAGCTCTGAAGCATTATTTGCAAAAACAACTACATCATCTGCAAAATCTAAATGACTTAAATACTCTCCATTTACTTTCATTCCTTTAGTTTCCCATTTTAATCCACAAAATACTTCTTGCAGCACTGCTGTAAAAAATTTTGGAGATATGGAGTCACCTTGCCTTACACCTTTCTCAATGTTGATTTTTCCGGTATCATTATGTAATCTAATTATTGCTGTTGCATTTTTATAAATATTCTTTAAAATATGACAATATCCTGGATCTATACCTTGATGATCCAATGCTTTAATCACTGAAGAAATAATCGAATGCCTTTACGTAATCTACAAATCCAAAACATAATGACAACTCATATTCATTTGTCCTTTCTATGACTTCTCTCAATACCTGGATATGATCTATTGTACTAAAACCACTTTTAAATCCAGCTTGTTCTCTTGGTTGGTGGAAATCCAAAGTTCTCTGTAGACGAGTTGTAATTATCTTGGTAAAAATTTTATATAAAACTGATAAAAGGCTGATAGGTCTGTAATTTCTAATATCTTCTTTATCACCTTTTTTAAATATTAATATTATTACTGCATTCTTCCAATCTTCCGGTACATCTTTATCATTTAGACATTTGGTATATAACTTTGCTAAAATTGTTTCTATTTCTTCACCTCCTTCTTTTAATATATTTACAGTTGATATTCCTAATCTTCAGAAACATTCTAATGAATTTAAATTAGAACTTACAAATAGGTTTCAAGTGTTAGGAGATTTTGAACATGATTCAGATTTGAATGAAATTAATATGAAAATAACTGATACACTTTTAAAAACTGCAACAAAGATAGCTGGTAGAAAAAAGCAGCAATTGACTAATAAAATTTTTACTGAGACTAGAGAATTTATGAAGAAAAGAAGGAATATGAAGATATACAAAAATGATGTATTAAAAAGAATTGAATATCTCGAATTTTGTAAAATGGTACGGGAAAAAGTTGAAAATGATATAAGAAAGTATAACTGTGAAATAGCAAGGAAAGCTGTAGAAGAAAATAAAAGTCTCAAGAATGTTAAACAACATTTTAGTATTGGTAGGAAATTTATATGTGCGTATATATATATTTAAGTCAGTTAAATCAAAATGTGTTTTTTAATGAGTTTATGATTTTCTATTGAAATAATTGATAATTGAAAACGGTAAAACTTACTGACGTCAAAATGATAGACAGCTTTTTATTCTTAATGGATTTTCAGTTTTACTTTCAAAAAGAATTTTATTATTGCTATAAAAATTATTACATTTACTCTTTTGAGTCATTTTGCATATATATGTTTATATTGTGAGTAAAAAAAGATAATATGGTTATATACATATGGGGAACAGGAAGAAGGGAATAGTTGGCCAGTGTTTTTTTTTTTTTTAATAATACAAATTAATTTCATTAAAAGAGTCTCTGAGTGTTTTATGTAGACCATTTGGAACAATTGATTTTTTGGTATTTTGTTGTTCAAGAAAGTCAGCAGTCTTAACAAAATGATCTCTATTTCCTATGTGGTTTGAAGAGAAAGGTTCAGTTCCTTCCATGAATAATTATAGGGATGTTAGGATGCTGTGGATTTTGAATAGTCTCCAAGTATTCTCATAAAGAAACTTTGTTGATATAATTTCATCTTTTTTTTTTAATCTTGTTTAAAGTACTGATGAATATTGTCATTGCATTCGGTGGTGGAATATTGAAGGTGATTTTGCATCTAGTTATCCACAGTGAGTATATAATTAGGTGAACTTCTTTATTATTGGGGGCATATACATAAAATGAGTTTATGTTACTTGATCCATATGTTAAGTTCAGAGCAATCAAGTTGTTGTCTTCGTAGAGCACTTTAAATTTATTGGGAGGGCACTTCTTGTTAATAAGCACTCCAACTCCTCCGGCAGCAGAGCTATTGATGGCTAATTTTAAGTAACCAAGTTTGCTAAGCTCTGTCTGGATATTATGGTTGGAGTGCTGATGGAATTTGGTTTCTCCTAAGAATAAAATGTGAGGAGAAATAAAGGAAAAAAAATGCCTAATGGCATATACACGAGTGAGGGTGTTTAGACCTCTCACATTGATCCCTACTACTCTGCACGGCAGGTTATCCATCAACTCTTAGATCGCTAGTAAGTACCGCTTGCGGAGCTGTTTAAGTTTGGAGAGGCAAGTTCAGAGGATTTAGGTGAGGGAACCATGTGAGCAGATGCAGGAGGTTGTAGGCTGTAGGTAGAAAGGTCTTCTGTATTGGTGTCTGTTGGCTTAGAGTGAGAGTCCTGTGTATTAGAGTGTTTTATTTTCCTTTTTTTTATCTTGCATAGTATTTGAGCTGTTGTAAGAGTGATTTTTTATAGTTTTATTTAAGTCGAAATTGGTTGAATTCAAAGCAGTCTGTTCATCTTCCTCAGAACTGCTTTGTGCAAATTTTGTTGACTTTCTTTTTTTGTTGTATAAGGTTTGTGTTATATAATCCATATCTGTTTCTATGTCTGGATTAATCTGTATGTCATTGGCTTCACCTAACATTGACGGATTCTGATGTGTGATATTTTGTGCTGGTTTTTGCATATGTTTCATGTTGTGGCTTGTGCTGGATGGTGTGGGTAAGTCAGAGTGTGATTGCTGTACCCGGGGTGGTTCTAAGAAATCTTTTGTTTGTTTGTTTTGGGAATTATAAGAATTTGAGCTTGTGGTAATATTTATTACGTGTTTATCAGATGGCAAGTCTAGTTTAAGTTGCTGCCTTGTTTGGTCTCTGTAGCTGTTAAGAAAACCTTTTGAATTAATTTGTGATGAGTTTTGAGAATTTGAGGCATGTCCTGTGGAGTTTTTTGAATTCGGATAAGAGGTTGTTTTTTTATTCCGATTTTCAACAATTCTGAATTCTTCCGTGGTGTGGGTTTGTCCAGAGTCATCTTCTGGAATTAAGTGTAAATCGGATGTATGCTGATTCTTTGCCTGATAGTTAATTTGCTGCTGGCATTTGTGTGCTCTATTTTTATTATGACCACAATGAGTGCAGATTCGGGCTATACAGTCCTTTATAAGATGCGTGCGGAGCCCACAGTAGAAACACTGTGGTCTCACTCCGATAAATGTAAGAATCATTGGCTCTCCATTAAGTTTTAACGTTGTTGGTATATCTGTTGGTTTGGAATTTTTATTTAAGTGTATATTAAATGATGCGGTGTTTGATAGTATGTGCCCTTCAATTGGGAGATATTTAAAATTGGAAATTTTGCCAAAATCAGTGAGAAGTTCTTGTAGTTGAATGCCATCGAGACCCATTACGCAGTTTTTGATTTTTCCTGTAAGCGTTGCAGTTCTATTTAAATCTATATAAGTGATAAACCTATTCTGGATAATTTTATACGTGTTACGGAAGTTATTTCTGGGCGCATATGAAGAAAATTCGATTGCTATGTAGCGATCATTAGGGTGAGTTAGAATTCGTTGTATTCCCTCACCAATGTTTTCTTTTTTAATGAGGCTACATAGCGCTTCGATTGGAAACTTATATAATGAGCAGTTTTCGTCTGTTATGGCCAGAACAAGGCTTTTGTCATTGCTATAGTTGGATAGTGACTTCAGTAGTTTTAATGGGATCGATTGATTGAAGCTTTGACTGAGAGAAGCATACTGTTCATCATTAAAGTTATCTGTGGAAAATTCAGATGGGAGAAGTAGGTTTTGTATTGTGTTGTTTTGCTGTTCAATCTCTTGTTCTATTATATCTAGCATGGGAGAACTAAATGCGTCCGAGTAATTTGTATCATATTCGCTCTGAAGTGCGAAGTTTCCAGTAGAGCGGTTTTCATTTATTACTTTATTCATATTTGCGTTTTGATTTGTGCCTATTTTAGTTATATTTGCATATGATGGTTTAATTTGGGATAATTTATCATAACATGTCTCTTGTTGTTCTTGCAAAACTTGTGAAATAGCTAGATTTAAGGGAGGTTCGGCTGCGGAAGCAAGAATCGGTGATTTGACTTTGTTTGACTTAACGTTGTGTGGATTTTGGATCAGTGCCTCTAGCGGAAGCGTGGGTTTGGAAGACGAGGAACCGCCGACTATTATATTTTCAATTTGGAGCTTTGCATTTTCCTTAGATTCTATTTTATTTCCATAAATTATTTTTTTTTCATCTTGTTTATTGTTTAATCTGTCTTTTGATTGTATTTCCAGTCTTGCCTGGCCATTATTTATGTTAGAATCCGATATGATTCCTTCACGAGGCAGAGAGCCGTTGTAATCGTGAGTGTAAGTGGTTAGTCCATTTTGTGTAGAATATTCGTAAGTTTTGTTAAACGAAATGCTATTTTTTGATGTATTGTTTAATATTATATCAGGATTTTGTGTTTTTTTCTTTGATTTTTTATTATTTTTGATTTTTTCCGTTTTACTTTCAGAAAGAGTATCTTCGCCGCTTTCATAAGACCGACGGCCTTGACTATCAATGTAATTATTTTCCTCTATATTTAATATTTGTTTGTTTTTAGTTGTTTCAGTTATTGGCATGGTCTTAATTGTTTGTGGTTTCATTTCATGTTGATTTAACGTTAATTTAGAAGTGATATCAGCATTATGAGTCAGAGGTTGCTCATTTTGGTTTACGTTACATGCGCTTATCCCTATGTTTACGCTTGGGCTTCGTAATTGCGATTGAATTTTTTCTTCATTTAAAATCTGAATGTCATTTAACTGTTTTAATTTTTCGTTGTTATTTTGGGCTGTATTTGGATTTAAAAATACTTTATTTTTTGGTGGATGAGAATCCATAGGTGTTTCATTTTCTGTAGAAGTTAAGTAGGGAAACTTATCTTCACTTAAGTTTTCTTTCGCGGAGGTAGATTCTTTGTTGTGAACATTATCATTTTGAAGAATTTTTGTAGATTTTTTATATAAATATTGATAATTTTTAGCACATGCTATTTTAAATTTATATGGATTAGTATGGATTTTTTTTTTTGAAGTTATTGATGATTTCTTTTTATAAGGGTTAGTTCTGGCTTTCACGCTACGAATATTTAATATGGCCGTTTCCATATTCGGCTGATTTTTTTTTATGTACCTTGGAATGCGGGATTTATTCCGCAGTTCCATGTGATAAATAATAAAATAAGGCTTACCTTATTCGAATACGTAATTTTCCTGTCTTGATTCTTGAAATTAAGGAAGATTTTAGTTCGATTTATGAGGGGCACTTTTATTTTGCTGCCAGTCACTACAGTGCCATAGATGGCGTTTGGATTTTCAGTTTTGAAAGTTAATGTTCTTAATTTCTTCGTGTGATTGTTTTCCAAATTGTTTTAACTAGGAGTATACAATATATATTATCTTAACTGATTACTACATCTTTCATTTGTAGTTTGAATAAATACTTTTTTTTTCATATGTCATAGCATCGGCCGGGACGCGAACCCACAATCGTCTGCAACCAACTACTTGCTTGCAAGGCGGCTGCGATGACCTCTCGGCTAACAACGCTTGACTTTTATAGACATATTGGAAAGGACATAATTTTACTGTTATCAGAATAATTTAAATTTTATAAAACTTTAATTAAGGATTAAGAAATAACTGATGATTGAAAACTGCATAAACTTATTGATGTCAAAGAAATATAATGTGTACAGATTTTTATTCTTAATGGACTTTCAGTTTTGGAAGTTATTTTTAAAGAATACTTTTAAAGGAAACGAAAAGTTTATTATTTTCTTACAGGGAAAAGACTAGATTTGTGTTAAAAAGAATTGTAAGAATTTTGATTGGAGTCTATTAACAATTTATTATATTTAATGACACGATCGTATAAATGTATAAATACCATTAACGTTATTTTTCTTCTGAGCTTTTTTTTTTTATCATCCTCTTATATACATTGCTTAATATTTTTAATTTTATTATGGCTCCTTTTGCCATTTCTCCATTATGCCAATCTGTTATTTATGGAAGACAAAAATGTTTGAAATGTTTTGGGCCCAGTGGTTTGAAATATCATTTAGACTGTTTTAATTCTCTTAATAATATGGATTGTAGTGGGTCTGTTTTTGTATGTGATTATTGTAAGCTGTCTCCTAATAATGATGCTGCCTTGTCTTTTCAATCATCTTTCTCAAATTCATCAATTTGTGGTTCATGTTATCCTTCTGTGAATATTACAGCTATTCAGCTTATTCGGGATAAAAATAAAATTCAAGATATTACCTTTTGTCATAGTTGTTTTTTGATTATTTCTTATGCAACCCTAAGGATTAAGTGTTCTGGTCAATGTCAAAAATATTTTCATTTGTCTTGTACTAAGCTATCTAAATCTGATGGTATTATTTTTCAAACAGTTGGTAATGGCTTTTTTAAATGTCAGGCTTGTAATGATATAACTTCCAATATAAATTTTTGAGATGTTGATAATGAACTCCTTAATGAATTGGTAATGGATAATGACTCAATGAAGTCATTGACAATAAGATCATGGGTTTAGATTCAAAAGACATTGAGTGTAACTTGGTTGAACCTTTGGTCTCTGATAGTCCCATTTCAAGTACTGATTATGATATATATACTAAAGAAAACTCAGATTTGATAATAACGTCTTCGTGTGATAATACTTCAGTTCAGGTAATTAAAGAAAATTCTACTGATTATAATGAATTATTAGATTATTAGATGTTGCGAAGATAGGTGCTACAAATAATGATTCTAGATAATAGTTCTATACCAGTGCAAAGGAGTAAAGCTGATAGTGCTATAAATAGCTCTCCTTTTGCTAATGTGCAGGATGAATTGATTTATGAGGCTGATAGTAATCATCCTTATGCAGCTAATTCTCCTATTACATCCACAGGAATGTTTTAATCTTTTTCTTTTGATGTAAACTGCATGGATAAATGCCTTAATGATATCATTTCACATCCTGAATATTTCACTTTAGAGGCTTTACAATCTTATTCTATATCACAAATTCATTCTCTGATTATTAAGATGTCTCAACTTTGTAATAAACTATTGAATTGTTCTTCTAATTTTAGCAAAGATATTCAATGCTCGCTTCTTTCTGTCAAATCAACTTGTTTTTACAAAGTGGGTTCAAGTAAAACCAGGATATTTTACAATAAAAACTTTCAACATACATATCATGAAAAGCATGATACTGGTAATAATATTAGTTTATATGGTAACAAGAGTTATAATAACATAAAAAGTGTTGTAAACAATTATACTAGTTTAGAATCTCAATCATTTATTATGAAAAATAAAACTTGTTATGAGACTGGAGTAAAAGATCTAACTTCTCATATATATCATAGGGATGTTTTACTTTGCAAAAAAAAAAATTAAAACAAAAAATGATTTTATGGATAAAACATGACTTTCTCACAAGGGAAATTCTAATGTATCTTATACATGGTGGCCTTTTAATTCTGTTTCATGAACATATTCTTCTAACACCTCTTCTTTTTTTCAGCAATTTTTTAATAGAAAATTATGAATTAAGCAGCTTAGCAAAGAGGATAGTTTACTCCATAATTTTTAGACTAAATTCAAATAAATTTTATAATAAAAAATTTAGTAATTATTCTTCTAAATTTAGACAAAATATTTCTAAAAGATAATAAAGAACTTAAGTTTAAAGGTCCAATTTTTTATAGAGGCCCTAATAATAGTAACTGTTCATTATTAATTAAGAAAAATGATAAATATTATAAATACATGATTTCAAATATGGCAGTAAATGTTAAATCTACTGATATAAAGAGATTTTTGGAAGACAAACTTCAGGTTAAAGTCATATGTATTAGGATTAATATGTTCAATTTCTAATACTAGTAGTTTTTTTGTTTCAATTCCCAAACATAAGCATTGGGAGTTTATTTCGAATCATTTAGGGCCTTGTGGTACTGCATTAAAATTTTTTTATGGCTCATTGGCTAGTTCATTAATATTTTCTGATTAATTTCTTTTGCCAATATCACCCTTTATTAACTTTTTTCCCTCTTGATTATTATTTGTTATTTTATATTTTTTGATATTATGTTTGGACTTTATTGTTTTTACATAAACATTCGTGGGATGAGAACTAAGACTGCAAAAATTAAGAAATTCTTCAGTTCTGAAAATTTTGATATTGTTTTTATTTCAGAAATTTGGCTTACTCAACACATCTCAGATGACATTTTTATGAACAATAGATAGAAAATACTTTGAACAGACAGATCCTCTGATGTTGATTCCAAAGGTGGAGGCATGCCCATTACCTTTAAATGTAATTTTATACCTAAGTATATTCCTATTTTATCATCTTCTTGTGAGGCTACATGGTGTGAAATATGTTTGGAAAATAGTGTCAAATTTCTTTTAGGTTCTATCTACATAAAGCCAACATGATCTTTTTTAGAGTTTAATGAGTTTTTTTGTATTCTTGGCAACTTTTTAATCAAATACAAATCATATATGGTTATTACTGGTGGTTTTAATATTCTGATTTATATTCAGGTAGTACTATCATAGACTCAGTCTCATTTTTACCTAAAGCATTGAGAATGATTCAGTTTTGCAATTTGTTAAATCTAAAACATTTTAATCCATACACCAATTTCAATGATCGCACATTGGATTATATTCTTAGTAATTTTCCTACAATTAAATGTTTACTACTTCTTCTTTTACTTTTTCCATTGATTTGCATCATCCTCCCTTAGAATTTTATATTAATATTAAATTTAATAGACTTTGTCCCTTTAAAACTATGATAAGACACTACAAAAAGGGAAATTGTTTGAGACTTTATTTACAGTTATCTAACTTTAACTGGAAAAATTTATATTCTTTGTCAGATGCAGATTTCTGTATGAAGTTTTTGAGCAATCATTTAATGAACTAATTGGCAAATACATTTCTAAGAAAATTTTTTTAACTAACCATTTTCCTGTCTGGTTTTCAGTCTCTCTTAAAAAAATTATTAAAAGGAAATCATTTCAACATGGTAAATATTGGAGAACTAAAAACTTAAATTATTATAAAAATTTTGTTAATTATAGAAAATTGTCAAAGGTTATATATCATAGTGTAACGATCGGAAAGAACGTGGAGATCAAATCTAACCACAATCTGCACTACCAGGGCGCCATCTAGGCATTTGAGCCTAGAAAAATTTATAAAGTAGGCAGATACGTGCTGATAAGATTCCACTTTATTTAAATATTCAGATCATTAGCCCAAGTCACTAGCTCAGGGAGTAGCAGAGATTATAAAATATAACTTTATATCTTAAATATAAAAAATAATAAAAGCCACTGCCAGAAATTAACACATAAAAATATTTATTTACGCACATATAAAATCATTCTAATTTGAGGAATAAGTTTAACATTTTAGATTTTTATATTAATCTTTAAATTTACATTTAAATAGATTGCAATAAGGAATTTAATATTTATTTAGTGAGTCGAGTATGAATAGACTACATAGATCTGCATTTGACAAGAAAATATTCATTCCCTTATTTAACCTTAGGTCAAAAGTTCGCAATCAAAATGGCGTCAATCCATCTGATACATTTATGTATTCAATGTAGCATGAAAATACGACAACACAAAATACTATACTGTCAGGAATGTACATCTGAACAGTAAGTAGAGTTAGAGAAGACATTGTCTCTCCATCAACAGAAATGCTACATCTGTTGGCGAGTAGAACAATAAACAAAAAACTCCATAGGAAATGGACTGCAGTCCTTTGACGACTTACAAACCCATCCATAGGCAAACAGAAGGTGTGTGGCATATATATGCAATCCTGTCTGTAGCGGATCTCATACTACATCTACTAATTACACAAATATATCCAATCCATTGAGCTAATTCAACTACGAAACGAATAACCTAAGATTACCCTCCCTTAAACTATATATAACTTTACAAATCTATACAGCCATTCACGCCTGACTTAAATTTAACATTTATTACATTTGCACAGATGAATTTTATAAAATTTGTTTTAAAATGTTGAGTATAGATTGGCTGCACAGATTCCACGGTTAAAAACATTCCAAAATAAACATAACCGATCAAAATATAAAGTCATCGATAATGTCAATTGCATAGGGAATACAAAAAAACCCAATAGCATTCATCATAAGATGCCACAGTGACATGATGACTTATATATTCCAATCGACTATGAAACAGCAACATAATTAACCGCTAACGAATCTATGCAACGTCTATACCCAACTTTAAATTTCATGCATTTAAATAATTTATACGATAAGTATTAATACAAATAAAAAATAATAAAATGGAAATGATGTTTATCAAACCAAAACATATAAATTTAAACATTTTCAATTGATTTTAAACTTAAAAGTCAGCTAGAAGTTCATAAGCTTGAACGAAAGTTCTTAATTATTTTTAAATTTTAGAGTTCATGTCAATAGCTTACAGTAGAAGAATCACTGCTCTTGATGTAAATTTTCACAGAGTCTTTATTTGAAAACCCAGTCAGATGTTCCGCAGGTAGCATTAGCTGGTTCATTTTGGTATCACAGTCAGTTCATTTTTAAAATAGAGTGTGTGATATGTGCATCCTATCACAACCCTCAAAAACAAGCCGGAAAAACTATCAGGAAAACTGTATTTCTCCTTTTATAGTATCCACACAGATTCAACCAACAAAACGTCACTAATCCATCCTTTTCATTCGGGTCCGGGCTGAGGCTTGGTGCTTCCATTGGTTAAGCTAATTTCTCTTTATTCTCTTATCTAACTTTTCATCTGACCCTTTAATTACACAGCTTTTGGATAATTAATAAACAATCATTTCCATTTACAGATTACAGGAATTAATTAATGCCTGTTTTTATTTTAACTTACGTTACTTCTTTATTAAAATATTTCTATATTTTTTTAATTTTTTATCAAAAAAGTATGTTCAAATACTTTTTTTATTTATAAAAAAAATTTTTTATGCATCTGTGCGAATATAATATATACGTTTAACAAACATTTTAATTTTAGCGTTTAGTTTTTTTTTTTTAATACATTTATTTTTATTTGCGAACTTAAAAGTTTTTATTTCAATTTAATGCAACGACATATTTATATATCGTTACAATAGAGATTTTCAAAAATTTATACTAAATACTTAAAGTCATATTTCTGATAATCCTTTGCAATTTTGGTCTCTAGTCTAGGATTTAGATACTACCAAAAAAAATTACAGAGTAATAATTCAAATTTTGTTGCAGATTATTTTTCTCATTATTTATCAGAGCTTTTTAAACAATTTAAATCTTTTACTAATTTAGCTGAAAATAATGATCTAATTGAATAAAGAATAGCATTTAATTCATTTATTGAATCTGGTATTATTTTTGCTATTAAGCAGCTTAAATTATATTCTAGTGTGGGCTTTGATAATATTCTAACTTTCATTTATAAAGAATGTGCTGAATATATTGCTTCTCTTTTTCATATGTTTAATTACTCTTTAGCAAATGATACTTTTCCTGCATCCCTTAAAATTGCTAAAGTTGTATCTATTTTTAAGAGATGATCTAGAGATTTGGTAGATGACTATAGACCTATTTCAGTTCTACACACTGTTGCTCAAATATTTGAAAGATGTTTATATAATAAAATTATTTTGGATGTCAATAAGGTTTTTGGCACCAGAGCAACATGGCTTTTTGCCTAATAGGTCTATTGAAACAAATTTGCTAACTATTTTTGATCACATTTCAAATTCAATTAAGAATCAATCTAGGCTGGATGTTATTTATTTTGATATGTCCAAGGCTTTTGATAGAATTAATCATAAAATTCTTCTTCAAAAGCTTTATAGATTAGGTTTTTCTTAATTATTAATTAATTGATTTGACTCTTTTCTTAATGATAGAATGTCTTGTGTGAAGTTTAACAATAAATTGTCATTACTATATTATTGCTTCACTGGAGTGCCTCAAGGCAGTGTTCTTGCATCATTATTATTTAATGTATACATTGATGACCTAAACAATTACATTAAATTTTCACATCTTTTATGTTATGCAGATAATTGCAAACTTTTTAGGCATATTTATTCTATTAATGACTGTTTTTTTACTTCAAAGTGATATAGATAATTTCTTGAATTGGTGTGAATATAATTATATAAATACGGATAAGTGTTCCATTGTCTCTTATTCTAGAAAATCTGAAATCTTAAGGTTTTCCTACTATATTGGTGACTCTAAAATCATAACAAATAATCACCTAAGAGATCTAGGAATTGTATTTTCCAATAATGCGTCTTTTCATAACCGCATTAATTTTATTGGAATAAATCTTTTAAAACTGTAGAAACTATTTACAGATATGGAAAAGCGTTTAATAAATTTACAAAAATTAAACTTTTTATATCCTTAGTACGATTCAATTGTATGGAATCCTCATAACAAGACAGATATCATAAAAATTCAGTTTGTTTTTGACAAATTTTTAAAATTAAATAGCTTAAATAATGAAAACTATATTGACTTAATGCTGAGATAAAAAAGAAAAGATCTTAAATTTCTTCATAAATTTATTTCCCAGAATATTTCTATATATGATTTGCTTTCTAGATTAAGTATCAAAAAACAGAATTATAACACTCATATTCCCAATATTTTTGAACTTAAAATTTGTAAATGTATTATATTAACATTTCCTCCTTTATTTCGTTTACCTAGAACTTATAACAAATATTTTGCTAATAAAGATATTTTTAATTTAGATTTTAAGCAATTCACAAAAATCATCTTAAAAAAATATTATCCTTAATTTCATTTTGATATATTACCTTTTTACTTATTTGTTCATTTTATTGTTTTTCTATTTTATTGTTATTACTATTTTTTTTAATGCTTATTTAGATTTGTATATAATAATTATCTTACTGTGCAATCTATAATTGACTAAATGCTGTTGATATGTACATTAAATAAATAAAGAACTAAATAATAATAATAATAATAATAATAATAATAATAATAATAATAATAATAATAATAATAATAATAATAATAATAATAATAATAATAATAACAACAACAACAACAACAATAAGACATTTATTTTATATAGCACAATGTTTTTATAAACTGTAATACCAATAAGCCAATAAGCTAATGCATTAGCTTATTGGCTTTTTGGTATTATTATTATTATTATTATTATTATTATTATTATTATTATTATTATTATTATTATTATTATTATTATTATTATTATTACAATATTATTATTATTATTATTATTATTATTATTATTACAATAATAATAATAATAATAATAATAATAATAATAATAATAATTTAATTTTATTTATTAAACATATATAATCTCCTTGTGATAAAAAAACCACGCATGGAGCTTAACAAAAATACATGTGCAAATAAAAATAAAAAAACATTAATATACAATAAAATAATTAAATAGAAATAAAAAGTTTTTGATTATCATCAATTATAATCCAGTTCATAATGAATTTTCTCAAAGTTTTCCTTGATAGGTCATTAACATTAAATCCAATGTTTCTTATAAAAATATTATAAAATCTTGGACCAAGATAACATTTCTGATATCTGCAATGAGTTTTAAAGTACACTGGTTCAAATAATAAATCAAAACCACTTGATCTTGTCACCATTATTGATGAAAAATTATTTTTATTCATTTTTTTATACTTAAAATAATAACACAAAATATTCACTAAAAATAATTGATGAATAGTTAAAACTCCAGAACACTTAAATAATTCAAGTCTTGGCGAATCCAAAAGTTTAAACAAAATAATTCTTAACGTAAAATTTTGTAGTGTTTGCAACGACTTCAAAAAATATGCTGCAGTGCCACACCATAATGTTATACCATAACAAAGTCTGCTTAAGAAAATTTGTTTATATATACTTAATAGGACAGATTTATTCAAACAATCTCTTAATCTATAAAAAAGAAAATTAAGTTTTCTTAATTTTACTTGAAGCCAAAGAATATGTTTATACCAATGTAAATACTCATCCAAAACCAAGCCAAGGTAAGAAATTGTTGAAGTCCTGGTAATTTTCTGACAAGATGTTTTATTAACATAAGGCAATTCAATTAACAAGTCTTTTGCTGGAATATTTTTAAGAGAATACATTATGTAATTACATTTATTAATATTTAGCAGTAATCTATTATTGTTCATCCATTGTGTAATTTTAAATAAATCTTCATTCACAAGTTTCTCAAGTAAACTATATGAAAGCTGAAGTAACCAAAGCAGTATCATCTGCAAAACAAAAAATGTTAGAATGAAGAGAAAGATCAAGCAGATCATTAATATAAACAGTAAATAACAATGGACCCAGGACTGAACCTTGAGGAACTCCATATCTAATTATTTGAGAATCACTCAAAAAATTATTAATTTTCACAAATTGGCTTCTATTACTTAAATAAGATTTAAACCATTCAAGCATAGTACTCCTTATGCCACAATGATGTAACTTGATTATTAATATATCATGTGGAACACAGTCAAATGCTTTCCACAAATCTAAATAAATGCCTATAGTTTTGTAACCTTTTTCTAAAGATTCAGTGATGACTGAAACATGTTCAGATAAAGCCAGTTCTGTAGATCTTCCTGGCAAAAACCCAAATTGATTGTTTGAAAATAAATTATATTTTTGAAAAAACAAAACAATTGTTTTTTACACACATTTCCAAAATTTGAGACAATGTTGATAAAATAGAAATTGGCCTATAGTTTTCCAAACATTCCCTATCTCCACTCTTAAAAATAGGTGTAACAACAGCAGATTTTAAACAATCTGGAAATATACCTAAATCAATAGAAGAATTAAATAAAAAAGATAAAATTGGTAAAAGAATGGAAACATTTTCAATTAATATTTTTACAGAAATACAATCCAAACCAATACATTTTTTATGTCTCATTTTATAAAGAGAATCTAAAATTTCACAATCTTCAATCTCTTTAAAAACAAAAGAATTCAGGATAGATTTCTCATATTGAAAAACATGAGAACTGCAATTATTGTCAAAACTATTCATTAACAATTCCGCACTATGTACAAAATATTGATTGAAATGATCAGCTATTAGTTTTGAATTATTTAAAACATCAATAGATATTTCATTAATCTTTAGTCTAGAAATTTCTGAAAATCCTTCTTTAAAAATAAATTTTTTAACAACAGTCCAAAAGTTGCTTAATGTAGTTGATTTTAAAGAATCAATTTGAGTAGAATAGAAAATCAATTTAGCTTTGATTATATCTTTCTTTATTTCTTTATCAAGAACCTTTAGCTGAACTTTAAATTCTTCATTAGCAAGAAACCTTTTGAAAAGCTTGTACAATTTATTCTTTCTGTTTATTATTATTATTATTATTATTATTATTATTATTATTATTATTATTATTATTATTATTATTATTATTATTATTATTATTATTATTATTATTATTATTATTATTATTATTATTATTATTATTGTTATTATAATAACAACAACAACAACAATAATTATCTTATTGGCTTTTTGGTATTACAATAATAATAATAATAATAACAACTTTTTGAGAAATGTCATATAATAATCTTCTGCACTAAGAAATTCATATGATGAATATTAAAAGAATTCTGTTAAAATCATAAAAAATGTCAATGTTTAAAGTATTTTAAAAATTCACAATTCAAATCCATAGAAAATTTTGTCTGAAGTAAGCTACCAGTAGTGTGGTAAATCTCATTCATATTCAAAGAGATATTAGTGTTTTGAAACATGGTTACACTTCAAATAACAGAAGGCATTGATAAAATAATTAATGAATTTAATGAATTATTTTTATTAATGTGTTGATTAATCATAGTCATAAAAACTTTAAAATAGGTCTGTATATCATGTTTTTTTTTATTTTTAGTCATATGATTTAGTAAAATTATTGCTAGTGGATGAGGAAAATGATGGAGTAAGAGATTTATTGTTTCCTTATATTTGTTTAAACTGTTTGAACTTTTCAACATTTTAGGAGATTTTCTCTAAGATCTTAATCTAGCTAATATCATAATGTTATCAAAATGAGAGAGATGTGGATATTATTTGCAAAATCTTTTGTAAAAGCTGAGGTAGATAGTAAACTTTATGTGCTTGAATTTTTACATTAATACTTCTACTTGATTATCTCACAAATCTTCTTCGGCATTGGCAATTCTGGAATTGATGCCCAGAAACCATTTTATATTTAGATTATATTAAAAAATATCTTCGGAAAAAAAAAATCTTATTGTTAAAACTCATTTGCTGGTGTCTACTTTCCATTATCCCTTTCTCATCATTACTATATACAATTTGGTTTATAAATATTTTTCCTGTAATCTTAACAGAGCAGGAGATTTTTAATAATAAATATTTTTTTGATTCATATTATCTTTATTGGATAATTATTGTTCTCTTATTACAAGATTTTTAGCTACAGAAATCAAAATTGAGATTCATTTGAAAATTTTATGCAGTATTATATTATTAGTATTAATAGAAAATTCTCAATGTGGAAGAATGCTATGTAGTATTCTTCAACAATTTTTCAAACTTCACCTTTCAACCACAATAATATTCCTTACATTATATCTTAATTTTAATATGGAGACTGGCAAAAACTCACAGCAAGCTGTATGTAAACTAACTGCCACGAAAAATCCAGAATGGACTACATATATTTCAGCATGGATCTTATATAAGCATTCAATTTATTGATGCATTAACATGCAGAGATTGACTTATATATATATTAACATAATTTCAGGACAACTATAAACTATTCGAAAATCACTATAACTAATCAAAAGGGAAAGGCCAGACCTCCTATTCAAAAACCTCTAAATATTAAATAAATTTTCAGTTAATAGATGTAAATTTCAAATGTGGTAGCTCAAATATAGATGTAATTAATGCAGAAACTACTGAATACCCCGAGCAAACTATATGTAAACTAACCACCATTAAATAAAAAATGTAGAGTTGGTCACTTGTATTTTAGCATAAACAGTATATAAGCATTCAGTTTATTGAGGTATTAATACACAAAGCATGAGTTATGTATATTAACAAAACTTCAGCACAATTACAAGTGAGTCTGAAATCAATATAATTAATCAGAGGGAAAGGCTGATCGTCATATTTAACAACCTCTAAATATTAAAATTATCTCCAATTAGTAGATGTAAATATCAAATGCAGAAGCTACTGAAAACCTCCACCATGCTATTGTCAATAAATAAAAAGTAGTAAATAAACTCAATACTTCCACATAGTCTTTTAAATTCATATAAATAACGATACAATAAAAGACAAATGACCTCCAACATGTGTTTCATGCTGAACCAGCACTCATCAGTTGGCCCAGGTCACCATCTCTCATATATATCTCTATTATATGAAAAATATTTATTTGTATTAAATAATTACATTTAGAATTACAAAATGCAATTAAATAAAAACTACTGAGTCAATAAATTGTATTTTAGCTTAAGTCATAAGTAAACTTTCAATTCATTGATATATTAACACAGCAGAGTGATATACATATATTACCATAATTTCAGACGAATTATAAGCTATTCTGAAGTCACTATAGCTAATTAGCGGGAAAGGCTGAACACCATATTTAACAATGTCTAAATATTAAATTAATCTCCAGTTAATAGATGTAAATATCAATTGCGATAGCTCAAATAATAATAATCGAATGACTTTTTTTCTCGAGAGTTCATAAGACGTTTAAGCATCGGGATGTCATTGGAATAAATTGAGAGACTTAAACTCCGAAGATCTGACCTCTACTAAAACACTACATAGGACACCGTATGCATATATAGCTATTCTATATGTATTCAATCATATCTCGCCCATGAGTACCCATATACCTATTTTTAATTCATATATTTTTTAAAATTTTATTGAACTTTTTTTTTACTATAATTTTGAAAGAAATTTGTTAATAAAATTAAATTTTCTTTATTATATGCTCCCTTGTTAAAAATCTTTACTCATATAATTCTAAAGAATATTATTTACTTGATTATATATGCTGGCTAATGGATTCTCCTATTCAGGGCTTGCTCATTTCCTCCGACAAACATTAAAGTACGAGAGTTTAAATGATATCAATAAGCAGAATCTTCATACCAGAAAAATAAAATTCAATTCAGATAGATTGAAAAAAAAAAAAAAATGGCAGGACTAACGTGGGAGGAAGTGTTGCTATGACAACAATCGAATTATTGCTAAAGGTCGGGTATTAGAGAAATGATAGAGATTGTAAGCATACATGAATGCCGCAGAAAAGTAATCTGTGGAATGAAAGAAAAATAAAATATAATCGGAAAGTAAATCAATACCTCAAACTGTAATTCATATAAGATAAGAATTAAATATAAAGTTTTTACTGTTTACTTATTAATGAAAAATGTAATACTGAAAAAGTGCTTATAATAAAATTTTATATTGCAGACATGTAAACAAAATTTAAAGCAACTGTCTGAAGAATAATTATTATTGATTACATGGGTTCTGCTAATATAATTCAATTCATCAAAACTTTAATATTGTGCGGATATATATTTTTTTATTTTTTCAGAATTAGAATTGAATGTGGTTGGGCATTAAAGTTATATATAACAAAGTAAATATGTGAAACATTTCCGTATAAATAAATATTCCATAAATAATAGCCTGGGAATTTGACTGTTACTACCATTTGGTCAATACTATTATTTATGGTTATAAAAAATTAATCTAGAGTAGAGCTAATAGCTAATTTCTGATTTAATGAGAATACCATCTGAGGGTTGGAAGATCCTTGTGATGATTTGCTAGAATCTGTATTTTTACTTGGAAATCAAATATGTCTGTCATTACCATATACGTAAAATAATTCAAGATGTTTAGTCTATATAGCTCTACATGAAAGTTGACTTAACTTCTAAACCTAAAAATATTTGAAATTTTCCAATTCTGGATGTGAATCTATTTCTCAATATTCAAACTCTGAAAATTTGATTGGCAATTTTACCTGATATTCACTGATTAAGCTAATATTTATATGTGTATGAATACATGTTTTACCTTAAAATATATAAGCAAGAATTATGGTCCTCATTCCTAGAGGCTGTGAAATTATCAGCTAAAGAAATATTATAGTTGTGATATGTTGGACTATTTCCATCATCTATGAGTGAATGTTGAATATATAAAAAAATTTAAATTTTATTTAAACTTTCCAAATACAAACAACTTGTTAGTAATAACACACAAATAGACAACACAGGTTAGCAATTACACAACATTTCAAATAGTGTTATTCTCCACTCTTCTTCAGATGTTGTTGCTGGCCTACATGCACAGTGACAATATTCACTTAAAAGTTGAACCCACTCCTTTAGATTCTTGAATATTGAATTTAAGGTGAACACTCTAACTAACTGAGCTATTCTGTCAAACGCAACCCAGAGTAGAAATTTAATATGAGGGTTGGTTCAAATCCTCATGAGGCCTTCAATTTTTATCTTATGAGCAAGGCTAATTAGTTTATTATTATTGTTTAATATTTTTCCTAAGAGTACGATTAATTAGAGGCTTCCATACATTGCTAGTTCAACTTCTATGTGAATATTGTCACTGTACATAGAGGCCAGCAACACCTGAAGAAGAGTGGAGAATACTACTACTCTAAACATGTAGTTATTAACCTGTGTTGTCTATTTGTGTGTTATTACTAACAAGTTTCTTGTATTTGGAAAGTTTAAATAAAGTTTAAATTTTTTTATACATTCAACATCCACTCATATATGATGGAAATATTCCAACATATCACAATTAATAATATACCATAATCACAAATCTTGAGACAAATATTACTTATTGATGACTGAAATATCAAGAATCATATATATTGCTTACAATAATCCCTTCATATATACTTTAATGCAAAAAACTTTTTTAATGATTTCTTTATTTTTAAAAGGTAGAAGAATTTAAGATCACTCTGATGAAAACTGCAGGACAGTCAGAATTTTCAGGAAAATAAAGGAATCATTAAAAAAGTTTTTTGCATTAAAGTGTATTGTTTGTACTGGTTAAAACATATTATACATCTAACATGAGCTGGAACTCAAAAATGTACTTCAAACCCAGTCAAGTCTGAGATTTGGGTTAGGGACCAGCCTGAGTTTGAACCTACTCCATAAGCCCCAGATCAAACACCTAATGAACAACATATAATGATGGCACATGAGAATATGACCACGAACTAGCTCAACGGATATGATTACTACTGAGACTAATCTCCGATTTCAAGATAACAAATAATATGAATATTTACCTATCTTTCTAAATAAGTCAATGCATATATATTTGGATTGCCAAAATACAGTAAACATTAAGATTTACCCTAATTAATGAATAATAAATAGTCAACACCAAGTACATTATATATAAAATATTTAATAACATGCAAATATTATTCAAATGATCATAACGATTAACATAAATTATCTCTAGTCTTAGAAGCAAGAAACTACAATGTACAATACAATAGCAATTGTAATCATATGCTAATAATTAATATGTAAGTATTTAAGAAATATATCTATTATCTATGCTCTGACAAAACAGACACGTGTGATTAAAGATATGTCTGGCGTAGATGTCAAATGACTTACATTATTCATTAAGTGGTATTTTATTTGGAAAATAAAATATACTTCCAATTTTTTATAAAAATGAGTGAAATTTATCTTCCACACATCTACAAATTAGTTCTTGGATGGCATGAGTAAATATAAAAGGTATGACTCAAATACTTGGCAAAGGAAGTTGTTTTAATCATCTATAAATATAAAATGATTTGATTTTAACAGAATCAATTCATCACGACTTATAAAGCAAAGAATGGCCTTTATTTGAACTAAGAAGTGAAATGCTACTAACACATTATGGGCAATGAAACAAGTATGAAATAAATGGTTTTGTCGATAATTTACAAAGATTAAGAGCAGATTATATTCACAAATCCTTTTTCCCCTATGAAGGATCAAGGGAGCACAGGAAAGCCAGGTAGGGACCTTTGGTGTTCCAATAAAGTGATGAACAAATGAGGAAGTAATATTTTCCTATATTTTAAAATACAAATGACAAACCCAAGGAAGCAAAAGGATGGCTCATGTTAACAACATTATGAATGGTAATATAATAATCATGATATTTAATTAAAAGCCTATAAGATTAAAACCAAACTTATTATGAGCAAATTTGCTTAACATAATTATATAATGATAACAATAATACTCTTTATATCATGCCTCCCCGAACACAAATGTAGGATACAAGATTTGAATTAGAAAATGTCTATTTTCTTTTCCTTATCAATATTTATAAAACATTTATAAAAGTAACTCAATCTAGAAATAATCTTTTGTAAATTAAATAAATGGTCAAGAGCATAGTGGCTATAAATTAAGCTAATAACACTTATTAGCTCTTGGCAAAATAATATCAAGCAACTAAATAAATATTTCAACCCAATAATTAGTAAAACCATTATTAATTTAGTTTTAACAGGAAAATCATTAGGCTATAACATTAATATAATACTACTTTCTTAGGGTAAGTTTAAAAGAAGGATATTATCGAGTTGAAATTGAAAACACAAAAATATTTTCAATCTAAGCTCAATAGCTTATATAGTCATATGATCTGAACTCAGCACACACACATTTTGGTGCCTTTGGCTCTATTAGGCAGGATTGGTGTTAAAACACTAAACATCACATGGTCACCATCTCTTACACTAGCACATAATTGTTATTAAACAAGGCAAAACTCTCCATACAGTAGTGCCATCCTGTACCAACCAGAGTGATTTGGCACAGGGTTGTACTAGTGTATGGAGAGTTTTGACTTAATAACAATTATGTTCTAGGGTAAGAAATGGTGATCATGTGATGTTTAATGGATTAATAATTTTTGTTAGTCATTTAATAGACTAGACATTATCCATATAAGAAATTATATTTCTGTAGTGCAATTTTCATTATACCATTCTCTTGCAAGGTAGTGACTGATTTCTATATGCTTTTAACAGTTTCTGGGCAGGTATATATCAAAGACATGTGAAAAAGATGTATAATCACCAAGATGAACATTTTATAATAATTCCTATCTATATACACTGAGCAATAATAATGATATATGTGAGAAAATACAATCTAGATCAGCTGATGAGTGCTGGTTCAGCACAAAATTCATATATTGGAGATCATTTACTTTTTTCACATGTACGTGGCCAAGTGTATCAGTTGTATAAGATGAAATGAATAGTTGTAGGAAGCTTGAAAGTCTGAGTTCAAATCCCTTCTAAATTACATTAAGTTCAATATAGAAAATATACTTGTACTTCAATATTAAAATTATTATTTGCAACTTTACTTTACTTGGAACCCCACTACTCTTCTTCCATTACTAATAAATTATACTACTTTTGTCAAGCGTTGTTAGCCGTGGGGTCAGCGCAGCTGCCTTGCAAGTATGCAGTTGGTTGCAGACGGTTGTTGCGGGTTCGCCTCCCGGCCAATGCCATGACATATGGGGGAAAAAAAATATACTACTTTTTAACACTAATGTTTATTTCGATTTCTAATATTCGAATTATGATCTTAATCTAATGTGACATTTATTTTTGAATGTTTTTCTTTAAAGTTTAAGAGTAATTAAAATTCAATCTTTTATTTAAACAAATATTAATAAAACTGTGATATATTCTTTTAGCAACTGTTTGTAATTACTTTTCTTATGATAAATCAATTACTCAATCAATGTTTAAACAAAGACAATAAGATGAATCATATTCGCCGTTAAATGTTTTTAGATATAAGATAAAAAAATCAATCACATTTAAGTATTTTCTTTTATATAAAACTTAAATTTTTTAAAAAGAAATATTAAAAATTTCTTTAAATATAACACATAATGACAGTTCTAATGTGTCTTTTGGGATTTAAATCTGAATTATGTCAAGTCATTTATTTAGCATGCATAAACTAATAGGAAAAAAAGTGCAGAAATGCCAGTTATTTTTTTTTCAAATTTTTAATTAAGTTTTCTTCAAAATAAAAAGAGAGGGAGACAAAAAAATATTGCGTAAAATCTGCTTTATATATTTATTATCAAACTAATGATTGAAGATTATTACATATTCCCCCATTTAGCAAGCATGAAAAGAAGTTTTATCAATATTGTAACATGTCAGTAATAAATCACACGACTAAAACTTTTGAAATAAATACAAATTCAGTTTTGAAACTTTACATTATTTTCACTTTTAGTTAAAATCGTAAAAGTGCGTTTATTGCTGATAAACGCGAAGCATTCTCAAAGTATAACTTTATAAACAAAGCAAAGCAAAACTCCATATAGTAGTGCCACCTGTGCTAAACAGAGTAATCAATGGATGCCAGAAGGCTTTTACAAAAATTACGTAAAAAGACAACATGTTTAAAGTGCATAACACAGAAGAGATGGCAGGGATAGTTAGAACATCATTCTGCTATTCTAGTCTTTGAATTTGGTTCCATAATCTTTGAAAATATTACCTTGTTACAAGCAGTCATAGTGAATCTAGACAGTCATTCAACATTATTTTGTAAATGAACTCCTAGCAGTTACCTAAAGGATAAAGGCCCCAAGTTAATCTGGATTACTCAGATAAGCGCTACTGCACTGATTAAAAAAAATATTTGATTACAATATAATGCATTTTTATCGCTCATGGGGAGGTGTTACAATCACTGGGTCCATGGTTTATTTTTCCTATAGTATTAGATTGTATACAGCATTTTAATCTATTTTGATAGTATATAAAAATAATGTATAATAAATCTATTGATTTTTGATGATATAACAAGCTGTTTAATTCGTCAGTGCAAACACCAAATTTAATCTTTGAAAAATTAAGTGGAGATATAGGAGCAAAAAATAAAACAGTTAGTTATTAGTCAATGTTTCAAATAAAAGCAGTCTTTTCTTCGATGTTGGACAATTTTACCAGAGAAAATTAAATATATTCATATTTTATAAATGTAAAAATCCACGAAATTTTAGTCTATTTATTTAAGAAATGAAATATATATGGGGTTTGAACTCAGACTTTCACCCCACCCTCTACTATCTCATATTGCTGATACATTTAATCACACACATGTCGACATATTGGAGAGCAGATATGAAAAAGCCTGTACTGTAGAAAAAAATCATACATTAAGAGATGAAAATAATTCACAGGTGTTCGATGTAATTGAATCTTAAATATAATTTAACAATTTTTCCCTTTTAATTAAAAGCTAAAATAGCAGAAATTCTGTATTAGATTACATTTATGCATATTTATAGTAGTTATATATGCACATACATATACCGTATCAGAATAAAAGGTGAAACAAAATAATATAAACAAATAAGCGTAATTGGAAGTCCACTTTGGATATTTTTTAATTGAATTATAACATATTATGTAATAGTATTTAAATAAGAGTTATAGCTAATACATCGTATCAACAGGATTATCAGTAACATATAATCAGTATATCTCATATTTGGCAGCCAGTTTTAAATGATTTAAAGAGTGCCTTTATACAAAAATACTTTATAAGAAAATAACATCCAGAAACCTGCATAAATAGATGCCATATAAATTTGAATCAAGTTCTCAGCTTAGGGTTACCTGTTTGTCATGAGAGTACTGGCCACAAATAAATAGTCATATATCAAATAAATAAAGTTTGTGAAGTTTAAATGCAACCTTTATTCCCTCAACTTTGTTATATTTATATAAAAGGGTGAGTAAAAAAAAAAAAAATGCTACAATATAATTTGAAGCATCGGAAATGAAAGTTTGGAATTTTAAAAGGCACGTTGAATTTAAAAAAAAAAAAAAGAAAAGATAAAAAATCAAGAATTTGGGGAAAGAGAATGACTTAAGGAAATGAGAATAAATGTTTAGTGTTGTTTATATAAATAGAAATAATTAATTCTGTTTTTTTTTTTTTTGTATAAAAAAATATGTAAGATTAAATCTGTAATCAACGAAATAAGTTGAAAAAAAAAACTTGCATTAATAAGATAGAAAATAATTAGGCTATCTAAATAAATTAAATACACTTCTTGAATCTGTAAATGCAAAATTTAGTTAATGATAAGATAAAAAAAAATCAGAGATATATAAAGAGCAGGAAAAAAAAGGAACAGCAGAATAACTCTATTTTTATAAGAGTGCAGAACAAATTATGTCTCCTCCATCATACACCAGTAAGCAGAAAAAAATTATATAGCAGAGAGTTGGCGTCACAAGACATCGTGGAGATACCGGTCCCTGACACCAGTTACCTGAAGGTTAATACACTGGTTAGAATTTTGTACAGATCATCCTGATATTAATATTTCATATACACCTGACAAGCATCTTTGAGGCTTTACTACCAAATGGTAAAGTAGAAACGTATATTGTTTGATTGTTACAAATTTATGGGATGTAGCAATTAATAGCTGTCTCTAGTTAAGGATCACTATATTTCATAAAAAAAAAGGTATTGGAGATTTCATTTTTTAACTTGTGCAGTTTAGAGTTTTATATCGTTGGGGGACATATTATTTATTTGTCATATCAATATAGATTTAATTTTAGAATATTGGGTTTGTAAATTTATTAAATACTATTTTAATCTATTTTGCTGTGATTTTTTTAATAATTTGTTTTGCAAAGCCATAAGAAACATTATCATCATATATATCAAATTCCATAATTGACTGGTATTAGTTTCCTGAATTGCAAAAAAAGGCTGAATATATAAGTACAAGAGGAAAAGACACAAAATACTTAATCTAGTATTTAATAAGTTTACTGTGAATATTTGAAATCATGGTTAAGCAGTAATAATAATAATAAATGAAATTAAAATTAAAAGCTGATGTAAATATTCTTCAAAAACACAAATTATTATATTCTGATTTATTTACAAATATCAAATTTATAATAATTATTTACATACTTACTGTCAATTTCATAAGTTCTGAAAAAATTACTTTGTCGTAAATCCAGTTATTTTGTGTTGTTGATTTAGAATTAATATGCAATGAGTGAATGTAAAGATGTTTAAAAGTTTCACGCTCTTAAGTCATGCTGCAGACTGGCATAGATATATAGAAATTTAAGTAAAGAAGAAGGTGAAACCATTCTTATAAAATCTTTGTCTTGTGTTGCAATTTGAAAGCTTCCGATACAGTCATCATTACAAGTTACTGGCTGTCATATAAGCATTCTAAAATGTGCATTTGAGAAGGTTCCAGCCTTTTACTTTAATAATTATTTCTGTAAATTTCATACAAAATCTTAAATATTTAAAATAAGATTTACATACATATGTAATGCTACATGATTACTAATAAACAACACTAATGTATATGCACTGGCATATGTACTTAGTAATACAACAAATATTAAAATCTATTTAATTACTATTTGAATTAAATGAATAATAAGTGAATTATTTTTTATATATAAATAATATTTAAATTTAAATATAATACACACAATATATATATATATATATATATTGATATGGAGCTATTGCATATCTCATTAGTAATTTATATACAAGTATTTAGTATTGGCTAAGCACAAAATTAATTTTAATCCAAGTAGTGTCTTATAGGATTGTTTTTCCCTTTATATATAGGTATGGTATTATATATACACACATATTAATAGAGAGAAAAATGTTTTAAGGTTAGTTCAGTTTATTTAAATGTAAACATTTTTTTAATGTGTACTTTAAAGCTGAATTTGTTATTTTTTGGTAAAATATTTTTTTTATATTTTAGAAACAATACTTAAAATGTTTTTTACTGTCAATTATAATCAGTTCATTATTAATTAAGACTCTTAACAAAATACATTTTCATTCAATTAAATATTATCTGGAAAATTTCTGATTAATATAATTATAAATTTAGAATTTCTTAATTAAAAAGCTGGCTTGTCTGAGTTCAAAATTTTAATCACTGCTTTGCTAATTAAAAAGATTCCTAAAAATTTTGAATGGGATGGACAATAAACTGTAGTTCTATAAAAGACCAGCTGATAAGTATATTTTATTCTAATTCTTCTGATTCTATTTCAATTTGTAATTTGATTCTGCTTGTATTTTGATTTTGCTACATTTACCTGTGCCTGTCTCAATAATTAACACAAAATGTGCTCATGTTACCATAGTTGAATTATGTGCTGCTAAAGCACCCAAAGATAAACTTCGCTTTCCAGCATGAACCTGTAGCCAGCATATGCTAAACTCATTGCCAACTAACCAATGAAACCAACTACAGACATCTTAGAAATCATCAAAGCAATGCACTTCTCCTCATTCCTGAAACAAAAAGAAGATTCCAGAAATAATATCAATATGTTAGGCACACAAAGCATTTACCTACTTCATCTGCACAAAAAGTAATAACCCTATAATCACCCCACTATAGACTTAAGATTAATTTTTTACAAAAACTATCATTTAGGTATACCAATAAGCCAGTGATATGCATAAGGTATAATTTTATATTTCTGATTTTATTGATTTTATTTTTTATATATGTCATACATTAATTGTTTAAATAATATTTTATTTAAAACCTTTTAATTTCTTTTAAATTTGACAGTTGATTATTAATTTTATAACTGGCAATAGTTTTTTTCTTGAAAAGTTAATAGGAAGTTATTTAAAAGAATCTGAGAGAAACATTCTTTACCCTTTTCTATCATGTTTGTTTTAGACAATGTAGATTTTCTTTAGCAAGAAGAAAAAATTGTAAGTATTAAAAAAAAAGAAATCTAGATTATTTTTTTTGGTAATATATGTTTTATAATTAATAATGACTTGAAATTTTAAAATCATCATTTTTATTTGCACTTGACATATATAGAAATGCATGTGTAGTTTTTTTTAATATAACTGTTGAACTGTTTAAATTATTGGCAGTCTTTTTCTTGTTATTTATATCATACATTTCTTAAAATTAAATAGAAAGTGTGTTTTGTGAAGAGACATATATATTTAAAAAAGGTTTCCTATTGCGGTTATTAAAAAGTTTGTTAACAGTGGTGACAATCAGTTAAAAGTTTATATGTGTGGACATATATAAAATTATCCATTAGATACCATGCAAAAATTTATTTATATATTCAGTCATTTGATTTATTATTCTGCTTACTACTATATATAGGTGGGTTTTGATATTTGGCACAGGTTTAGTGACATTTACTTCCCATGCTCAATTTTTCTATAAGTTATTTTGTCTATTAGAACCAGTGTTTATATACCACTTGAAATTGGTGGTCTGTATTGATTTTCACACTGGATAAAATGCCTTAAGATTTTCCATGCATTTTCCCATGCATTTTTATATATTTTTGCTCTTAAATTTAAACAGGTTGTTTATGTGCCTATTTATTATTGTTCTTGAAACATTTCTTTCCAGGGTTTGGATCTTGTGCATCATATATGAGCTTTGTTTAATAATGTCAGTGGGTGTGAATCTGTCTAGTATTTAAGCCTATCAATTTTTGATTATAGATTGTTATAGCAAAAATATGCACACACACCTTTGGCTGGACAAATCTCTATAAAATGTAAAGATCATTAATGAACTAAAAGTTAATATTGAGGGGAATACATACAGTCAACCAACTGTCAAACACATTATTTACTTATTTAAAAAGGACTGTAATCAATTTTACTAACTCTAGTTTAAACATTACCATTAATGTAAGTTTTTTTATTTTATTGTTAATAAATATTGTTGTTGATTTTTAGATTTGTCTGGTGTTTGTTTGCTGTTGTCTGCTCTAATAATTGTTTATTTTGACAAGAATCTCTACTATTCATGATCTAGCAGCAATAATTGATTTATATGTAAAAGGAAAGATGTGGTAGGCACTTTCATGGACATCTTCATCAGCAATTATAAATATTGTTGTGATGTAATGTGACTTCTCCTTAAACGGAGTCAGGAATCTTTCAACAACCATGCCCAAAGAAATCTGTTAGCCACTTTACCTTCCCCTTCCATTCCCCACCCTAAGCTCTCCCATAATCTGCTCCATCCCATTTCCACAACATAATCTTTGTCAACTCTATGGCCTTTATATCTAAATCTCCCTTATCTTTTCCCAAACCCAGCATAAAAACCAATAACCCATTTTCTGTATAATCACTTTGTTCATATTTATTCTCCCATAACTTCTTTATTTGTACCCTTTATGCTTTCAAGCATTTACATTCAATTAACAGATGCCTAATATTTTCTATACCTTCCTTACACAATTTGCACAGTAAATCACCCATATTTTTCCATTTACATGTATATTCTCTTGTTGCTAAAGATCCCATTTGAGCCTTAAACAATAAGCTACTTTCCTTACTATTCTCATAAATTAACTCGCACTCAAGGTTCCGTTTACTTCTATATATATTTAAACTCTTTTTACTCTCCATACTAGTTCTCCATCTCTCCAACTCCCTATTTTTTATTAATGCATCTATTCTCTTATCCCACTCCTTACCAATATTCTAGGCTAGAGGGCTAGTGGCACCCTCTGTTGAAAGATAGGTACAGATTGTCATGTACAATACACACACACACACTAATATGCATTTTACAATAGTAAAAATATATTTAAGTTCTTATATTTTATTTTCTATTAAAATAAAAGATCTGATGTAATAATACATTGGACTATTTCTATCATTAAAATTGAATGTCCAGAAAATTTTAAACTTTATTTAAACTTTTTAAATATAAACAACTGTTAGAAATAACACACAAATAAGCAATACAGGTTAGTAGAATAAATTAACCTGTGTCATCTACTTATGGGTTAGTACTAACAGTTGTTTGTATTTGAAAAGTTTAAATAAAGTTTAAAATTTTCTATACATTCGACATTTAGTGATAGATGATGGAAGTAGTCCAACATATTACCACATCTAAAATACTATTATTTATGTTCTCAAACTCATCCTAAAAAAATGTTACATACCTCAAGATAACTATGGTCACTTTTGAAGTACTCTGCTTGGAAACCTATGCACTGATATCAGTGCCTTGTCTTTACTTAAATGCAATTTTGGAATTCTTTTTGTGGAACAGCCATCAAAACAGGCAAAACTCTCTATACAGTAGTGCCACTCAGTGCCAACCAGAGTAATTAATGGATGCCAGAAGGCTTGTGCATAAAATCCTCATCTAGTGCCTACTCATCCAATATCCCCAGACTAGTTTTGGACTTGTGGCTTTCGTCAGTGAGGAGTTATGTGCTAGCATAAGAAATAGTGATCATGTGATGTTTAGTGGTTTAACAGCTATCAAAGTTGATGTACCCTTGATGTCCTGAATGTCATTAAAATAGCTTTTCTTTCAATATTTCATTTATCTTCAAATAAATAAAAAACACATTGGAGATCAGATTAATTGAATAGAGTGTTCCAATATAGCTATTTTTTTGCTTACAGAAACCTTCCTTACAAACAGTGTTGTGTGAGCTGTTGCACTGCAATGATCCAAGAACTATGAGTTGTTGGTGCAAATTTTAGATTGTTTTTGACTAATGTTGTTAGAGAGTCCTTTCAGCACATCTAAATAAAATAATAAACTTGGTTAACATTGTCCAAGTAAATGCAATATTCATAATGAACTATCTTTTTGATATCGGAAAAGGTTAGCATCATCATTTTGATTCTTAATTTTGGCTAGCAAAACATTTATCATGAAAAATTGACTAACCTCCATTGAGCCCTTTGTCATATAGACACATCCATGTTTCACCATCAACATAACACAGCCGCTCCAGATCTTGGTAAACATCAATTCTCCTTTATTTTTATCAGTGAGCTCCTTTAGGATCCTTTTTGCACACATCCATCTCATTTATTATCAGAAACATTTTCATAAATGTATAATATCTATATATTATATGAATCCATAATATTAACTAATGAAATATACAAAGAATAATAAAAACAATGATATCTACAATTCTGTAAAAGTTGAAATCACATATCGATAATTGTAAGGTGATGCTATATTTTCTAGCTAATCTAAAAATGTATGAAGATATAACATTTAAATAACCACAAATAAATGCAAATTTTTTATTAAAACTCCAATTTAAATAGTCCAAATTTAAACTATAATGGCAGAATAAATAATCGTTCATTTTATCTACCTTATAAAATGCAACCATGTCTAATAGTTCAGCATAGGTGTAGCAAATATCCACACATAACTGTAACTGTAAAACATATAAAAAGTTATAAACACACATTATTGCAGCGTAAGTTTAAGCCACTTCTCTATAAAGGCTTAGCAATAGTTAGAAAAGTAAGGCTTTCACCAGATTAATTTTAAATAAGCCAAGAAAGGTAGAATTATTTTTTTCTAGTCATCTTCTATTGATTAGTTAAAATAATTAGTATCAGCAGCAATATCATTTGACTTTCACATATATTCCAAGTATGACATCCTCATCTTACTCCAGAGCATTATTACTCAATCTCGGTAATATTAACATTTATTGCATTTTAAAGAATGAAAAGCTCTAATTTATGCGTTGATAGAAGGGAGGCAAATTAAAAATTGCAGGGTGATTTATCAATGAATGAGTATATTTTTTTACAATCTGGTTTGGCTATAAAGAAGTCTCTTGTGATTAAATGCTATGCTATATAATTGTAATAATGGATATCTAATGGAAACTAAGTTTGTTTTGAATAAAACAGCTAAAAGTGAATAGCACATCAAGAAAATAAGTTATTATTAGCTCACCATGACATCATTTGCAATACAAACTTGATTAAATGTAATTATGATTATTGTAGATGGATTTTTAGGAGCCCTGCATTTCTTTAATGGTTTTTATTTTATCAAAGGAAGTCTCTACTGCATCTTAATATTAAAGTGTATCAGGTATTTTTCTTACTGTTTCATATGAGATTCCATACAACTGCCAGATTGCATATGTACTATGGGGAATCTAGAGCTAATATCTCAACCAGACTATAGGCTTGCAAAAACAACCTGAAATATAAGCCTGTTTTTTGGGACAATGAAAAACAGTGTGGACATAGCTTTGACCATCTAGTGAGTATGGAGCTTGATGATAAAAAGGAAAGGTCAAAGAGACATGATTTATTACCAATCATAGAAATGTAATAACGATAGAGATAATATCTAACAAATGGAATATTTGAATAAGCTAATTTAAATAAAAATGCATGCATAATTAATGAAGCAGCAACAACAATTAATTTAAAAGAGCTGTGTTATGGTAAACTTCACCAAAGGTGCACTTAACATTAGGTTATAAAAAAGAAATAAATCACTTTAATAAACAGATGAACCAAAGTATACCAATTTTAATTACAATTACAAATAAAGAAAAAAATCAACATTATATTGAACCCTATATATTATTTTACTCTTTTATTAATGAATGCAAAACATTAAATTAAAAAGCAGTGTAGTTTCATTTACTCATTGCAAAAAAGATCTTTACATTTTTTTATTTTTAATTTAATTTATCAGCAATATAGGATTTAACATATTATTTTAGAAATGTATTTTTCAGGAATTGAAACAAAGACCATGTCTCAGAAATGCAAATATCAGAATATGCAAATGGGTATTTAAAATTAAGCCAATAAACATCACATGACCACCTCTTATGCTTGTGTATAACTGTTGTTAAAACAGAATATACAAATATCAGAATATGCAAATGAGTACACCCGTGTCTCATTTTATGCGAATTTATTTAATGTGATTTTGAAGTTATGCAATTTATGTTTCTTCTTAATATCTTTGTATGTGGTTTTCTTTTATGCGATAAAAATTATTAGATCAGAAGTCAAGCTCCAATAATGCACTATTACTTTAAATATTATAAATTTTGCATATTCACGTCATATTTAAAGTAATAGCGTATAATCGGAGTTCAACTTCCATCTAATAATTTCAATATTTTCAGCACTTTATAATAGTACTGTAATAGATTTTATGCAATAAAGAAGTTCATAATTCACTTAAAATCAGGATTTCCCCATTTTATATACACACATTAAATTTTACAAGATTATAATGTAAATCTGTTTAAACGTTATAGATGCCTATACTACGCATGTTGTTTTTGCATTTTAAATCACATTCTATTTTTGCTTTTAAAAAAAAGAGTACGTAATCAATTAATCATTTAGTGTCCGCAAGTAATAAATTTTACAAGATTATAATGTAAATCTGTTCAAACATTATGTATGTTGTTTTTGCATTTTAAATCACATTCTATTTTTGCTTTTTTAAAAAAGAGTATGTAATCAATTAATCATTTAGTGTCCACAAGTTTATTTTTAAAAGGTGAGTAACAGCAGTGGGCACAATTAAATTTGACAATTAAGATCTGTTGATTGTAATTAACAATTAAAAAATTACGTAACGTGATCTAAAATTAAAGTCATGTGAAACGACGGAATTTGATTTTTAAACGGAATTGAAAATTAAAAAATTAAAGACAAAAATAAGAATTTAAATTTTAATGGTTAGTTTTAATTAAATTTTGTCCAGCAGTGGTGAGTCGGTGTTTCTTTATTATCATAAGTCTAAATTCTTATTTTTATTTTAAACTTTTAGTTTACCCTAATGGAGAGGAAAAACACCCAAGAAAATGAATTTTTTGGAAACAAAAATTTCAATTTTAGATCACTTAGCGAAATGGGAAGGATCAACAGCAATTGGAAAACATTTTAGTTTGGGTGAATCCACTATAAGACCAATTTTAAAAAATGAAGTTAGCGCTAGTTGCATTTCCTCTTGTGATGAATCTGATGTCTCAAATAGCGATAATTATTAAAATACCATACATGTATGAAAAAAATGTAAATTACACATAAAAATATGGTTTTGAATAAAATTAAATACTGTAGTTAATAAAAAAAAGCAAAAAAAGTTTGTCTTGTATCAATTTTTTTTAAATTTGAAATTTTTTATTAGTCATATTTTATTTTCCTATTTTTTTTTATGTGAATTTTAAAGTAATTTTACATTGTTGCTTTGCTTTTATGCAATTTTTGGAAAATTACAGTACGTATCCCCCATTTTTCAAGGTAAGTTAAGTCTATTTTTGTGCGATTTCTTTTGTGCGCATTTTCTGAGGAACCTATCTACTGCATAAAATGAGACCCAGGTGTATTTAAAATTAGGATTCATTACTTTACCAATGTATTTTATATGCCAAGAAATTTTTTTCAAATGAGATCATGAACCCTTCAAGAATGAAAGAAAATTTAATGACAAAACATAATAAAGATTACTTTCATAATTTAATGCTAGATGTTCAGTACTATGACCAGAATGTATTCAACATCATTAAATCTCCCAACCCTTTGAGCAATGATATTCTTTTTTAAAAAAGGTCATATGGCTTTATTGTTCAGGAGTTCATAAAAAGTTTGAGTGCCAGAAATGGGAGTACCAGAATCGACATGAGATCTTCTCATCCCAAGTTGGAGACTCTACCTACTGCACAACTCCACTGGGAAAAAGGTTAATGGGTTATTTCCCAGGAGTCCATAAGAAGTTCAAGCACCAGAAGTGTGACTGTCAGAATCGAACCTAAGAGTTCTTGATCACAAGTCAGATACTCTACCACTATGCTAAACTGTGCAGGACATTTTTAAAATAAATTGATGAAGTATCTAATGGCCTTGAAGAACAACTCTGTCAAGATCCCATCTGCCTTTCAGTTAGTTAAACATATAGTTCATGTTCATGGAGTAATATTGCAGGCATTTGCATGATACATCAAGACTGACATAATCACTGAAGAAATCCTATTTACAAAATCTTTAACTACTGACATTAAGGGTTAATCCATTTTTTGATGAAAAGATGTACCAATTTCCAACATTCTAGCCTAAGCTCCCTGTGGATCACTAGCAGTGTTAGATGGATAGCATCAATTTACTACTTATAGAAATAAGTAATGTTGTTACTATACACAGGCAAAACTTACCATACAGTAGCATCACTCAGTGCAAGCCAGAGTAATCAATGAATGTATGTGCAATGATCTCAGATCCAAAGCTTCTCACTGCACTAGATAGGGATTTTATGCACAAACCTTTTTGATTACCTTGGCTTGCACTGAGTAGCGCTACTGCATGGAGAGTTTTGCCTTTGTGTAAACTGCTTGTGTAAGCATAAAAGAATGGTGATCATGTGGTGTTTAGTGGTTTTTGCCATAAATTATATTTTAGTATTTTACATCAACAATAGTTACTTATGCGACAAAAGGCTGAACAATAGACTGAACCAATCAATGACTTGGGTAATATTATAATTAATAAAATAAAAGGACATTCTTCAAACTCCCATTTATTTAAAGAATTATGTCATGAAAATGATGAAAACCATAAATGTTTGTTATTGCATATTAAGATCAGAGAGTTGTCTGAATATCTTCAAAGATTTTTCCATTTGTATGATAGTGAAATTTAGTTTCTAAATACCATTAAATGCCTAATTATTTTTAATGTCAAAATGTTATAAAATAGTGTTGATTATTTATGAGATATATATAAAAAACGTAATGCAGTTCTGTTCTGTTAAAACGGCAAAAACTATTCTTATCAAAATTAATAGTTCTGTAATGCCATTTTAAAACAAACTAACTCTTTATACATATAATATAGTAATAAAAATTTATCGTCTTTTCTATATTTGAATATTCAAAAAACATCATGGTTACTACTATTTGGAGAAATACATACTTTAGAGAAAGGCTTTAACTTTTATCACATGGACCTTAAGTGTTTGTAATAGTCAAACAATGTCTTTTTGTTTTGACTATAGGGGGAGCTTTCAAACCTCATGCAAGAACGACTGTCTTATCTTTAAGCTAAATTTCCACTTATATAGGCCAATCTGAAGCATCTTGATTTGGGAGGTTGAAGCTGTTGTTCTCTTCACTTTTTCAGTCCACTATTTCCATTACAAATTAATCTTCACGAAATCTTGCGATTTACAACAAGTTAATATTTCGATCCTTATACTGGAAATATATAAACTAATGTAATGTTGTGATTATTTATTAAGCGCATAGAAATATATTGCACATTTTAAAATAATGATGCAAACATTCTCTTTAACTAAAAAGTGAATTTATCTCTTTAATGTGATGTCATATTTGCAAAAAAAGTTTGATCGCCTTGTTAAATAATGTTGAAACTAAAATTTTATACACATAAATAAAACATTTTTAGTAGAAAATAGGAATGAGTTCAAAATGCTATGGCATAAAATCAAATTGCTAGTTATGACATTTTTAATTTTTTTTGTCAAGTTAGAAAAAGCACTTAGCATTTTCTTCACTAATGGTCCAGACAAAGGGATCATTTGCAAATAACCACACCAGTGATTTGAGATTATTTTTAAATAATTTTGAACCAAATATCAACAAATTAACTCAACTTTGTTAGCCTCAAGGATCATATCAATAATAATTATTTTACTTTAGATACCAGATTAAAAGTAGTCTGTTATTTTTATGAAATCCCTATTTTGAATAAGTGAAAAAATAGTTATTTCTTGGGAAGCGAATTAACGCTACTTATAGAATTACATAGTTAAAGACAAGAAACAAAAAATGATAGAGTTAAAATATAAAACAGAAAAATTAAAGTACAAAATATAAAATAATATTTGTAATATATGGGATACATGAGCACAGACTTTTCACACAACCCACCACTCTTCACTCTATCTCATAACACTGATACACTTGAACACATATATGTCGAAAAGATAAATAATCATCAATATACGTATTTCATGCTAAACCAGAAATCATCAGTTGGTCCAGATTACCATCTCTACACATATATGCTATAAGTGCTCAGATATATATTAAGATAGCCGATCTTCATACTTTAATGTAAATGCTTCAATCCACTATACACTCCAACTCTTCAACCATCCATCCAATTGAAAATCTGATGATGGAACACTCAAAAACCACCCTGAGGCCGAGATGATAAATTTTGAAGAAATGAAAAAATATTGTGTTCTAATACCTGTTAAGGGGGCTGTAATTCTGAAAAGATTTTGAGAAATATTCATCATCATTGTCAACCATTATCAATCCATTGCAGGATGAAGATCTCTCCAAGTTCAGTCAACTTCTTCGATATCAAGCCTCATGCCTCCACATCACCCCTGCAGACTTTCTTATTTCATTCATCCATCTCACATGTGGTCTTTTTTTGAGAGATTCAATTGTCCAGCTATTATAATCTCTTCTAGCAATATGTTAAGCTGAATTCCACTTCAATCTTTTAATTCTTTTAATGATGTCAATAACATCTGTTTATTCTCTTACCCATCCATGTATTGTGTTTTTAATCTCTTCTTGTTACTTCAAACATGCATCTCTTCATACTTCTTTGAGTGGTCTGAAGTCTCTGTATTGCTCTTCTATTAAGTGTCTACGTCTCAGATCCATAAGTAAGAACTGATAAAACATACTTATTAAAAACCTTCATTTTCAAACACATAGGCATATTTCCTTTAAATATTAAGTTATTTCTACCAAAAATAACACTCCGATTAAGTTTAATTCCATGATTAATTTCATCCATTATGTTTCCATCTGTAGTAATAATCTGACCAAGGTATTTGTAGTTGTTAACGTCTAGTAAACTCATCATAGTCAATCTTTCTTTTCATCTTTAGAAAAAAATCTATTGAACATTACTTTAGTCCTACTTTTTTCATCTGATTGAGAAATATTACCTATATCCATCTATTATAAATATGAGTATTTAATGAACACTACATAATAAAGCTATAGCTTCTCCATCTGCTGGCTAGTTTCTGACTTTAGCCTCCGTTAGTGATAAATGTAAAGTTTGTAGATATATACATGATAAAGAATTAGGACAGTTATAATAATAATAATAATAATAATAATAATAATAAATATAATGGTTGTTGATATATAAATGTTTTATGATACTATAACTAGAATAATTATAATATTAAATGTAGCGCATTGTCATAAAATGATATAATGAGGAATAAAATTACTTATGTTATTTTATATGTATGTATATAATCCACAGATACATCCATTATTATTTTGCAATATCAGGATTTTTTTCTAAATATGTTGCTGACCGTACATGTGTGTGTATATATATTTATTTATTCTAAAATAAGATATGCTTGAGTAAATAAAACATTACTGTAATGCCTTTTAAAAGATTAGAGCAGAAAAAATCTCCCTTTTCGGCTTAGCTTCTTCAAATGTGAATTCTCATTTGTATGATGAATAGATTATCCGTCTCTTTTCTGTGGATTTCATGTTATGAATTTAAATATATTCGAAGCAAATTCTGTTCCTATCACCTTCTCAACCATTGACGCATTCACGTTTTTTTTATAAATATATAAGAACAGCTAAGTGTTTGAAATAAAATTACTTTAAATACTAAAAATTCTATAAAAAAAATTGTATCTCATATATAAAATTTCGATCAACTTTATAACAATAATTATCACGCGTTGTTAGCCGAGAGGTCACCGCAGTCGCCTTGCAAGCAAGTAGTTGTTTGCAGACGGTTGTGGTTTCGCGTCCCGGCCGATGCTATGACATATGAAAAAAAAAAACTTTATAGCAATAATTTGAAATATAGAATAAAAATAAAGTGACTATATATATATATATATAGAGAGAGAGAGAGAGAGAGAGAGAGAGAGAGAGAGAGAGAGAGAGAGAGAGAGAGAGAGAGAGAGAGAGAGAGAGAGAAAAGGAACAGAAGAAAAATAAAGAGCAGTGCAACCATCATTGAGGTTATAATTTTAAAAAATTACATTTAAAAATTCAAAATCTTGACCGTGTAAGCAGCATACACACAGTATAATACTATTTAGTGATTGTTTTTTTATAAATTTATTACACAACCTCCATACCACATCATATGAATAAAGATACAATAAAAGACAAAGGACCCCTAAGATACATTTCGTGCTAAACCAGCACTCATGAGTTGGCTCAGGTTATCATCTCTTGTACATATCTCCTTTTTATGTACAGTTTTATCAATAATAAATTGTTACATTTTTAATTACGAGTGTCAATATTAGTCCACACAACCTTGATACCATCCACTCTGGATAACCATTACCGGATTTAACGAGAGTGGTTAGTGTCAAAGTTGTGGGTGGAGTAAGTTTGATAATTGTAATTCAAAATGATCATTTGTATTATAAAATCTATATTTTATTATAACTAGTTTAAACATTTAAACTACTACTTTAAAATTAATCATTTTTCTTGGAAACGTTTTTTTACAGTGATATTTAAGAAAACGTATTAGGGTGAAAACTTAAAGTAAGGAGTTGATAATATTAAATTATTTATATTTTATTTTTATATTAATGTACTTGACAATATTAAATTATTTATATTTTATTTTTATATTAATTAATACTACATTAATAAAGAGATAATTGATAGGTTAAACACTCAGTGAAATAATTGTCACATGTAAACGGGACAGAGAAAAAATTATATATAATCTTTGGTGCACTCTTATATAGACTTACCGTGATGACGTAAGTTTAATGTAGATGAAAGAAAACCTTTTTTATTATTCTTTAAGTTTGCAATACATATCCTGCATGAATCATTAAAACCTTTTTTGAAATCTGACCTTCTCTTATAGTAAATTAGTTATCTCAGAAAACTTTTTTAACGTCAAAATATTAGCTCCAAATGTACTTCTAGTTATTAAAGCTAAATGGTGCACACCATATGCATATGCATTAAGTTCTCTGCTAATAGGAAAGGTAAAATATCGAGATAGAATCATCATTATAGTATTTTGTATTTTGTTCTTATATACAAGCTTAATTTCACAGGTTATTTCTAAAGATTAAGATTTTAAGCCACTAAACATCACACGATCACCATTTTTTATGCTTACACAAGCTGTTTTACACAGAGGCAAAACTCCCCATACAGTAATACCACTCAGTGCAAACAAGAGTAATCAATGGATGCAGGAAGGTTTTTGCATAAAATTCCTATCCAGTGCCTATTCATCCAATATCCACAGACTAGTTTCTAGCTTATGGCTTTCATCAGTGAGGAACTTTGTATCTGAGAGCACTGCACCTAGATCTTAGAATAAACTGTAATCCTCCCATAGCCACCTTTATCTTACAGCTAACTATAAGGCTTTGGGTCCAAAATGAAAACACAATAAGTTTCCAAAACACTGGATAGGGATTTTATGCAAAAATCTTCCTACATCAATTGATTACTCTGGCTTGCACTGAGTGGCTCTACTATCTGGAGAGTTTTGCCTCTGTGATTAATATTTTAATAGTTTATTTATCAATACATCTTACTGATCCAAAAAGTTCACATGCAGTAGTTCATGGTCAATGCCATAAATGTATTGTTTATAAATCAAAATCAATCTTAAGTTGATCAATGCTAGAATAGATAACAAAACTGAATCTGTATTGAAAGGAAAACTATTTTGAATTCTGTAAAGAGATTGCATTAAGAACAAATTTTGACTGAGAGGATGATCATAGCACTTGGTGAGGTTGGCCCTAAAAACAGTACTGACCATTTAATAAGAAAGTGATATAATAGACAAATTACAATAGTGTTAACAAGTTAGGGATTTATGGATACAGTGACATTTAACAGAGAAATTAGACAGACATGTCTATTCTCATCAAGTCTCTTCAATATATATTCAGAAAGAATGTTGACCCAGACTATTGTTCAATAAAAGAGAGGAATTAATGGTAGATTAACATCTATTTAGCAACATACTAATAGGAAATGGTGAATCTAACATGAAATTCATTGTTATGAAGATAAAAATAAGGCAGAATATACTCCTGTAATAAACATTAGCATAGAAAGTCAAGAGTTAAAACAGATGAAAAGCTTTGTTTACTTTGATTGATTAATAAAATAATTTCAGACACCCAGAGGTAAAATCTCCATATAGTAGCACCACTCAGTGCAAGATAATGAGCTTGAATTGAAAACATTATTGTGTTTTGATTTTGGACTTAATGCTAATAAGATAAAAGGTGGCTGCTGGAGGATTGAATTAGATCCTAAAATCTAGGTGCAGTGCTCTCTGATCTAAGGCTCTTCACTGATGAAAGCCACAAACTAGAAAGTAGTCTGGTGATATTGGAGGAGTAGGCACTAGATAGTTATTTTATACACAAACCTTCCTGCATCCATTGATTACTTTGGCTTGCACTGAATAGTGCTACTGTATGGAGAGTTTTTCCTCTGTGTAAAGAGCTTGTGTAAGCACAAAAGAATGATGATCATGTGATGTTTAGTGGTTTAAAAAAACTTCATATTAGATTGCTATACAAAATTTTATTGAAAGTCTAAACTGACTATATCTAGGGGAATGATTTTGGGTTCCAGAGATGTATTCTATTCTTGTAAGTTTAATATAATATTTTATTTGCTCATTAATTTTACATATTGTTATTAATTTTTTTGTTAATTAAACTGTTTTCCATGATTATTAGTAATTAAATTATTAAATTCCATATTAGTCTAAACATGAAGAGTTTCAATTTTTTTAATCTTTATGTATTATTATATCAGCTAGTCAGAATATAGATAAACATTCTGTTTTATTTTAACACTACACATTTGAAAATCAAAGTTGAGCCTGAATAAAACCATTTACCTGAGGAAATACTATTATATTTGGCACTGTTAAATGTGAGAATTTATAACTGATCTTTCATTTATTTTTTACACTATTACAACATATATATATATATAGAGAGAGAGAGAGGGAGAGCTCAAAAATAAGCTCTTAACAAGCTTTGCAGAATATTCCCAACCCCAGACCGGTTTCTGCTTCTGGCATCATCAGTGAATGTATAACTATTAAATAGAAAATCTGAAATTTTCAGACATCCATATGTCTTCCAATCCAGCTATCTAACTTAAATTAGGTCATGTGACATCTGACTTGATTTTTTTTGTAATATACATATAGTTTACTCTAGCCATAGTCAAAAGAAAAATTAAAAAATTTTTTTTCATAAAATTCAATTTATATTGATAAAAAAATGGTCTTGATACTATAATAAATTAACCATTTTACTATTTATCAATTGCATTTTTAATTATGAAACTTTCTCAGGTCAGATATCAAGAAATTGTATTTATGTTTTTCACCCTCTTCTGAGAAATTTGCGAATCTTTTGTTTTTACAGCTTTAAAATTCACACACACATATATATATATATTTAATATTTTAATTTCAAATTTTTTTTAAAAATGTCAGGATGATTGAATAAGTGGATCATCAAAATGTCTATTATATACTTAGTGGTCTCAAAATTTGTGAGATTACTTTGAGAAATTGTTATGATGGTTTAAAAACTTGATTTTTTGGAATGTTTATGATCATTTTTGTATAGTAATTAGGTAATAATTATTGGAAATAAAATATATATATTATTACATATTTATTTTTTATAGAAATATTTTATTTTTAAATATAAAATATATTTTTTTGAAAATTGTTACCATAGAGATTATGTTCATGGGAAATATAACTGCCTAGAAATGTCCTCAGTAAACAGTCTCTTATAACATTTAGCGATATTGTAAAAATTAAAAAAAAAAATTAAACCTTTAAAGCATAAATTTATAGATTTATTAGATATTAAAAATAATTTGTTCGGATTTTTGAAACAAACATCGAACAAAAAAAAATATTGTTCATTTTGTAATCTGCTCCACCTAAAATTTGATGACATGACAACACTTTGTTTTGATTAAAATTTAATTTTTAAAATAATTCTGAAAATCAAATGTGATTTTTTAAAATTTATTTTAATTTCTAGACAAAAATATCTATCAAATGTGGCCAAATTTATTATATTGTGATAAATAATAATAGTTTAATGTTAAAGTGAAAGTTGAAAGATTAAAATAAATTGGAACAAAGAAATCTGTCAGAATGCTAGCATAGTACAAGATGGTTAAAAAGGACATACAATATTTGACTATCATAATAAAAAGCAAATACATTGTCAATTAAATGGGAGTTTAAATTAAATAGAAATATAATTATAAATGGTAAAATATTACATATGTGCAATATCAATAGAATATGCATTTGAACCTAATGACAAATATTGATTATTCATTACTGATTTGTAATAGTAATATTACATACCTTTTTTTATAATTCATCTTTATAGGTATGTGCATATAAATGTATGTATATATGTTAATATAAAACAAACATTAATCTAATTAAAATATTTAAGAAATCTATTTATTTAATATATATATCAAGACATTTTTTAGATAAATTGGATTCAAAATGTAGAAAGTAAAACTGAATCAGTATACAATAATCTATGCATATAAAGCTTAATACATTTTGAAATTTGGTAAAATATAATTATATATTAATACTGATTGCCACGGGTTTGAATTTTACCTACCAGGGGAAGAACCATAAAATCTGTATAGAAGTTGCTAATTGATAATTAAAAAAAAATCAAATAATTTTTCTTACTTATTAGAATTTGCATTAAAAAAGCAAAAATTATTCAAATATCTTTATTTATTATAATTTTTGAAAAAAGAAATTTATTTTCAAACTTAACTATTCTCAATATGAATTCATATCTTCAATTTCTATTCAAAACAAACAATTGCAACTAGTATTTGGATGAGAGAGAATCTAATTTTTGCAAAATTTTATAACCAGAAATTGTCGTTAGCTCATTATAAAAAAGTCTTTATTATATTGGGTGTAATTGTAAAATTTAATTTGTAGTTTTATAATAATACAAGCTATAAAAACTTACATAATTTACTAAAAAATAATTTCTAAGTAATACACTCTTGTGTAATTTAGTAAAAAATAATATAAAATAATAAACCATAATTTGTTAATCCATTATTAAATAGATGCTATTATTAGCCCTAGTGTCTATTTTTGTCAATGTTCATCCTTTGATTTTAGTATAAAATTTTATTTTATGCTAAACTCTAGAAATTGCACTTAACTTCTTCAAAGTTTATTTTATAAATGAAAAACAGTCTAAAAAAATATATTTGAACTTTGAAAACATTAAAAAAAAGTTTGTAATAGAGACAAATGGTGAAAGCCAGTCAATAGTCTTCTGGAAAACAGATTTCAGAAAATTAACAATCTTTTTTATTTGAATTTTATTTTTAAAAGGCAAATGAATAAATGTTAATCTTTGAAAAATATATCAAATTGTGCTTTAAAATATGAAAATTGCTTTTTAATTTTTAGAATATTTCTAAAAATTTAAAACATGGTCAATAATAACAGGTAATTATATAAATTGATCAATTTGAGAAAGTGTGGTCATTGTACCACTGCTCTTTTATTTGTTAATATTACAGTTAAATTTATTAACTTCTTTTGTCAAAAATAAAACATGTATGAATGAAATAAAAGTGTATAGATGTTATTCTTTTTATTTTAAATAATTATTATACAATTATTATGCAAAAATAATCAAAAATTTTCTTGCAATAATTTCACAAATGCTGTGGAAGCCAGATTACAAAGAACTAAAACTACCAATAAGACTAAATGTGTGAAGAATAAGATAATTCCTCTTTGAAGATTTCTGGATGTCTAAAAATTGCTGACTTTTTCAGATTTGTTTTTGAGTTAGTAAATCAATATTTGTGGCTCTCAGTTTTAGTATTTAAAAAACCCTATTAAAATATCACTATAGTTACTAACTCTAAGGTAACACAGCCTGGTTAATTGCCAGACTTCATAAAAAAGTTAATAATTAATAATTTCTTAATGAACTATGTCATTTATTGTTGGTAATAATGTTTGATTCTTTTAAATAAATACCTGTATTAGTTTGTACAACAATATATCTTATTAAATAATCACAGTCTTTTTACACCTTGAAACAAATGATTTTTATTAATATAATAGCAATTTCAACTGTCCCTGTCAGTCTTCTTCAGATCTACAAAAATTCAAATATTATAAAAATACAACCAAAACTTATATATACGTCAATTCAAATATTATTAGTTTATTAGTTTGTATTATTTTTTAGTAAATTATGCAAATTTTTATTGTTCATTAAGAAATTATTAACACATTATGGTTTCAATATATTTTAATATTTTTTATTAACTTACATAAGTTTATTTTATTATTCAGCAATATATTATTTTTTTAGGAAATTACATAAGTTTTTATAGTTTGTATTATTATAAAACTACACATTAAATTTTACAATTACATTGACATTCATTTGTAACTGTTTTTTTTTTTTTTTAAAAAAATTAACAATTATACATTACATGTTCACATTGCTTATAAATTTTTTTTCAATATTTTCTGTTGAATAGAATCATCATTATGGTTTTGATAGTTTTATCTGGCATATAAAACTCAAATCAGTTATAGTGGACATCTACTATATCTCTCTAAGGAAAATGTCTATGTTTCGGTAGTAATTTATCTAAAAAGTTTTATTTGCATATTTTATTGCTAAAATGTAAAATGTTTAATAATTACAAACAGTACATCACTAATTTACTAATTTTACTTAAAGTTCTTAGTTATATTAATTCATTTCAATTAAACATACAAATAATCAAATTTTATTTTACTTATTTCTGCCCTATGATTTTTTTTAAGTTCACATATTTTAAAATTCTCTGCTTAAAAAAAAATTATGCCCTAAGTCACGTGACTAAAAACATTTTAATTTTTAATTTTGATCCAATTTATTTATTGTTACTAGTATATTGTTTTCAAGTGTATTATTATGAATATTACTTTTTTAAAAATTAAATAGCACCCACCTTTTTTTTGCAAGAAAATAAATTTATTAAAAAACATTAATTAATTGATTATATATATATGTGTGGGAGAGGAGATCTGGACAAACTGATGAGTGCTAGCAGCATGAAATATGAATATTGGAAATCATTTATCTTATTTACATGTACATGGTCAAGTGTATTGGTTATATAAGATGGGGAGAATAGCTGAAGGAAGCTTAAAAAAATCCATTCAAATCCCTTTCAATTATATCTTAAAGTTCTGTATTTACAATATACTAGTATTGATTTATTTAAAAAAAACTAAATCGGTTTTCCAAACTGTTTTTAAATTGGAAAGATAAGTAGATATTAAGCATAAATAACAAGATAAGTAGATATTAAGCATATATACCCAGAATATAGCTAACTTCATTAAAAATATATATTTTGAGAAAAATGATATGGATTTTTTGGACCCCTAGGGTTCAGTTTTTTTAAGTTTTTATTAAAATATTAAAACTATATATATAAAAGACATATAATTTATTGCTCAGGAATTCACAAGAAGTTTGAGTATCAGCATTGTGAGTGCCAGATTCGAACCTGGAATGTCCCGATCCCAAGTCGGATGCACCAACTGTGTAGATTAAGTATATTAAAATAATACAGTATTAAGAATGCTTTCCTGGGAGGTTTTTGTTTTCAGATTCTTTGTAATTAGAAAAAAGAGAAAAGAAACTTAAACATTGCAATTAAGTAATATTTAGTAAGGCTTTAACCTCGATAATATGCGTCTGAAAAATGTGAAGGTAGGGACCTCTACAGGTCTTAACCACAAGCTTACACTGTGAAGAAAAGAGTGGAACCCTACCCTTCCTTACTTCAACCTACTTTTATATATGAATAGGTGAAGCTGAAGTGGTTAGATCTAAGAGCGTGAAGCTATTCAATACTTCACTGATTAAGTCCACAATTTCTATTATACATTATTACTCACGAAATCTTTCGATTTACAAAGAGTCAATGGAAAGATCTTATAGTAAGAAATAATATTATTGAGGTTAAAGCCTTAGTAAATATTACTTAATATATTAATGTGCATTTAAATAAATTTATAATTACAATTTAAATTATCATAATAGATTTCTTACTATAAGATCTTTCCATAGGTTCTTTGTAAATCGAAATATTTCACGAGTAATAATGTATAATAGAAATTGTGGACTTAATCAGTGAAGTATTAAATAGCTTTACACTCTTAGATCTAACCACTTCAGCTTCACCTATTTATATATAAAAGTAGGTTGAAGTAGGGAAGGGTAGGGTTCCCTTCTTTTCTTCACAGCATAAGCTTGTGGTTAATACCTGTAGAGGTCCCTACCTTCGCATTTTTCAGATGCATATTATCGAGGTTAAAGCCTTAGTAAATATTACTTAATATATTAATGTGCGTTTAAATAAATTTATAATTACATTGCAATTAAGTAATTGCATCAAAATGTCAATTAGGGTTAAAAACACATCACAAGTACATGGGCTAGTTTGTCAAATTTTATAAAAATATACTATACATGAAGTAACTTAAAAAGTTATTTTAACAGTCTAAAATTATAAATATATATTTTTTAAGATTATCATATTTATTATAAAAAAACATTTACATATCCAATTGCAAGTAATCACTCATCATTTTCAATATGATGGTTCCCCATGTTTAATTCAGTGTCTCTGATCTATAGCGTCTTTTTTCCATATCATACCAACAAACATCCTTGTTTCATTCAATTACCTCAAAGGTGATCTCTTTCTAGATCCTTTGCAGTATCTTGAGATCCAGTTAAAAATTTAGTTGCCCATGTATTATCATATTTTCTAGCAATATTTACAGCCCAGATCCATTTCACTCTCATTTCTTTTAATGATTTCAATGATACATGTTTATTTACTCACTCAAGTAATAGGCTTTTAATCCTTCCTTGTTAATCCAAACATACATCTCTCCATATTTTATTGAGCAATTTGAACATGCTGTATTAATATTTTGTTAAGTGTCTAAGTCTCAAATTAATAAATAAGAACTGCTACACATATCAATTAAAAAACTCTTTTCAAATACATAATCATGTTATGTTGTTACAGTATAACATTTGATGTGCCCATTACTTCTATCAAAAACAATTCATTCCAGAATAACACTATGACTAATTTATCAATTAGGTTTTCATCCACATTAATGGTTTGCAGTTATTAATCTATTTTACATCATAATTATTGAGAAAATTCACTGAATATTTCACCAGTCTTTTTAATCTTATTAACTATGAAAGCTTTTGAGTTTTTCTTACTACTCTAAACATTCCTCTTTTCATACTTTGCTGAGTATTCTAAAATTTCTGTATAATGCTTTGTTAAGTATGCAAGTTTCAGATCCACAAGTAAAAACTAATAAACAAATCCTTAATGATAGAAATAAAATATGTACATATTAAATTCTTTCATTAACCATGCACTAAAAAGAAAGCAAAATGATTGTTTCTTCAGCAACAATTGGGATTTTTACCTGTAACTTGAAATAAAAACATGGGAGTCCAAAAATTAAATAGGGATTGACTTACTTAATTTCTGTATCCTCCATCCATGCTTTTATTTCAAGTTAAATCTAAAAAACCCAATTGTGGTTGAAGAAACAATTATGTTTTTTTTTCTTTTTAATGCATAGTTAATAAAAGTATTTAATATTTTTTTTCTCTATTATTTTTAAGTTTTTAGTATTGGTACTGTAAATAAAAATGTAAAACTATATCATAGTATAAATTGACTGGACCCTTATAGTTGATATAAATATCACTAGATATTTTTTTCCATAAAGAAAAATGTATAACTTTTATGTATATATCATATTTAGTATGTGTAAATAATAATGTATGCATATATAATTGATTAAAATATGAAATATTATTTTAAGTAAAAACTGATTAACATTTTCATTTCAATTGGAAATTTCTTGTTTTTTCTTAGAAAAAAGCTTACCAAAACATTATTATAAATAAACTTCAATTAATATATATATAATTTTACTTTAAATCAATTTCACACATATAGTGTGTATGTATTATAGTATTAAATATTTCTGCAGTAAATTAATATGTATACTCCTTATATAAATATCAAATTTAGTATGTGTACATAATTATATATTTGGAATTTTTTTAAAAAAAAGATTATTATATTTAATATAATATAATATTTAATATAATATTTAATAGCTGGAATACACAGGCTTATATATACCTGTGTCTATATATGTAATAGACAGGGTATGAGCACAGAATTTCACATGACCCACCACTCTCTACACTATCTCATAACACTGATACACCTGAACACACATATGTCAAAAAGATAAATAATCACCAATATACGTATTTCATGCTAAACCAGCAATCATCAGTTGGTCCAGATTACCATCTCTACACATATATGCTACAAGTGCTCAGATATATATTAAGATAGCAAGCCCTCCTACTTTAATGGACAGGCTTCAATCTACTCCACACTCCAACTCTTCAACTGTCCATATATATCTGAGCACTTGTAGCATATATGTGTAGAGATGGTAATCTGGACCAACTGATGATTGCTGGTTTAGCATGAAATACGTATATTGGTGATTATTTATCTTTTTGACATATGTGTGTTCAGGTGTATCAGTGTTATGAGATAGTGTAGAGAGTGGTGGGTCATGTGAAATTCTGTGCTCATACCCTGTCTATTACATATAATATTTAATATAATATAATGTTATTAAATTGAAAGTTTACATCACTCTCATGAGTTAACAAATTAATAAACAAACAAATATATTTTTCAACTTCAAAAAAGCATTTTAAAATCTTTTTCAACATATATTTCTTTTTAATATTAAGTTATTTCTACCAAAAGCACTCCATCCATATTTAATTCTATGATTACTTTCATCCAGTGTGCTTTCTTCTGTATTAATAATCTGTTCAAAATATTTGTAGTTGTTTACTTCTAATTTTTATTTAGTTATTTATTTTTTTAAAAAATCATTATACATTAGTTTTTTAAATATTTATCTTTATTCCTATTAACTTGCTTTCATCTGTTGATCTCGCAAACAATTCATGAAGCTCTGAAGTATCATTTGCAAAAACAACCACATCATTTATGATATCTAGATGATCTAAATAACCTCCATCTACTTTTATTCCACTATAGTGATATTTTAATTCACAAAATATTTCTTGTAATACTGCTGTAAAAATTTTGTGATATGGAATTGCTCTGTCATAAATCCTTCTTGATGTTAATCTTCTTAGTATCATTATTTAATCTAATCATTGTTTCTGCATTTGGATAAATATTCTTTAGAATATGATAATGTCCTGAGTCTATACCATCATGATGATCAAAAGCTTTAATTATTGTGAAAATGCATATAAGTAATAAACTAATTGATTATATTTACATTTGTGTACTCTTCACAATTTTCGTATTCAAAATTTGTAAAAAATATCTGACATTAAAATTTTATGGAAAATATGACATTTAACACATTTGAACATGCTCCACTTATTTAAAAATAAAATAAAAGAATATTTTCTTTAATAATGTGTCTACGATCCACATGAACCCAAAATTTTACAATTCCTTGAAATGGTTTAGAGCAATGCTAACACATATCTTTATTGGGCATAATCAAAATTACCCCAAATTCACAACTTGACCAGACTTGCCAAGGAAATAAACTCTAAAACACTACCAATGGTTTCACTGCTACAAGTAGACTTCTCGAGTGTAAAGAACTACAAAATAACAACATATTTAGTCTAAACATTATCCATAATTCCACTTCATATACACCCTTAATATTAAAAGAACTTTTAAATAAGTTAATTGCTTCAAAATCATACATTTTATTTGGAGAAATGAAATTAAATAGAATCTTTATTATTAACAATTTATGATTCTGAAGCAATTAACTTATTTAAAAGTTCTTTTCATATTAAGGGTGTATGGAAAGTGGAATTGTGGAAAATGTTTAGTTTAAATGTTTTTATTTTGTAGTTATTACACTTGAGAAGTGTGTTTGTAATAGTAAACTCATTGGCAATGTTTTAGAGTTTATTTTCTTGGCTAGTCTGTTTGAGTTGTAAATTTGGGGATAATTTTGATTATTTATTGACTAGATTAGCTTTATAATTTTAGTGTTTCTATTATTGGACATAGTACACTAGTAAAAAAAAAAAATCTTAATTAAAAGTTACAAATCTCAATATTTTTAATATACTTGCATTATTTGGCCATCAGATTGAATATCTTCCAATTATCATCAATCTGGAAAAACCTTGACCCTAAAAAGAAAATGGTTAAAAAAGGAACTATTTATCAGAATTTCGAATGGTGGCATGTTGAAGACTTTTGTATCTGTATTCTTATTTTATTTTTTGCCCAAGAGTAGTTAGATATCTATTGTAGCATAAAATTAGATAGTTAGTTTACCTATCCATATGTGTATTGTCTGAAAAAAATCATAAGCATCCTTGGATCTGAATTCAGAAACATGTCAAAAATTGTGTAGATATTTACCACTTTAATAAGCTTTTGAGATGCAGAAATAACTTTATATATTAACACACATTAATAGAATTTAAGAACGAGAAGAAAATAACAAAAAAAAGATTTTAGATCTTGCCACACATATTCTTATGATTTGAAAAGAAGAAGCTCTAAGAAAAGAACTTGTTATTGTATTGACATGTCAGCTATTTAGCTATTATATTTTTATCATAAGGAAGATCCCTGAAATAATACAATGAATTCATTTATCCATGAGAATATTAGAATTAACACATATTGTAATGGTATACACATATGCCATTACATCAATGTCAAATAAAAACAGAAAATGGTCAGGAAATAATAAATATTTTAAAAAATTAATAAATTTTATTTAAACCAATATATATATATAATTGCATAAATATCAAACTATTAAATAATTTTTTAAAAGTAAGTTAAAGTTAAAATCTAAAGTTGAAAGATTACTTTAAAGGAATGTAATAAAAGAAAATAATAGAAGCTGTCCTATTTTTTGTTAAAAGCTATTTTCAAATCTTAGAATGGAAGTGATTTTTTTATTTAAATGAAATGATTAAAGATTTTAAGACTTCTCATTCGATAATTTAATATACAAAATTAACAAAGCGTATGCCACACTTGAATGAGAAGCTATAAAGATACACAGAAATTATTACACGCTAAGCGCTTTCGAGGTCTTTTGCCTCATATTCATAGCGGTACTGTGAGCTGCAGAACGAAAAAATAGGGCAAGGGAAACAAAACAGTATGCAAAGCATATGCAAATGAACTAGATAGTCCAACATTTGGAGATGTCAAAGCAGGTATCTCGTCTATTGATGGAGTTATTATTGCCATTAATAAAATATGCTTCTCTGATTTTCCGCTTGATGTCATTTTTCTCAATACAGACTATTTTAGGGCTGGAAGGTTCAAACAAATGTCCTGTCTTCTTGGAATGCTCTAAAAATGTTGATGAATTATCATTGTTTTTCATGGCTCTATTATATGTATATCTGTGTTGCGCTGTCCTGTTGATTATGCCTGCCTTGGTTTCTCCAAAATAAATGGCCCGGCAACCAGGTTGTGGGCAAGCTATGCTGTAAATGACATGGGGAGTCTGAGAAGGTTCAATTTTGTCCTTAGAGTTATTGATTAGACGATTAGTGCATGGGGGTGTATGAAAGCTAATTTTAAATTTATTGGCCAAAACCTTGATTAATTGATAGGAGATTTTAGGTATGTGGGGAAGAGTAATATATGGAAGTTTAATATTGTTTTTATTGTCAGTGATTTTCCTATAAAATTGTTTGATTTTATTGTTAATAGTGTTGAGTTTATAGCCTGCTTGTAGTAGGTCTTTGGTGTAAAGATGTATATTATTCTTTCTATCTGCCTCAAACTTGCACAGCTGCATATTTCTATATAAAAATGCTTGCAGGCCTGCCAATTTGTGAGAGCTTGGAGAGTTGGAGTGTGGGTGTATAAAGCCTCTGATTTCAAAGGGCTTTATTATCATTGAATAATTTATACCTCTCTCATCACGTGTTAACCTAAGGTCAAGGTAATTTAGACTTTGGAATACGTCTTCTGTTGTGGAATTGATAGTTAGATTAGTATTATGTGCTAACTCTTGTGTAATACTATTTATAGTGTGCTGGTTGGCTAAAATAAATATATCATCTACATACTACATGTATATAGTGTGAGGGCTGTCAGCTTGATATTTGGACACGATTAGTCTTTCGTAGTGATTAAGAAAAATGCTGGTTACGATTCCACTGAGGGGGAGTACACCACTTTTATATTTACAACTCCAAATTTTATATATATTTTTCCATCCATGTTAAAAATTAATGATGAAATTAATTCAGCTGAATTGTTGTAGTTTTGTTGATGATTTGAATAGTTGTTTTCTTCACGATCCTATAATTCTTTGACGTCAAGGGTAGTTTCTTGATCGCAATAATTTAATTTGCCTTAAAGAAGATAAGGGCAATAGATTTGTGCTTTTAAATTCTCAGGATTATAAGAGGAAAATAAATGAACAAATGACAAATCTACAACTCACTCCTGTTGCACAATTCAACAATAAGCTCTACCGATCGATAAATTTGTTTCATCCATTCTCCGTCCTCATAAAAACAAAGGCATTTCAATTGCGGAATACTACTGAGTTTATCCTTCCTCCACTAAAGCTCCAAGAATATTTGCCAACATTAAACTCCATAAGCCTGGTGAACCGTTGCGTTTAATGATGGATTTTGGGGGAGTCCATTATTTTCAAACCGCGAAAATGGTTAATCAACTATTAATAGACAGCTTGGGCTTTGGAAATTATTCTGTTAATTCGTCCTTTCAAGGTGTGTCAAGAAAAAAAAATCAAAAAAGCCACGATCGAAAACAACTTCTATATGACTACCCTTGACGTCAAAGAATTATATGGATCGGTGGACAGAAAACAATCTATTCAAATCATCCAACAAGAACTTACCAACACGATGTCAGCTGAACGCATTAATTTCATCATTACATTTTTAACATGGATGGATAAACATATATATATACAACATTTGAGCACGTTTGGTACAATATGAAAAGTGGTTGGCCTATGGGCCTCCCCCTCAGTGGAATCGTAACCAGCATTTTCCTTAATCACTACGAAAGACTAATCGTGTCCAAATATCAAGCTGACAGCCCTCACACTATATACATGCGGTACGTAGATGATATATTTATTTTAGCCAACCAGCACACTATAAATAGTATTACACAAGAGTTAACACATAATACTAATCTAACTATCAATTCCACAACAGAAGACGCATTCCAAAGTCTAAATTACCTTGACCTTAGGTTAACACGTGATGAGAGAGGTATAAATTATTCAATGATAATAAAGCCCTTTGAAATCAGAGGCTTTATACACCCACACTCCAACTCTCCAAGCTCTCACAAATTGGCAGGCCTGCAAGCATTTTTATATAGAAATATGCAGCTGTGCAAGTTTGAGGCAGATAGAAAGAATAATATACATCTTTACACCAAAGACCTACTACAAGCAGGCTATAAACTCAACACTATTAACAATAAAATCAAACAATTTTATAGGAAAATCACTGACAATAAAAACAATATTAAACTTCCATATATTACTCTTCCCCACATACCTAAAATCTCCTATCAATTAATCAAGGTTTTGGCCAATAAATTTAAAATTAGCTTTCATACACCCCCATGCACTAATCATCTAATCAATAACTCTAAGGACAAAATTGAACCTTCTCAGACTCCCCATGTCGTTTACAGCATAGCTTGCCCACAACCTGGTTGCCAGGCCATTTATTTTGGAGAAACCAAGGCAGGCATAATCAACAGGACAGCACAACACAGATATACATATAATAGAGCCATGAAAAACAATGATAATTCATCAACATTTTTAGAGCATTCCAAGAAGACAGGACATTTGTTTGAACCTTCCAGCCCTAAAATAGTCTGTATTGAGAAAAATGACATCAAGCGGAAAATCAGAGAAGCATATTTTATTAATGGCAATAATAACTCCATCAATAGACGAGATACCTGCTTTGACATCTCCAAATGTTGGACTATCTAGTTCATTTGCATATGCTTTGCATACTGTTTTGTTTCCCTTGCCCTATTTTTTCATTCTGCAGCTCACAGTACCGCTATGAATATGAGGCAAAAGACCTCGAAAGCGCTTAGCGTGTAATAATTTCTGTGTATCTTTATAGCTTCTCATTCAAGTGTGGCATACGCTTTGTTAATTTTGTATATGAAATGATTGTAAGTCAGATAAAAAATCAATCAAAAAATTACTAGTAATAAAATGTGATGTTTCCATACAAAAGTGAACTGGCCAATAATGATGTGAATGAACATGGTCCACAAAGAAAATCATCATTGCCAATAAGAACAGCACCAAACCAGACAAAATCACAAGGGATTCAAAAAGATATAAAAGGGAAGAAAAGAATATGTTGGCTAAGTTGAGCTTTTGTTTTCAATTGCTCTTGCTGGTTATGTGATTATTTAAACATGTATACATGTATTGCAGACTTCCAAAATGTAGGGGACATGCAATAAATTTTTTTGTTTTCCATATCTGCACCAACTAAGGTGATCTTCAGAGTGATGCTTTCTGGCCAGTGGTAAACAAGACTTATCTTACCAAGAACAATATTAATGAGAAATGGAAGGGTCTTCAAATTGAATTGTGTTATGCATCAAGAACCGCAAAGATGAAATCCAATAATTTAACACCCTGAAAGTATGAACTTTTGATTTAAATAAGATATGAACCTTTAATTATCTAAAATAAGAATTTTCAAATAAAACAGGCAAAACTCACTATACGTATTGCCACACACAGCAAGCTAGAGTAATCAATGGATAGCCAGAAACTAGTCTGGGCATATTGGATGAGTAGGCACTAGTTGGGGATTTTATGCATAGATTTGTAAGATTATGTTAGTTTAGTATGTTAATTGTGTGCTATTTGTTTCATAGTTGAATCAGTGCTGGTGGAGGGATGTATGGGTGTTTTATGTCAATGTAATCTGGGGAGGCATATTGGATTCTCATTCCCTTGTGCCATGTTAGCATACAGGGCATAATACCCAACTAAATGCTTGGCCTAAAAGTGAAACCATCATATTGCTAATAGTCATAGATGTATTTCCTATGCCATTGATCTTATGCTCTGGTTGGAACAGTAAGGTGGCAAAGATCACTACTCCCTTATTTATAGAGGACATCTTTTATATAGTTCCAAAATGATTGCTTTGCCAGACAGATGCATATTCCTGTATTAGATGAGAGTCTTTATTTCTTTAATAATATCATGCTAAAGATGCACATTTCTATCAGCATGGTTTTTTATGCTAACGTCTTCATTTTGCATTGATCACATTGGTATATTAGTAATCTGTCATTGGTTTGGACACATACTTGTAGCCTGGTGTTAAAAGAATCAAGTTAGTTATATGTGTATTCTATGTAACATATTTGCGCTTAGCAAAATATTAAAACTTAAATCTATTAAATATACCCACACGTGCATATACATAAATGAAATATATTTACTCGTTAATTAGATTTCAGAATTTTGTTTTAATGTGTGTGTGCTTAATAATAAAAATGTTTTGAAGTATTGGGCAGTAACTTTTATATAATATTTTAAAATCAAGAATTAAAAATTTTAAATATACATCACAAATTATAGCTTAGATCTTGCGAGAATTAGTGACTGGGGCTTTCAATTTGATAAAAGAGTAACCTCACCCATATGTATCTGCCACCTTTATAATTTTTTCTAGGCTCAAATAGCCTAGTGGTGCCCTGACATGGCAGATAGGGTTATGGGAGGTTCAGTCATACCATTATAATATATAGTATTTAAATATATGTATATATGTCAAAACTTAACATAATGTAATTATAATGGACTTGAACTCAGACTTTCAAACTCCCCACAACTATCCAATCCATCTTATACAATTGATACACATGACAACATACATGTGAAAATAGATTGTTGATCTCCAATATACATATTTTGTGCTGAATCAGAACTCATTAGTTTATCCAGATCATCATCTACCACACATATATAATGAGTGCTCAGTTTATATATATGGATAACTTTACGTATAAAATTTTCCAATATTTTCCTATTTAATTCCAGTTTTTGAGATCAGTATTCTAACTTTTTTTATATGCATATAAATCAAATTAATTAGCAAAACCATGATTTAAATGTCATCATATCGTAACTATCAACCATTAATAATTTTTGAACACTTCATGCTTCTCTTCAGAATGATATTTAATTATTAGATACACATATAAATAACTATTACAGCTAAATTAGCTGTATGTAAAACAGTTATTTTTACTAATTTACTGTATGGGTGTGAAACACAGACATCCTATCAGCATAATATAAAGGTCATCACATGATCACCATTGCTTATGCTTGCTCATAACTGTTATTAAACAGTCAAACCTCTCCATACAGTAGTGCCACTCAATGCAAACCTTCTGGCATCAATCGCTTGCACTGAGTGGCACCCCTGTATAGAAAGTTTTGACTAATTAACAATATAAAGGTGTTAGAAAAATTTCATTTAAGAATAGACTGTAGAATTTTAAGAACACAATGGCAAGATCGTAAAACCAATCAATATAATCTTCTACTTGATGTATATGATACTATTGAATCAACTACTATAAAATCACTCCTCTGCTGGACTGGGCATGTAAAATAACAATGGAAGATTCCCTAAAGTGATTTATGGTGAATTTGATTATGAGTTTCATGGGAGAGATAGACCTCATCTATATTACAAGGATCACCTCAAAGACTTTCTAAAGAAATACAATGCCAATTGTTTCCATTGGGAAGAAATGGCAGAAAAGGGAATGCATTGGAGAACAACAATAAAGTATAGTGTTGAAGTTTTTCAGAAAGACAACATCATTCAGTATCAATGTTTCTATTGTGCTAAAATGCAGAAAATGTGAAGCTATAATAATAAATTAAATATAGAGGCTAAGCACTTTCAGGAACTATAATAAAACATGGTGTTGAAGTATTTCAGAAAAACATCATTAAATATCAAGTAAACAGAACATTGGACCAGCATATTCTATACGTGAACATATTTGTGGTCCACAGACTGGACTATATAGTCATTGCAAAATTCATTTCTAGAGTAATTCCTTCTCCATTTCTCTCTTTTCACTTTATCTGGAGTTGGAATGATCATACCCATTTTTGAGGGGTGGCTTATTAATATGATTTTAAATAAAATATTTTTATAGGTTTATATATTTAAATGTAAGAAAGTTAATGGAAACAAATTTAACATTATAATTGAAAGCTTTTTAGAAACTATACTGAAAATTTCTATTAAATTTGTAATAGTTACATAGTGAAAATTATCAAAATTGTCAATATGGGCAAGGAAACTCAGGTGTTTATACCTACCTCTATAAGGACATCAAAACATCACATAATCACCATCACAAATGCTTACACATTCTATTAGCAAGAGGACCAAACTCTCTATTGAGTACCAAGTGCAAGCTTTCATAATCAATGAATGCAGAAGGGTTTGTGCATACAATCCCTATTTAGTGTCTACTCATTCAATAGCCCCAGAATAGTTTCTAGCTTGTAGCTTTCATCAGTGAAAAGCCTTGGATCTGAGAGTACAGCACCTAGATCTTAGGATCTAATGTAAGCCTCCAGAAGTTAGCTTCTTACTTACTTGGTTAAGTACAAAACTAGGAATCTGAGATGAAAACATAATAATATTTTTGATCCACGTTCATTCCATCAAAATATCACATGATCATCATTTTATATACCATTTCACATACTTACATAGGTTATTAATAACAGTAGATAACTCTCTATGCAGTAGTTCCACTATTTATAATCAATGGATGCAAAAGGTTTGTGCATAAAATTCCTATCTAGTGTCTATTCATCCAACATCTTCAGATTAGTGTCTAGCTTGTGGCTTTCATGAGTGAGTAATCTTGGATTTGAGAGCAATAACAATGAAAAGTTTGTTACTCTTGTTACCTCTATAAGACCCAGTGTATTATTAATTGAGAATTAAAAAGAATATTCGGGTTAGAGATAATCTCTAATATAATAAATGATTAATAAAAATTATTAATATATTTCTATAAAAGTAGTTGGTGTCAAAGCTGTGAATGCAGAAAATTTTAATATTATTAATTAAACTATAGTAATTTGCTATATACATATACTGAACAAGCTTATTTATTTTATTTTTTATGATAAATGCTACAATTGAATCTAATAGCCTAGCTCCTCACTGATGAGAGCCATAGCTCAAAACCGGTCTGGGGATGGGGACCATCATATATAAAGGCTTCAGGTATTTTCAATTGTAGCATTTATCATAAAAAATAAAATAAATAAGCTTGTTTAGAGCTATTAGCAGGCTCTTTATATATTACATATTGGTAATGCAAGCTATATAAGTCATGTGATATACTGAACAAATGATATATATATATGTGTGGGTGTGTGCAAGAAATTTGGTCCAACTGATGAGTGCTAGTTCAGCATGTCTTGGGATATATGTTTTAGAATATTGTGATAAAGTAGGTTTGAAATATACATATATTTAAATGCATATATGTATTGTTTATACTAAATTTAATATAATTAGACAGGACTTGAACTCAGACTTTCAACCCCCCTAAAGTCATCCACACCATCTTATACAAGCATGTTTAAATATATAAGAATGTATAAAATTTTAAATATATTTAAAAAAAAGTATATATGATTTAAAAATTACAAAATGAGCTATATAGGTCTTATTCACTTAAAAAAAAATGAAGTGGTTGTTTAAAAAATATCAAGTATGTGAGAGAGATTTATCAAGCTTTTGATTGGTGGATAGTTGTGATAGGATTGAGCTAAGGAGAAAGATGCAATGAGATAAGTTTAACTAACTATTGGAAATATATTAGACAAAATTTATTTTTACAAATATTATAGTTTTTGGTAAACTTTTATTCGTTCAATCCCACTTCAGTAGATACATAAATAGTTGTTATTCTTTCTTGATTAAGTTTGGACATAAACCTTAAATTTAATAAAATTTCAATATATCCGAATATTTTTTATAATGTTTCTGTTGTTTCTATTCCAGCACCACCCTTCTGTTTATAATTAATGACTCATTTTTAAGTTGCAAATGTGTTACTGTATACATTAGGAAGTCACACCAATAAAAAATGATTAATATTTATTTAGTACTTACTGAAATGTGAGAGCTGCACATATGTGACAGAAAAACAATGATTGACACATGAGCTGTACAAGTTTTGGCCAAATTAAATAAAAATCATATTTGGAAGAAATGCATCTTATATTTGCAACTGTATGTTTGAAATGTAAAAGTTAAAGCAAGAATTTTTTTACATTTATATGTACACACTTAAATAGGTAGATATATAGATTTTAAATATTTTATATGGCTATGTGTCATTTGAAAGTAAAGTAACATCTCACTTTTCGCTTCAATGCTTTCCAGTGATGTTAAATATCTAATGTTAGGTTAAAAAATAACTAGCAAATTAAGTTAGCAGTAATGACTTTCGACTAGTTTTAACCATCCACTAGAAGAAGAAACAAATGATATAATGCTATCACTTTTTAAAAAGAAAAGTTGTAAACTATTCAATATTTTATTTCAATGAAGTGTGAGAAAGCATTAAAGACAACTAACTATCAGATCGCAGTGCTGCTTCAATTGCTTTATTCTCTTTAAAGAGACATCTTTTTATCCAGCCAGGAGTGAAAGAGACAAACACTGTAATTGCTTCTTACACATTTTAAACTTTAAAGATTACTGTATAGTATGATTTTTTTCTTTAATTTTCAAGCAGAAATAAATACATCAAAGTGCTCATAAATGCAGCGAACATGTGATTTAAATTTTATACTGTTTTGTTTTTTAATACCATATACATCCATATTAATTTATACAGATGTTTGTTAAGGAAAAAGAAAATTGTTAGTAAAAATATTAAAAAATTGACACTATGCATCTATGGCTCTCCTCCCACCCCCCCACACAAAAAAACTTGCAAGCCTTTTGAAATTGTCTTTTCATTAATCACATTGGTCGCATTTGACTTAAAATGTTTTTTTAATTAAACGAAAATTTACATCCATAATTATATAAAATGCCAATAGTTTGATTGTTCGTAGTTCACAAGAAGTCTGAGTGCCAGAACTGGGTCAGAATCGATCCTAGGACCACCTGATCTCAAGTCGGACCTCTTCAAGTCCATAATAGGGAAGTTTCTTCTAATTGCAGATTACTGTCTGTTTTTCGTATTACCTGTATGAGTTTTATCTCATCCTGTCTTCTTGCATTTCCCTATAACGTGTCCTCAATGAAATGACTATGTCCTCAAATATCTTAAAGATATTCTTAAAACTTCTTTTATCTTTTGACCTACTCATCAAATCTCTTCACCAAACATTTTTACATTATCTCATAGCTTTTTTTATTATTATTTTTTTTTATGGTGGAATCTTTCACTTTCAATTTGTTTTCATAAAAAGATTCCCAAATTTTTATAAATATGAACTTCCTCAAATTTCTTTCTCACAATGATTATTATCAAAATATATTCCAAAATTCAAAGTGACAAATAAAATTCTCTTTCTTGATCATCAATCATTCCGTCCCAATGTCTCCCAAAAAGCACATTCACTTATCTTATTTCTCATGGGTATATTTATATGTCTTATTTGCTTTTTCCCATGTTTTATTGGCTTTGTTTATTTTTGTCCCTGATTAATTTAGCACTAATTGTATTCCATTGACTTACTTTTGACAGGGTGTTACTTTAGTATATCTACATTGAAAGACAAATATATGTAAGTTAAAGATTCATTTATTACATTTATAAAGCTCTACACTGGAAATACTATATTTTATATAACTGATGACTTCACAAATATGTGTGATCATAAGCGATTGAAAGAACATTTAAGAACAATATGTATAGAAAAAGTTTATATAGCTCGACTTTATGTATGTTTGAGTCTTTGTGAAATTAACTTTATTTAAAATCACCATCATCAATTTCTAAAAGTAATTGCCTTATCATTGTAGTCACCTTATTCTATTTTCAGTAATTCATTTGCATATAAAAAATATTCTATTTCAATGGTTTCATTTTAAAGATGGAATATTCTTGGTCAGCCTCGCGGTCTTCTTTCTAAAATTTTGCCTTTCAAAATATTTCGCCAAACATGTCACGTCTCAATCTTTTTCATTTTTATTTTATTTTATTTAAAAAAGACTTCTAAATTAAAGATTCGTATTAGTGATATTTAAATACGAATCAATTTACTGTGTTTAATGTGGGAAGTAATCTGTTCTCATTTCAGTTGAATAAGGACAGCTGATTCTAAAATTGATTAATATTTTTATCATTGTAGCAATAGATAAATAAATACTATATGATTTGTAGCTGGTTACTTTAAAGATTTAATATTTTTACAGTTTATTATTTAACAAGTTAGTTATATACATAATAAAATATACATCAAGTGACTGGTGCATATGCAAGATATACCATCAATGGACGATAATTTCAATTGGGTTAATTTGCAAAAAATTTAGGATTTTACGTCTCATGTAATGACCCATAATAGCAAAGATAACTATACACTGTGGAACAGGAGATAGATCTAGTTATTATTAACTAGAGGATAAATATCCTAAGTTAATCTGCACTATTTAAATAAACTTTTCCTTTTTATGCATTGACAAAATTATAAAAAAACTAAACAAATCTACCTTTCTGATTATTGTTATAATGCTTATTTTATTAAAATTAATCAGCATTACTAATTCAATTGATTAGCAATTTTCTTCAGAGCTTCTTTCAATCTTCTTTAGAACTCCTCCTGAATAATGAGTTCTGAAGAAGTATGCCGGTGTATCGAAACTGTAAGTTTGATTTATTTTAATAAAATAGGCATTGTAACAGTAATAAAAAAGGTGGATTTAATTAAGTTTTTATTAGTTAAATGAGTGGTAATGTACTGATTATAAAAATAATCAATAACAATTGTAATAAATTGAGACCTTTTGTCTCTGATGGTTGAGGAGTCATGGGTGTTACTCTTATGGTTTGCAATTACGATTCCTCCTATTAAATGGAAAATGATTATCAAGTTGTAAAAATAAGATTTAGTAGCAATTTATAATTTCATTTTAAAGTAACTTTACAAATTTGATAATAAACAAGTATATGACTCTGATATAAACAAAAATCCACTAATGTTTTGGGGCTAAGATTTGCCTTTTCAGATCATATTCGGCTTTAATCTACAAAACAACTTAGTCAAGCATTGATGGTCTAGCGGTTAGCGTAAGTGCCTTTCGAGCAGCTGGCCCGGGTTCACTTTCTGGTCAATGCTTTGACATATAATAATAAAAAAAACTATAAAATGACTTTAAAATATTATTTACAATTGTTTATGACTTCCATCTCTATTGTAAGCATAGCCTTAATGTGTAAAATTATTGATAATGAGGGGCCAAATTGTCCGTGACTTTCTTATTATGTAAAAACAGTAATGTAGCAATTTAGGCAACATAAAAATAAAACTTCATCAAAAGATCAACCCAATCTTGAAAAATCTTTCTTACTGACACGAGAAACACACCTAGATGCCTGAAGTGATAAGATTTTAATGGCTGATCACTTATTACTTAATGCTTCATTATTTTTTATTAGAACAGCGAAACCACACATTATTATTATATTTGCAATACATTGTTTAAATATTAATTTATTAAGCACATGGTCAGCATGTAAGTATATATATATTTAAGGCTATAACCTTAATACAATGCACCGTGAGTGTGGCTGCTCTTATCTTTATAAAATCATAATCTTGTGTGAATATTTGCAGAGGTCCCTCTAGTGGCAAATTGAACACTCAAGGCACATGGTATTAAGGTTATAGCCCTAAATATATATGTACTTACATTGTTTAAATTTATTTTTATCACTAATTGGACTTTTGTTTTACATAAATATCCAGTTATATTAGAATTATCATCATAATAGGTTGTCATTTTTACATGCTTGTGGTTATTCTAATAAAGTGTTGAAAAACTGTTTAAATGTAATTCATGCCAAATAATTTATTTTGAACATAAAAATGTATTGTACTAAATATATAATGTTATTACTTTCTCACTACTTACTTTCTATCAATCTATCTAACTATATAAAGTATACTACCTACTTATCTACTCACTAATCTACTTACCTGCATACCAATCTAACCTACCCATCTACTCAGCTACCCACATACCCATCAGTTTCCTCATCACCTACACATCTAAAATATGGCACATATGTAGTTCTTTTGAATTTTGAACAACTTATAATACTGTTAATGTTTATAATTATATAAGAATGGTTATAAGGCTGTGAAAGACTAATCATAATTTGACATTCTGTCTCCTGAGCTCACAATAAATGATTGACATAACATCATAACTAGATCTAGTTTTATTCTATATTGATTACAACTAACATTTATATTAGAATGCTATGATAAAATAATACAGGCAACAAGTGGTCATGATTATTTTTAAAAAAGTCCTTATTTCAAACCATGTAAGAAAACCTTTCATACCCACTATACTAAAAATTTTATGAATAGATAGAATGTCATTCATATAAATACTAGAAGTCAAAGTTGACTGATAAAACATAATAATAATAATAATAATAATAATAATAATAATAATAATAATAATAATAATAATAATCACATGACCACCACCTCTTGTGCTTGTGTATAACTGTTGTTAAAACAGGCAAACTCACTATACGTATTGACACACACAGCAAGCTAGAGTAATCAATGGATGCCAGAAGGCTTGTGCATAAAATCCCCATCTAGTGCCTACTCATCCAATATCCCCAGACTAGTTTCTGGATGCTGGAGAGTTGCATTACATTCTAAGATCTAGGTGCAGTGCTCTCAGATCCAAGGCTCCTCACTGACGAAGGCCACAAGCCAGAAACTAGTCTGGGGATATTGGATGAGTAGGCACTAGATGGGGATTTTATGCACAAATCTTTTGGCATCCATTGATTACTCTAGCTTGCTGTGTGTGGCAGTATGTATAGTGAGTTTTGCCTGTTTTAATAATAATATTAATAATAATAACAGCAACAACAACAACAACAACAACAACAATAATAATAAAAATAATAATAATAATAATTCAATATCAATTTCAAATCAATATTTTCTTATTATGTGCATTTCAACATTTACACTTTAACAGAAATACACAATAAAACAAAAATAAAACAAGAAGTAAATACAAATTATATACATAAGATTATATATACATATATGTTCTCAATTATAAGTTTAGTTCTTTCCTAACATTCATAATAACCTGATCACAAAAATATCAATACTATTAAAATCTAGATTTTATAATCTTTGCAATCTATTAATAACTGACTCACTGAAGAAAGTAATTTTACATTTAACCTTGAAAATTTGCATTTCTCTTAACAGACTACAAGATATTTTCAATTCTATTTTTGATGTATAGTCACTGACATCAATTTTCCCATCAATTAACTTTTTCAACAATATCACAACTTTCAACATCCTTCTTACTTTCAATACTATTTTGACATTTTGACATTTCTCCCATTATTAATTTATTGAATCTTTTTTCAACATTATATATTCTAGATTGAATATTAATCAAAGTGAAATTCCATATAGAAGAATCATGTTCTAAAAGTGTTACAAGAGAAAAAAATAACATTTTATGGAAATGGATAAGTCTTTCTTCTTTCTCAAAATACATCCCATCTTTCAGCATGCTTTATAAATGATATACTTAATATGTGCATTAAAAGTAAAATTACTACAAAATATAATTCCTAAACCAGACATAATCTCTCTATATGTAAAAACACCATTCTCAATTTTATACTGATAAATAGATTTTTCAGTTTTATTAGTATAGGAAACAATGCATATTTTATTAATATTAATCTTCATATTGTTATACCTACACCAAACCTTAAAAAAAATCTATATCCTTTGAACCTGAATGTGATCATTATAAGTAATAATTCTTTTGAATAACTAAGAATCATCAGCATAAATAAATATTATACTATTTTTTATGTTTTGATCAACATCACACATAAAAAACATTAAAAAGTAAAGGTGCTAATATTCCACCCCGAGGAACACCTACCATATTATTAAAAAGATGAGAATTGGTTCTATCCATATATACATAAGATTTACAACACTCAAATAATTGCTAAACAGTTCAATTAAATGAGGACTAACTCCAACATTTTAAGCTTATATAAAAGTTTAACGTGGAACTTTATCAAATGTCTGAGTCACATCTAAATATACAACATTAATTGCTTCTGATCAGGTAAGGCATGAGCAATGTGATCAGATATTACCATTAAATTCGTTTCAATAAATTTTCCAGGTAGAAAACCATGTTGATAATTAGGTAACACCTTAATCCTATCTACCATAATATTACTGTACCTCTAGCAAAAAGTAATAGAATTGAAATTGGCCTAAAATTACCAGGACCATATCTATCCCTCTTCTTAAAAATTGTTGTTATCTTAGCTATCTTAAATATGTCAAGAATAATAATAGCGATAATAATAATAATAATAATAATAATAATAATAATAATAATAATAATAATAATAATAATAATAATAATAATAATAATAATAATAATAATAATAATAATAATAATAATAATAATAATAATAATAATAATAATAATAATAATAATGTTTATTTCATTATATTACATTGTAGAGATGTCTGCCCATCCATGCTTATGTATTAAATGGATCATGTCCTGTACATGTGGGGTTCAGATTGACCTTAGGTCAACATAGGTGTGACAAGAATCTTGGCCTTAGGGTGGCCTTTGAGCATTCCATCATCAGATTTTCAATTGGATGGACGGTTGAAGAGTTGGAGTGTGGAGCAGATTGAAGCCTGTCCATTAAAGTATGAGGATTGTCTATCTTAATATATATCTGAGCGCTTATAGTATATATGTGTAGAGATGATAATCTGAACCAACTGATGATTGCTGGTTTAGCATGAAATACGAATATTGGTGATTATTTATCTTTTCAACATATATGTGTTTAAGTGTATCAGTGTTATTGGATAGAGTGGAGAGTGGTGAGTCGTGTGAGAGTCTGTGCTCATATACCCTATATATTATATTAATTATATAAAACTATTTTCAGTAAATGCAGTTTTTCATTCATAAATTTTCACAAATTACGATTAATATTTTTTACCTAACCAGCAGTAAATTTGTAGTTTTTCATTTTTGGTTTATATAGAAGTGTTTTATTTTTTTCTTAATGACTATCTATTTTCTCTTTGTTTGTAATCTCAGCATTTAATTTCAAGTCTTTATATTTAATCTTCTAAAGCCAGAGACTTCAATTTTAATTAGTGTTAGCATTTTCACAAGAATTTAAAAAAGAAAACAGTCTTTAGAAATGAATACAAGCTTAATACTAATTTAATTAAACGAAATTCTTACTATTCAGCCACTTTTTGTGATGCAGAAAATAGTTTTCAAAAACGAAAGTTTCATATTTCATCTTTGTTTACAATATATATATATATATTGCTGTCAATAATTTCAGGAGTAAGAAATGTTACATGTTCTTTCAGGTTTTTTCATGAGAAAGATTTGGCAAACGCTTGTTCATGCAAAGATGAAACCTCATCGTTTTTGTGACAATTCAAAATTGCCTAGTGATCAATACGACCTTGGAAGTAGAATTATTTTATTGAAACATCAGTAAATATTTTTAGAAACTAATCCTCAACTGTAAAAATGTGGGTATGTGCACATTATCATCATCACTGTTAACCATTATCGATCCATTTGAGGATGAAGGTCTCTCCAAGTTCAATCCATCTTTTCCAATCTATAGCCTCTCTTTTCCACATCACTACAGCACCACACCTCCCTATTTCTTCTATACATCTCATACATGGTCTATTTCTAGGTCTTTTACAATCTTGTATGTGCATACGCATATCTAACTATCATTTATTTTATGGGGAATAAAATCTCTTTCACATAAAACAGAATTTTGCATTAATCCTTTCTATATTAACACTCTTACATTTGGACACAATCTGTTATTCCATCTGGTGAGATTTTGTGGAACTGCTCAAACTTTTTGTTTTTATAACATCTTTATTTTATATTAAAATTCAATAAACTGGACTTGATTTTCTTTTAATTTAATTTGATAAGTAAATAATATTAAAAAAAAAAAACACATTTGGCCATTTTACATATTTAAAAAGTGGCCTGTGTATATATTAATGCACCACAAACATCACATATATTTATTTATGTAAACACTAAAACTGAAAACAAACAAATTTATTTTTACTTTAACTTTTCTTTATGAACAAATGAAGGTAGATTTATGGCAACTCTATCAAATTCTGCTTTAAAATGTGATATTTTCTTACAAAAGTTGCAATGTTTTAAATTTGTTTTAGCACCGAGTCAATTTTGACAGATAATGACATAATAGACATTGTCATTTACCTCTTTATATTACTTTTAAAATAAAATGTAAGTGAATAAATTGAAAGTGTACCTGTGTATTTCTTTATAATAAATAATGAATTAGTGCATAAAAATAAACAAAAATACTTTATAAATAAGCAAAACATCATTTTAAATTATTCTTCAAAGTCTTCATATGAAAACTAGATGTAAATGCCCACTGGGAATTTTCTTCTGTCAAAGGAATAAAAAAGACGTCTTTTGATGTTAAGAACATGTCATAAAATGCTAACCTTTTCAGATTTTTTTTTTCAATTTTAACATCAATAAAAGCATTATGATAAAATCTATTTTATAAAAAAAGAATGTGGGGCATTATCACTAATGATAATGTTAATACTATGATGTAAAGTTACAGTAACAACACTTTTTCTGAGAAAACATTCAACTATTTTCATTGAAGGTGAGAGTTTATAAAATTAAAGAGACACCATATATAATGAGATAATGTGGTCTCAATTTAAAATGATGAATTCACCCACTGTGGATTTTAACCAAAATATATGCCATTTCAATAAAAATAATTTTGGTTCATGTTGTTTGGGCTGAAAATGTTTGTTTGGTGTAGTGCTAAAGTGTCAGACATTGGAACTCATGGACTGCAGTGAGCTCTGTTCCTTATAGTTCTTCAACCATCCCATAATCCATCCTCTGAACAGTATTAATTAGTATATGTATGAATTATCTTCACATGAACACTAGATTTATTTTGATGAATTCCTAATTAAAGAGAGAAAAAAACAGGATAAAGCAGTGAACATGAATTCTAACAGTATTACATGTTATAGTCACATCAGTTATTATAGAAATGGAGGTCCTAAATGTCAGATAAAAACTGCCTACATGATGCTGGCTATCATGGAACAGTTCAAATTCTGAATATATTCTCTACAAAATGATCACTTAGGAAACATAAAATTATTTCAACTTAGTACTGTGACAATATTAAGTCAAAATGAAGATTTTTCACAAAGTAGTTGTTCAGTGTGATATTCTTGTTATTACACCTCAGGGAACTCATTATTGTTTTAATAATACACATTTTAAAATGTCAAGGTTTTATATTGATTCTTGATAGATTATATCTTAAACATAGTACAGCTTCTTTGTTTAAATCCACCTTGTAAAGCAAGTAACTTCTATAAAATAATTCAAATGTTATTGCAATAATCTTTATGAATGAAACAGTTGCAAACATGCCAATCTAAACTAGATTTAACTGTATCTTCCACCACTTTTATATAAATAGGAGATTTCAATTATCATTTTAGCCTTTGGGGATATACAACTGATGATGAAGCAAATTGCTAATTTTTAGAATCAATTAATTATGTGTACACATATTTGTTCTATGTTTCCAAACAAGAAAGAATATTCACATGGTCACCTCTCTTATGCTAGCACATAAACTGTCATTAAACAGGCAAAACTCTCCACATAATAGTGCCACTCTGTGCCAACCAGAGTAATCAATGGATGCCAGAAGGCTTGTGCATAAAATCCCATCTAGTGCCTACTCATCCAATATCCCCAGACTAGTTTCTGGCTTGTGTTCTTCTTCAGTGAGGCAGGGTTGCATTAGATCCTAAGATCTAGGTGTAGTACTCTCAGATCCAAGACTCCTCACTGACAAAGGCCACAAGCCAGAAACTAGTCTGGGGATATTGGATGAGTAGGCACTAGATGGGATTTTATGCACAAGGTATCCATTGATTACTCTGGTTGGCACAGGGTGGCACTTCTGTATGGAGAGTTTTGCCTGTCTAAGAAAGAATATTCCATTTAGACAAATGGAAAAAGGAGACAACACTTAATTTACATTTTTATGTTAACAAAATATGGTTGACCATTATCAACTGATTTATTGACATTGATTCATTTCTTCATAATTAACATAATTCAATTTAATCGGTCTTGGAATTCATATTCCAGCAACTGAAAGTTATCGTATTCTAAGATGAAATGGATTGCCTCAATATTTTAACAAAACAATAATATTATCTTTCCAATTTCCCTTTTCTATGATAGATTTAAAAAACTTGTAATAATAACTTTCAAAGGGTCCATCTCTCAAAAATAGTGAATGCATTTATATCAGGTTGGAATAAAACCAGAAGTCCTTTTTATAGCCAATATTTGTCTACAAAAGTCCAAAATGTATATGGCTAAGGTTTAAATAAAATTGGAGAGAGACTACAAAAAAAAACAAAAAACGTTACAAGCCCTAATTAGAAGAACTGACCATTTTCCCATAGGTTTTGTATTCCTAAAAATACTTCCAAAATAATTGAAAACTGGATTGTCAGTCTTATATTGTCAGAATTTTAAACTCAGAATTTTTTTCTAAAATATATTACCACAGGACACAAATAGATACATAAAAGTAAAATAATAAATGCTTTCTACACTAAAGGAATACTAAAGATCAACATTAATTACTAAGACTATGAAATATGTCACTAAAATTTTTGAAAACTTTTCATCTTTTACTTTTAATTAAAATAGTTAAACATAGATTTGCTGAATAATAAGATTATTATTTTTTTTTTCATATGTCATAGCATCGACTGGGAGGTGAACCCATAACCGTCTGCAACCAACTACTTGCTTGCAAAGCAACTGCGATGACCTCTCGGCTAACAACACTTGACATAAGATTATTAATTGATTGACTTTAATCTGAAAAAAAAAATCAAGCTTTACTTGGCCTGAATTTGAAATCCAAGTTGTGTAATAGTAAACACTAGCATTATAGCAATGCCATATATATAATAGAAATTCATATAACATTACAATATTAGCCAAAAACAAAATTTTTCTTAAATCCTTCTACAATCATGGTTTCATCTATTAAAATGCAGACCTTTTCATGTAAAATTCAACTAAACATGCAACATATATATACAAAACAAAATAGCTTTCCCATAATTTATTTCACATACCAACTTCCTTTAACCTTAGATTAAAAAAAAATTATCATCAAAATTTCCTTTTCTCCTCTTTTCAATTCACTATTTTCATAAAAGATAACCTTTGCATTGTCAAATAATATTTTATGACCTGCATTCAGTTCATGAATATACAAAGCTGAGTTATGGTATTTATTTTTAACTCTACTTTTATGAACTATAGTGAGTTAGCATATAATCATGACATTATTAGGAATATTATCTTTAATAAAAATATCTATAAATCTGTTAATAATAAAGAATTGATTGTTAATGAGAATAAAGAGTTTATTTCTGTGCCTTAACCCTTAAACCGCTAATTATATTATTGGTTGTATGAGGTAAAAATCAACTCTTTTAATTGGCCAACTCACAAACTGAAGACAAAGCCTATTGTTAAAACATATTCGCCTATAATATTAGTTCAACTCAGATACATTTATAAAAAGTATATTACTAATTTTTCAGGTTATGAAAGAGAACAAAAGTTCTTTCAAAAATAAATTGCTATTTATTTATTATAAAATATATTCAATTTCGGCAAATATAAAGCGAATGTCTAAACAAAAAAGTGCTGACGCAAACGCTTTTTTTCAATTTTATGTTATCGAAAAGTAAAGATTTCTTTTTGCTAAATCTTAAATATTTTTATTAAAATCTTCAATATTTTTCGAAAATAATTTTGTTTTTTTGGTATATTTTTTAAAAAATTAGTTTAATTTCTCAAATTATATTTTTTTAATACTTAAATTGCATTCAAAATGAAAATCTCAACGTTTTTCTTTATTTTCTTTGATCAGGCGGTTTCTTTGTTCTTTCCAGCCAATCAGAATGTCTTTTTCGGCTGAGAGCTGGCTGACAACCAATTTCTGACAAGGTTCTTTCTTTGTTTAGTTTAAAATGCGGTTTTTTTGATTTTTTACTTGTAAAATAATTCGGAAGAGGGCACCATCTTACAGAACTTTTAAAAACCTAATCAATACCTGTCAAACAAATATTTTAGCATAAGAACTAGCAGAGTTAGAGTGACGTCAGATGTCGACGAGATGCCTCGTAAGAGGCGGTTGAAGAATTAAAGCTCATCAATCAGGAGCTTGAATTATAAGAATAGTTTTTTATTGGGTGGTATAAAAGTGGCTTGGAAGAAAGACCCAAGTTTAAATTCATTACTAAATAGCTCAAAATAATCAACTGATTGCAAATCTATTCTTGGGGTAGTTTATAAGATTCTTTGCAGTTGTCATAAAATTTATATAAGTCAAAGTAAATTAAGGCTTCATAAAATGTTAAAGTTCATAAGAGTAGAGTTAAAAATAGATGTCATCTCTGCTTTGTATACTCATGAACTGAATTCAAGTCCTAAAATATTATTTGACAATGCAGAAGTTATCTTTTATGAAAAAGTCAATTGAAAAAAAAGTAAAAGAAACTTTGATGATAACATTTTTTGAATCTGAGACCATCAATCCAATGAAGACTTCCTTTGATATTAAAGGAAGTTGGTTTTTAATGTGAATGATAGGAATACTATTTTTGTCTTTATATGTTATATGTTTGCTTAAATTTCACATGACAAGGTCTATTTGTTATAGATGAAATCATAGTTGTGGAAGAATTTTCGGAAAAATTTGTTTTTGGCTAGTATTGTAATGTTACATAAATTTCTATTTTATTTATAATTACTACTATAGTGTTAAGCAATATTTAATAAATATATAAAAATTTAAATACATGAAAGCAGTGTACAAATATCAACAACAATCAACAATCTTAATTTACTATCAAGACTACATCCTTTTTACAATGAAGGGGGATACCCACACTTATCTACAATCTAATATGTTTATATAAACATTAAGGATTAAAACTGACTATAGAGAGATTATTAATTCACAGAAGATTAAAAGCAGACAAACAAATAGTCAATTATAACTTTCATTATGCTGAAACTATGTATTAGATGATATATATGTATATACATTAAATCAAAGATTTTGATGAGCTACAGATATAAATAAAATATCTGTGTATATACATATAAACATTGGTTTATATATATATATTAACAGTCAAGTTTGTACATTCGTGTAACAGAATTCAGAATCCAAGCAAAAGAGACCTGACCTGACTAGGACTGTGACATCCCAAGTCTGACCACACTTCAACTCGTAAGCCAGTACTCCAAGACTCAAGACCCTATGAATGACCACCTTGAAATTACACGTAGCATACTCTTTTATTCGCGGCCAACATAGGTCAGGGAGAAACAACGAGACTCATAATTAAATTACAAATTGATCATATCTAACGAATAGCTAACTTAATGGAGGCCTTTAATAATGCATATTCTATAACATAATAATAATGAGAATTGGATTGAATAATGAAACTGAGAGTGGACTAGGTTAATTTACTAAAGTTTAATTTCTTCAATAATAAGTTTGATCTAAGATATATCTTACAAATTTTACACATGTAAAAATGCACACAGGCATTTAATGGCTGAAGAGTTTGGACAGATTCTTTGGTAAGATTAATAAATAAATTTACATTTTAAATAAGATGAATGCAGCAGTTATTCATCTTACAATTTGTATACAATTATTTTACGAATTTATATCTAATCAATGCACGCAGGCATTTAAATAAATAGCTTATCACTATGCCATGTCTATCATGTAACATATGCGGACTCCTCTTAATGTGTGGCTGAATACTAATAATTAAACTAAACCTTGGTCAACACTTACGGTAGACATTTCTCGTCTGTTTATATTTATTTATTTAGCCTAAATAGGGCTGCAATAACTTAGATTGACCGGACTTTTAAGAATATCTCAGACAATTGCTGAAAGAACTAAAATAGGGAGGTAGAGTTGGCTGCTCTGGATGTACTAATGCACTATAGCACCAGCAATACAATAATAAAGTCGCTCTGTGGATGGACTGGTAGATCAAGGGTTTCTGCGACCAACGCCGGTACCCTGGAAACCGATCGTTAAGCTGCATGAAAAGGAACGAATAGTTCAGAAAGATGGGGGACTTACGTGCTAACCTGGCCTTAAACTCAGGCTTCGCGACTGCTCTACCCTATGAGAGGAAGATGTGCTGGCTTAACCGAGGCTCCATCTTAAATATGTAAATATACGTGGCAGCAAAACGAGAAAAATATTTAAGTGAATAAATCACATCTGCCAAGCAAAGCATTTGTAAAATTTATATTCTATAGGCAAGAACAATAGCTTATTAGCTTAATCAAATAGAAGCCAACTCTTAGGTAGCATGATAAAATATATGCTATAGATGGGAATAATTACAGGTAATCTTTGCTGTTCCAGCTAATTCTAATTTGTTATTGATCAAATGACAAGTATTTAAAAGGAGGGAAAAGTATATTTGATGGGGTTTACTAAATAATTTAAATAGCAAATATACTTATAAATATTTATCAAGGTTAGTCTATTTCTTAGTATTTAAAAATTAAACCGCACTAAAACAAGCCACATTGCAAAAATTTACAATCAAACAATTATCAAAAAAAATATTAGATAATAACGAGCGAGTCATTATTATTTTCTTAAGAGGGTTTCAAAACAGCGCACAGAAATAAGATTATAAATAATTAAGTGAAGAGGTTTTAATTAATCTCTTCTTAAAATATTAAAATTTAGTATTTGCTGTTTCGAAGCGTCAGCATATCATAAAATAAATATAACAAATATTAAAAACTATGTGATAAAAAAAAATAACTAGAGACATGACTGCAGTGATAGTTTAAAGTAGAAACATTAATTAATTTCTTAAGGAAGGAAATTTTAAAAGCAAGTGAATCATTTTTAAAACAATAAAAAGAAAAGCTTTAACATTAAAAATATATTGAGTGGTTAGTTAGCTAACTAGAATTTAAAAAGGTAGTTTGAAATTATACATAAAATGTACAGAAAATATATAGAGCTCTGCAGTTTTAAGTGATTTATCGGTATTATTAGGTGCTTGAGCTGGAGCTTGGTGAGTTTCCTGGGCGGCTTGTGGCATGCTCTTCTTTTATGGGTGGTCTGTAAATATTATAGCAGCATTCTTCTTTTTTTAAGTTAGATGGTAGATATTATAGTGGCATTCTTCTTTTCGGTTAGGTTGTAGATGTTATAGCGGCATTTTTACTTATACACGGTGTCAGATGGAAACGAACCCATCGCCTCCTTACGGAGTGACAGCTAAGATGGCCAAACTAGCCAGACATCTCAGTTCAAAACTAGATTTGATTTTTTAAATATAAAATGCGCTTCAAAATGGAGTCTCCTCTCAGTATATAGATCTCAGTCAGTTCTCCATATTATATCTCAGCCAGTTCTCTCCTGCTCAAAATATGGCCCATTTATATCTTTTTCTTATCAGCTTAACACCTTTAGGAATTTTTCTTTGCTTCATGATTACATTTTTTTAATTAATTTTGTTAACATACAATCTGCTTTCAAATATGCAGATAAGTTTCTGAGGTGTTGTAACTTTTACTTAATTCCATTTTAATTAAATTCTAAAAACATGTAGTTTTGATCTTAAATATTTGATAAACTATTAAGGTATTTTAGTTATAATTTTTATGGTTATTTTATAAAACTATTTTTCCATAAACAATTTTAATCCACAAATAACTTAAATGTTTATATCTGATGCAATTTCAATTAGCCAGATTTTAAAATGACTTTTTTAATTTGACCAAAGGTAGGTGCGGTCACTAATTAAATACTTGTTTACGACAGAATCTGTTTCTAACCAACTTTCAATTGTAAGAAAAAAAGAATCTTAATTTTTAAAGAAGACTTCTTGGCACATTTGAAAGAAAACCTTTATAACATTTTTAAATAAACATTTTAAAATATTTTCATATTTTAACATTTTGAATATATAACACATTTTAATGTTTTAAATCACGCCATCCCTATATACATTACAAATATAGGTTGGATTATATATCCACATACGAATTAAAATAATAAATTTATTAATAAATTGAACCTTATCATTATTTAACATAATAAAAGTATTTTTTTTAAAAATAAACGCGATATTAATAATAATACGCTATAATTCTATCAAACCTATCTAATTATAGCGTTCTTTCGTATGTAAATATATAATGCTGTTCAGACAGCCATGACAGCAAATTGTAGTTTCATTTTACATATTATAGTTTAAATGAGATTCGAATCTAACACAGACGAGTGGGCTACTAGATTGATGATGAAATGGCAAGGGATTAGGAGGTTCCCGTTTCAATATATATATATATATTGTAATGGTCACTCTATCCATCTTTAATCACAGAGTGCGCCATCAGGTCACTATGTATCTGGAAAATTTATTTACTGTGATCAAAAGTGGAAAAGGATGATGGTCTGCGCTGACTAGATTCAGGGAGAAGCAAGAGATCTTAACGATTGTTCAGACAATTGAAAAATAAAAGCATTAAGACCAACTTCAGCCAAATTAAGTTTAAATAATTTGAAAATTTTATTAAAATCAGGACAATAGAATAAAGAAATCTAGCCATAAATCAAAAAGTTTGACTTAGATTTGACCACACATATTTATCAGAGAGTACACATGAGTACAGAAAACATGAAAACATTAAACACCTTGGCAGTAAAATGTTTTTCATCCATAAATTTAAAAACAAAAATGGATTGGATAATATCTTCCTGCTGGCGATTTATAAAATTACAAAGAATAGCAACTCTAGTTTCCTGATTCAGAGATATGGCAACAATTACAGTCTTGTAGAAATCAATGAAACCAGCATGGACAATCAATCAGTAACTTATTAACTAATGATGTTATAATTCCATGGGACGGCTGCATGTTTTACTGTGTTTAAAGCAAACATGGTTGATTTTACATACAAGACAAAAATATATATAGGATTACAATCTTATGTAATCTAGAAAGAAATCTCTAATTTCAGAAAATCAGAACAATAAAGATGATAACCACCAGCCAAAAGATTTGAGGTTTGCAAGAAATGCAAACTAAACGTATTTAAAATTAATTATTTTACAATGAAAACTAAGGACAGATGAGCAAATAAAAATTACAAAAACTGCCAAAGCATTTGGCAATAGTTAATGAAATAAACAGAAGAAATATTAGAAATATAAAATATAGTCTCACAACACACTCTCTGATAACTAAAATAGAAAAGAAATTTAAACTCTTAAAACTAAGATTCCAATGCCTATGATAAATACAACAAAAAGCAAACAGAATACATGGTCTAAATATTTAAAATTTAATAAACAAGTAATATAATAAAATAAGTTACTTTTAAGATTAATCCAAGACTAAAAATTCTACCCTGGAAAGAATAAAGGAAACATGTTACCTCAAGGTATAAATTCAAAATTGGCTGTCTTCCAGTGGCATATATAGTATTTACTCAATGGCGAGTTCTGGTGAAGACTTCAGGTTTCACATTTTGTTGAGAAGACAGGAGGCAATTTCTGCATATGTGTAAGGCCTGTTTAGCAGGAAGGTTTGGCTCTGAGATCCGTCTTGTTTTGGTCTATCCAGACATGGCAAAAATTCTATTGAAAAAGTTCTTCCTTTAATATAGTTTTGTCATAGAAGCAATTATAACCACACAACAATTCAAACAGTCTTTAAATTGGTGTAAAAAAGTAGCCTCCAACTAACTAGCAGCAACAGTAATCATAGCTGGAGAAATCTCTAGTCTGCAATCCCAGGTCCTCTTTTTTTTTTTTAAATTAGTGGGTTTTTTCAACAGGGCAACCTTATCTCAGTCTTAATCCTAATTAACGATTCTCCCCAGGGCAAATCATATTTATAATTAATTCAAAAATATTTAAAAACAAGTCTCAGCTTAGTAAAAGAAAAAAGAGAAATTAATTATAATCAGAATAAGAATGCAACTAAAAGTTTGTTTGCCATTAATCACTCTAAAAAAAAAAAAAAAAAGGTAAAAGAAAACTATCTTAGAATTAAAATCTATTAAAAAAATAGAAATGACAAAATTTTAAAGAATTGAGTATGTGTGTCATTACATGTACTTTTATTAACAAACTTTTACATAGCTTTCTTTTTAAAATTTAATAAAACCAAAAGTTGGTTTTATTATTATTATTAATTTATTTTTCTTAAAGAGACGTTTGACAGGGATAAACTATCCGGCTCAATATATATATATTAACTAAATTATACATGGATATACCTGGATAGTATTTAATTTATATTGTTAAAAGGAGGTTGCTTTGACAACAGTTTGAAATTGTTGATTGTTATTGATATTGGGATTGTCTAAATGATGTCTGTTTTTTAATGATTACTTACAAACCATTTAGCCTTGAGGCTTATTACACTTATAATTTAAGTAATACTTTGGGTGCAATTTGAAATTTATAATTGCAGTTTGTAATGTTATAATTGACTATTTATTAGTCTGCATTCAGAATAAGTAATATTTATCTGATTAAAGAGATTTATTTAAACTTCTTTGTATCAATAATTTCAATCTCTGTGGTCATGTTGCAATCTTTAGTGTCTATATAAGTATATTAGACAATTAATAAAGATGGGATTCCACCTTTATTGTTAAAAGACGGTTGTCTTGACAACAGTTTGAAATTGTTGATTTTTATTGATATTGTCTAAGTGTTGACTGTTTTTTAATGATGTATATACATATATAAACATTAAATTAAGCATGGCACAATGTATATATGTAAACAAAAGAAGTAAAATGGACTCCCTAAGGCTATGACTTAAAAACAATCAAATGCTTTTAAAATTCATAATCTGAGAGAGACTGATTTAATCCTTTTGTGTATATATGTATAATATTGATTTATCCCTTCATTTGATTTGTAATTCAAATTTGCATATATTTGTTTAGCTATATAAGACAGTGGTTTATTTCTTCTTTATAACCTAAAACTGAGTGTATTTGCAGTGAGCTATGATTAAAGTGAACTTCACTGAGAGTGTAGTCAGATTTAGGTTATAAAGAAGTAACCATTTCATTATGCAGATGAACAAACATATGCAAATTTGAATTATCTATATTGGGTATATAAGTGCAGTAAATGCTGAGAAAGTCCAAACAAAATACTAAGATTAAATAATTATAGCATTTATTATCAAAACTTATTATAAAGATTGTATTTTTATATTGGACTATTTCCATCATCTAATATGTGTGTTGAATGTCTTTAAAAAATTTAATATTCCAAACACATGCAGTCAGCTTTCAATAAATTCATAAATTGTTAAGGTGAAATCCATAGATATGACTAAAACATACATAATACAAATTTTCAACACACATATACATGCATGTATATTTATATGCACATATGTAATATAAACATTTTAAACTAGTGTTTAGTATATACAGTTATTATGCACATATCTATGAAGAAAATCATAAATTTAAAAACTGTATAGTAATAAATCATTCCCATGAAGATAATGTAGGCAAACATATATTTGTTCATATTTTTAAAATAGTTAAAGTAATCAATCTAAAAGAATATTAAAATAGACAACTAAACATAAATAATAAAAAAATTTAATACTTCTAACCAGGTTTTCATTTCATTCCTTAGTGGAATATTATCAGGATGTTTCTTTTTATAAAATCACATGATACAATAACAACAACTCCCCCAATGGACAGTATTTACATTACAATATAATAAATAAATCACATGACACACTAACAACAACTCCCCCAATGGACAGTATTTACATTACAATATATTAAATAAATCACATGACACACTAACAACAACTCCCCCAATGGACAGTATTTACATTACAATACAATAAATATAATGAATAAATATACTTATTATAATGTAATATAATAAATGTCCATTGGGTGGAGATGCAGTAGAATAAAAAATAGTCATGTGATTTTATAAAAAGAAACATCTTGATAAGGTTCCAATAAGGAACAAAAGCTTGGTTAGATATGTTAAATAAATTTTTTATTTATATTTAGTTGTCTGTTTGAATTTTGTTTTAGATTGAATATTTTACATTTTATATAAAATAGATAACATTATGGATAATTTTTTTTTCACAATAAAATTTGATTATTTAAAGTGTTTTAATGTATTGTATAGATGGGCATTATATGGGTTAAATATTGGATCAAATTTTAAAAAAAACTAAATAAGTTTAATGTTAACTTGTTAAGACAGCGAGATGAAGGTCTGCTGTCAAAGAAATCTCTGTTGTTACATTCCTTTAAACTTGTATAGTCATTTATTGAGATATTTAGCTATTTTTTTTTGAAATGATAAAATCATATATTTTCAAATACTGATTCTTTTAATGAAAAACATCTAAAGAAGTCAATATAATTGCATGATAATAAGGTCAAAGTCTTTTAGTCCTGTCTCTTTGTTTGATGGATTTAGTCCTTTGTAATCAATCTTGAAACCACATTTTTGGAACAACTAAAATCTTGATTTGTTTGTAAACTTTATTAAAATTCATGATCATTTTTACACAATAATTGTGTAATAATTATTAAAAATCAGAAATGTACATGATTGCATTTTTTATTTTATAAATGTTTTACATTTAAAAATATAAAAATAAATTGTAGCATAACAGCAACAAAGATGTAGCCATTTCAATCACCAAGACTTGTGAAACTACTTACTAAACCCCATTACCTTTACTGTTTTAAAATCTTTTGAGATATTTTAAAAATTATAAAGCAATTTTAACATTATAAAGCAGAATTTAATAGATTTGTCAGAGATTAACATTTATTCACAAATAGACAACACAGGTTAGTAATTACACAATGTTTCGAGTAGTATTATTCTCCACTCTTCTTCAGGTGTTGCTGGCCTCTATGCACAGTGACAGTATTCACTTAGAAGTTGAACTTGCACCTTTAGATTCTTGAATATTGAATTTAAAACAAACACTTTACCAACTGAACTAGACTTTGACAGAAGAGCTCAGTTGGTAGAGGGTTTGCCTTAAATTATATATTCAAAAATATAAAGGTGTGAGTTCAACTTCTAAGAAAATATTGTCACTGTGCATATAGGCCAGAAATACCTGAAGAAAATAGAATACTACTTGAAATGGTGTGTAATTACTAACCTCTGTTGTCTATTTGTGTGTTATTACCAACAAGTTGTTTGTATTTGGAAAGTTTAAATAAAGTTTAAAATTTTCAATACATTCAACATTAACTCATAGATGATGGAAATAGTCCAACATATCACATCTAATAATATACCATCATTATTAATATTTATTCATTCACATTTTAAAAATAAATTTCAATCAAAGAAGTTTTCATTCATTTTCTTGGAATTGTTTACTTAGATTGTATAATTAATTGGAATACAGTTTAAAACTAAAATTGCCCATTTATTGGCATTTCTTATAGCAATAAGACTTTTCCAATTCCATTTCAGAATCTTCATCAATCATTTTATCTAAATTAAGGCTTTCTTATACGAGAAATCAAGAAATTCAATTTGCTTGTAACCATCTATCAAGAGATTTTACTAATTTTTTTATTTTTCAAGTGTTAAAATTCACATATAATTTTTTTCTAATATTTTAATTTATATGGAAAATTTAATGCCTGATAAACTCCACATTTATGGGTTTTCATTGTTTTTTTGGAGATCTCAAACTTTGAGATATGACTTTAACAATATTTTGAATGATTAAAAACTTGATATTTTGGAATGTTTATGATTATTTTTATACAATAATTGTGTAATAATTTTTACAAATCAAGAATATCTACTGTTATATATTTATTTTCTGCAGAAATTTTTATTTTTAAATATAAAGTTTATATTTTTCTGATTAAATATTACCATGGAAAATATAAAGGTACCAGTTATCTGTTTAGAAACATGTCATCACACACAGTCTAATAAAATTTATACTATTACAACAAAGATAGTAAATCACCCTTCGCAGGCAATGATTTAAAAGCACTCTACTAAATGTTGAACAAAGCAATAAACAATAGAATAAATTATCTATTCTTGGTATTATAAGCACATGTTTGTTAACATTGTTGGTAATTCAGAGTGAAATTAAATTATCAACCAGATGAAATATGGCACCTAAGAGTATACAATGCTGGAGACAACACGTCACTTTTAACACCTTGATTGTAATAATTAAACAAGATTTAATATGCAAACTTTAAATTAAATATAGCTCTATATATAATTAATTATGAGTTTGATGATCCTTAAATGCCATATTCCATCTAGTTAATAAATTAATTTCATTCTGAACTACCAACAATATTGCCAAACTTATGCTTATAAACATCACAGCTATCAAGATTTTTTATTCAACCATTTAGAGTGCTTTTAAGTTACAACCTGGGGGAGGGTGATTTATTACCTTTGTATACATTGACCTATGTTTAATTTAAAGTTTAACATATACTATTGTAAAAATTGCCAAGAAATGTTCAATTTTTAAAGCATAGATTGATAATTTACCAGATATTGATAATTATTAGTCAAAATAAGAGTCATAGATCACATGACCCAATTCTCTTAAGCTTGTAAGATATAAACAATGAGCATTGCCAATTTCCCAACAAGCTTTGTGATAAATGCTTAGCCAGAGAAAGCATTTAAAAGAAGATTTCATTTATTTTTCAAAATACAATCTGCTCATCCTGATTGCCAAATGATGAAATGATGCTTTGTTTTGATTAAAATTTAATTTTCAAAATAAATTCAAAACTTAAATATGATTTTTATAAAATTTATTTAATTTCTAAACAAAAATAAATATCAAATGAAGTCAAATTTAATATTATATGATATATAAAAATGGTTTAATACTAAAATTAAAGTTGAAAGCTTACAACAAATGAAAACAAATAAAACTGTCACTGAATTAAAGCATGGCAAGAGGGTTAATTTTTTCAGTGATTTCAGTGACAAATGTTTGTTTTCTCATTAACCTATTTTACATTTGATCACTTCTTGTTACTCCTAATATAATATAAAAGTTCAGATCCTTGACCTGTACATTTATTTCTAAGAAAAAAGAGTGCACATTTTATTCTAATATTTATGTATATATAGAATGCATAAATATAGGAAGAATATTGCCACATTGTAGAAGGCATGATTGATTTCACTAGGGTATAATCAAGATAAAATGTAGGCTAAAATATTGTGTATTAAATCATAGATTTCATCCCAAATCATGTATTTAAATAAATAGCTTAACCATGCATTGTGTACTTTGGTATGTATGCATATAACACATATTAATATTGATAATAAATTAAATCAGCAATACCTTTTTTCAGTTAAAGTGCTTTGCTATCATACCCTTTTTGTAAGATTACATTATATATGTAATATATCTTAATTGTTACACTAGTCCATTTGAAAGTCTGCTAAATCATCAGGAACATAAGACTTACTCAGCTTGTTTTTGCCATGGTTTACCTAAGTCATCTTCCTAGTATAGATATAGTATTGGATTATTTCCATATTATCTAATTAGCCAATAAACATGAATGATTCACACAACTTGTGGACTATCTAGATTTACAATTTATCCATTATATCTTAGAATAAAAAATAGTAAAATGCCATTGATAATTATCAAATGTTATTATTCACCATACTATTCTGTTGCCAATCAATTTCATTCTGTTTTCAGGTAAATAATTTAATATCATTCATCCTTTTTAATTACTATTAATTTACTGCAGGATAGTCTCTCCAGATTCAACCCATCTTCTTTGATTTGTAGCCTCTCTTCTTCACATTATAATAGAAAACTTCCCTATTTCATTCATCCATCCATCCATCTCATATGTGGTCTTTTTCCAGATCTTTTACAATCTCTTGGAATCCATTTTAATATTTCAACTGCCAATCTATATCTCTTCTAGAAATATGTCCAGCCCAACTTCATTTCAGTCATAATTCTTTCAATGTTGTCAGTAATACCTGTTTGTTCTCTCATCCATGTATCTCATTTTTTATTTCTTCTTGTTGCTTCTAACATGCATCTCTCCATAGTTCTCTGAATAGTCTAAAGTTTCTGTACTGCTTTTCTATTAAGTGCTTAAATGTTATATCCATAAATAAAAACTGGTAAAACATATTTATTAAAAAAACTTCCTTTTCAAACTCATAGGCATATTTCCTTTTAATATCAACTTATTTCTACCAAAAGCACTCCCTCCAAGTCTAATTCTATGATTAATTTCATCCATTATGTTTCCATGTTACTAATAATGAGACCAAGGTACTTGTAGTTATTAACTTCTAAGTCAATATTATTAATTTTTATTTTCGTCTTTTGAGAAAATCAATTGAACATTACTTTAGTCTTTTTAACATTTATCTTTAATCTTACTTCCTTACTTATATTCCATAATTCTTGCAACATTTCCTGAAACTCTAAAGCATTACTTTCAAAAACAACTATACCATATGAAAGTCTAGATGACGTAAATAATCTCCATTTACTTTTTCTACCTTAGATTCCCATTTTAATCCATAAAATACTTCTTCCAAAGCTGCTGTAAAAAGTTTTGGAGATATGGGGACATCTTGTCGTACACTTCTTGATGTTACTAACTTATTTCCCAGTGTTTTTAACAGTTCAGTGTTTTTATCTATTTTTCATCTTTACATTCTTCCTTGATATATATATTGAATGTCTGTATTTAACTATTTTAAAATTTTTCTGAAAAAAAAAGTATGCACAAAGGTTTTTTTTTTTGTTTATTTTCGTTAATTTAACATTAAAAGCAAAAACGTATGAAGGCATGTTTTTAAAAGTTAATGCTCTTTTGAAATTAATGAATAATTAATTAATCAGTTGGTGTAGAAAAAAAATAAAATAGTGAATAAAATGTTTTCGGATTGTTTTATTCTCCCCATAAGTCTAAATACTTGATAAATTTCAAACAGTGATTTCGCTATTTGTATGGTGTGAAATTTAAATAATCTCTCTGCCTCTGAATTTAAAGCTGAGGAAACCTACAAACAGGATGAGAATAATGACTGGTTTTCAATCAGATAAATTTCCACAATTTTAAATAAAATAAAACAAATACAAATGAATAATGAAAGATTATATGAGTTTTATTTTAATATGAGTTCTATCGCCGTCCCATTGAGTAAACATTTTAAAAATATTACATTAATATGTAAATGGGCACCACACAGTGTAAACAGTAATACAATAATTAATGTCTGCGTTTACAAATTACCTTTACAACTTTGATCATAAATAATACCATTATTTGAACTTTAAGTTTAATCCATACAAAAATAAAAGTTTGAAGTTTTAATTTGATAGGCAAAAAAGTAAAGACAAATTGAGGGAAGCAAGCCAAATATCCAAATAACATTTCAATTTATATAAATACGTGATACAACATGTAACATTTAATAATCATATGGATTACAGAAATAATGCACACATGGCCTTTGTTAATTGACCAAAGAAAAAACAATGAACATATTGTGTTTTTTTTGCAATTTTATAGTGACAGGCAATAAAACTTAGATAGTTTGCTAAAAAAAAATGCTGTGATATTTGAAATAAAGAACTAATATAAAAGACAGGGCTAGATTCAAAAATTATAAAAAAAATTATATAATCCGCATTTTATAATTTAGAGAAAAATGTTTACTAAAACAGTAATTAATCAAAAGTATTTCATATTAATAATACATATCGTAAGCTTGTGGTTAAGACCTGTAGAGGTCCCTACCTTCGCATTTTTCAGACGCATATTCCTGAGGTTAAAACCTTAGTAAATATTACTTAATATAATAATGTGCATTTAAAATAAATTTATAAATAGTAAAAAGAAGAAAATGATGAAAATTTTAAAGAATTAACACAAACAAAACGAATTTAAAATTCTAATAAATTCTTAAATTCTATATGAAATCTGATACAACATATACACTCAAATGGCAAATATCAACAAATATGGTATTTGCTTTTAAAAACTCTCATCATATCCCTTGTAAACTTGTACAAATACCATGTTATAGGGGGGAGCTTCTTCAACTCTAGGACCATGTTACAATGAAACTGTATTGTTGGAATGCTGTTGTAAGAGAATTTCCCATAATTCATCAACTATGTTAGAATGAAACTGTAATGTAGGAATGCCATATTATGGGAGTTACCTGTACTATCTTTAAGTTTTACTTTAGTATCATATTATATTTTTTGTATTATTTAAAGATGCTATTAATTTTTGTCACTCACATGACTAACATTTTATCTGTCCATAAAAATTTTATCACAGATACAGTGAAACCACAAACTACATTATATTTTGTTCAAAATCCCCTTACACTTTAATGTATATAGTATGTAATAGTTCACATAGCATAGATTAAAATAGGCATTTATTTTTATATGACACCATATGTACAATTGTATTACATTCAAATATCAGCCTTTCAAGCTAATTGCACATGCGTCTTTGCGAGTGTTAAATAATAAATGAATACTTCACTCCACAATACAAGATATAGTATTTATGCAGGAATAAAAGAAATCCTCTTATTCCTATGACTCAAATTCTTTTATATGAGCAAATCTGAAGTACTGGTGAGCACAGCATGAGAGTAGAATTATCACTTTAAATTACTATCTAGATGTTTGAATAAATGATGTCGGTGAAATTGTCTAGAATTTACTAAATGTCACTCTATCTTGTATTGTGGAGTGAAGTATTCATTTATTATTTAACACTCACAAAGATGCATGTGCAATTAGCTTGAAAGGCTGATCTTTGAATGTAATAGATTAAAATAGAATATGTATTGTTTATTGAACTGCAACATGTATATATAAAGTAGATGCTTTTTATATATGTATAGTATACATATATAAATGAAAATTATAGCATAAACAAAATTTAAAATAATAATAATAATATAGTTATTAATAATAAATAGAGAGAGCATATTTATATACATTTTACAGAATGTGTGTTTGGTCATGCATTCACTGAAGAATAAGACTAAAAAAAACTAACTACCATATTTTTATTTAAAAAATAAAGTAATAAGCAAAATGTATGACTTTAATCTTATTGAATAAACCCTAAGTGATATTCTTTTTTTTAATCACTTTTTCTTCTATAGAAACACAATAAACTAGTTTCTTTATTAAGAAATTATGATCTCTTTAATTATTTCCTTTAAGTATTTTCTAAAATTTTATAAAACCTTTAGCATTACACTCAGAAAATACACAAACTACTGCACATTAAATTCAGAAAGAAAAATAAAGCATATGTGCTTTGAACATAAACCAAATTTTTTTTATTAATATATATATATAATCATTTATAGTGCTTCAAGACTTATATATGCTATTGGCATTTTATAAAATTTGTTTTCAAATTTTTTCTTTTTTTACATGACAGTGCTGAGACAAGAAAATTGGCTACTGAATATTATAAAATTTGTGAATTTTAAATGTTTTTTGCTTGTTTATTTGTTTTACATTTGTCTTTGTGTAGCATATAATTAAAGTCATGTAGTCAGTTATGGCATAATTCACAAACCCACTATTTTTGGCATGATGTTATTGTTGCCATCATGGCTTTAATTTTTAAAACAGAAGCAAAACTCCCCATAGAATAGAACAACCCTGTGCAAACCAGAATAATCAATGGCTGCAAGAAGGTTTGTGCATAAAATTCCTACTTAGTGCCCACTCATCCAATATTCCCAGACTAGTTTCTAGCTTATGGCTTTCATCAGTGAGGAGTGTTGTATATGAGAGACTGCATCTAGATCTTGGGATCTAATGCAACCTTCTAGCAGCCATTTTTTACCTATTTAGTTAACTATAAAATAATAACACAATAATGTTTTTAATCCAAACTTATTCATTTGTATAGCCATATAGATCTGAACCTAGTTCAGCATCTACACATTTGGTATCTTTAGTAACCATAGTTACCATCATCCCATTGGTAAGGACTGGTATTAAGCAATAACATCATATGATCATTATTTCCTATGTTTACATAAACTGTTAAATCTGATGCAAAACTTTCAATACTATAGTGCCACTAGTGCAAACCAGAATAATAAAGGTGTTCATAACTAATTGACAGCACAAGTGAAAGTACATTGGTTTGAAAACATTGTAGTGTTTTCATCATAGCTTTATAGTTAAATAAATAAATAAATAAATGATGACTGCTAGAGAAGAGCATTAGACCCTAAGATCTGGGTTCAGTGGTCTCAGATCCAATGCTCCTCACTGATGAAAACCATAAGATAGAAACTATTCTGGGATATCGGAAGAGTAGTCACTAGATAGGGATTACATCCATTGATTATTGTGGCTTGCTCTAGGTGGCACTACTAAATGGAGAGTTTTGTCTCTGTTTAGCAGCTTGTGTAAGTAGAGGAAATAGTGATCATGTGATGTTTAATGTTTTAATTTAATTTTAGTCTGAATCAAAGATGTAAAGCACAATATATAAAAATAAAAAAGCCTTTAAAACACTATGGTTTTTATCATTGATCTATTGTAAATAGATAAATATCTATTTGCAGAATCATATTAAAGATGGGCTGGATATGTTAAGAAAAAAATCCTAAGCCTGAGAAAAATTAAGTTTTATCTGGTTGAGATTTGAATCTAGATCAGAAAATAATAATAACTTTATCACGAATATCTGTATGTATTATACATAATAATGAGAAGAAAAGTGATACATTTTTAGAAACAAATTTGCATATATGAATTTTTTTTCTACAGTACAGGCGTTTTCATACCTGCACTCCAATATGTAACATATAGGGGGTTTGAACTCAGACTTTCACATGACTCTCAACTATCCATGCTATCTCATACTGCTGATAAGCTTGATTACACACATGTCAAAAAGATAAACAATAACCAATATATGTATTTTGTGCTAAACCAGCACTCGTCACTTGGTCCAGATTATCATCTCCACATATATATGCAATCAATGCTCAGCTTATCTTCACTTTTCTAATTCTTTAACCAGATTCAGTTTTATAATTAAACCAGGTCATATAAGTGCTTAACAAATAGTTTTGAGATGTAAATTTTTACTAACAGATATTAAATAAGCTAAAACCAATGTTATTTTAAAAGAAAACTTTTAAAAATGCAGAGTAATAAAGTGAAAAAATGAATATTGCAATTTCTTTATATAATATAAATTAAGCAGTATCTATTTAGTACCGAGTAAAGATTTTATTTGCACAATTAATTTTCAGTTTGATTGAAAAAAAATTAGCAGTAATTTGTAATATCTCCTTTCCCAGTTTAATTTGATAAACTCTATAGTAGACGCTCAAAAGACTTGTTAGACTTATTTTAGTTTTGTTCATAGTTTTCATCACTGAGGCAACATATCTTCAATATCAGCTTAATTGCTTTTTGGAAATAACTTGATACTAAAAAAATATGCCTATGCATTTGAAAAGGAAGGTTTTTAATAAATATGTTTACCAGTTCTTACTTATGGATCTGAGACTTGGACACTTAATAGAAGAGTAATACAGAGACTTCAGACTACTCAAAAAGTATGGAGAGATGCATGTTGCGAGTAACAAGAAGAGATTGAAAATGCAATATATGGGTAAGAGAACAAACAGGTGTTACTGACCTCATTGAAAAACTTAAAAGACTGAAGTGGTGTTGGGCTGGACATATTACTAAAAGAGATGATAATAGATGGGCAACTGAAACCTTAAACTGGATTCCAAGAGATTGTAAAAGATTCAGAAAGAGACCACATGTGAGATGGATGGATGAAATAAGAAAGTGTGCAGGGGTGATGTGGATAATAGAAGCTAAAGACTGGAGAAGATGGAATAAACTTGGAGAGAATAGTGGATTGATAATGGTTGTTGATGATGATTGGACTATTTCCATTATCTAATATGAATATTGAAAGTCTTTAGAAAGATTTAACTTTATTTAAATATTCCAAATACATTCAACTGTTAGTAATAGCACATAGGTTAGCATATGCACAATGTTTCAAGAGATATTACTCTCCCCTCTTCTCCAGGTGTTGCTGGCCTGACCAGTGACAATAGTAACATAGAAATTGAACCTGGACCCTTATATTCTTGAGTTTTGAATTTTTAAGATAACACACTAAACAACTGAGCCATCCTGCCTCAGTTGGTTAGAGGGTTACCTTAGAATTCACTACTCAAGAGAAGAGTCCAGGTTTGATTTTCATGCTAATACTGTCACTGGTAAGGCCACTGACACCTGAAGAAGAAGGGAGAATAATACCTCTCAAAATGTTGTGCATATACTAACCTGTTTGATATATTACTAACAGTTGAATGTATTTGGAATATTTAAATAAAGTTAAAATTGTCTAAAGACAACCAATATTTATTTACATTAGATGATGCAAATATTCCAATATATAAATACAACTAACACACGATCATCACAAACTTTCATGAAAACTTTAATATATTGAAAGAAAAAGATTGATTCAATCTTTAAGTAAGTATTCTTAACTACAGTCTAAAAGTATGCAAAATACATCAAACAGGTACCAATCCATACAAAGCACTAACAGGTGAACAATTAAAACATTGCAAGAACTAGCTTAAATTTTTTTATTTGCAAATAATTGTTTAACAAAAATGTTTTACCAATATATCTGATATTGAGTGTTAAAGTTCACTAAAAAAATTACATCTCTTCAAACACATAAGCTTAAAAAATGAACAATAATGAAGAAGTAAAAGCAAATAAAAAAAGCAGCAGCAGTAATAAATTGAAGTGATCTGAGCAAATAAACATTTCACTTAAATAAGCCAATCAATAAATCATCCTGATGTCCTTTTGAAATTTCACCCACATTGTTTTATAATGCTTTAGACGCAGGTATCCATTAACAATAGCTACATTCAAAACTAATCTCAATATCATATTCACTGCAAGATATACATTGAACAATGTTTATATATTTTAGTTTCAAAATTTACTCAATCACTTAGAACTCTGTAATTGTGCTTTATGCACATATAATGAAGTTATATAGTGTAATAATTAATAATCTTAATTAATAATCTGAGCACTTTTGGGAAGTCTAAGTTCTTATAATCATAGCTCATTACCAATTGAGAAATTCTTGTAATAAAGCCTTATGTAAATTTATGCAAATTGATTATAGTCCATTTTTTGAAAATGCATAAGCAAGCTTCTCTTCTGTTTATAGCTGTGGGGTCATTTAATATATAGCAGGCTTCTTTGACCTTGTGTTTAGCATAATTTTTTTCAGTGCAGATAATCTTAGCAGTTGTTGGTTGAGAGGTGTGATCACCAGTCCTTTCATGCTCAGCAAATATTGAGCCTCCTTCAGTCATACTTTTAGTACTGTTGTATAGATATTTGTGCTGTGCTACTCTAGTGGCAATATTAGTCTTAGTTTCTCCATAGTAGGTTGCGTGGCAATTATTATGGTGGCATGAAATTTTATATAAGACTTGGGGTGAGGGGTTTAGTTCGGAAGTGATTTTGCCTTTTGTGTTGTTGATCAATCTGTTAGTGGCTAGCAGTGAATGGAAACCTATTTCAAAGTCTTTGGAAAGTTTTCTATGAAGCAGTTTGACTATGTAACTGATGTATGGGAGTAGAATATGTGGTTTATTTCTTTAGTTTGGTTGTTTTACCCATTTTCCATTTCCAAAAATTGATACATTTTAACAATGTAAAGCATTCATTAAAATTTACATTTTTTAAAACATTGAAGAAGACGATGAATAGTAGTAGTAGTAGTAGTAGTAGTAGCAGCAGCAGTAGTAGTAGTAGTAGCAGCAGCAGTAGCAGTAGCAGCAGCAGCAGTAGCAGCAGCAGTAGCAGTAGCAGTAATAGTAGTAGTAGTAGTAGTAGTAGTAGTAGTAGTAGTAGTAGTAGTAGTAGTAATATATATAGCACCAGAGTCCACCTCTAGCTTACCACTCATTCAGATCGTGCTCCTCAATATTAAAATATCATAAAATATACTGATTACAGGTAAGAGTTTTATATCTCTAATAACTATAAAATAGAAAATTAATAGATTAATTAAAAAAAGAAGAGAAATACAAAAAGGCAACACAGATTGATTGCATAATGGACTTAGATGTCCAACATCCAGCCATGATGTCTGCCAGCTCAGACACGTTTAAAAGTTCTTATGCACAAGCTGCAAAATTACCATCAACAGTCATAAAAAAAAGTGAAAATAATACACGATTGTTTTTCTCAAAGAAAATGCAGCTAGTGCCTAGATTTCACCATTCTACAGCAGGAGATCTGATGAAACTAGATCTTACCCCAAAAACCACTGAAACCTACTTTAACGCAATAAAAGAGCCTTGGTCTAATGATAGCCTTAAAAAAATATCTGAAGTGTTTAATCAGACCATCCTTAGGAAACTCTTCAATTCATTTAAACGTTTTTTCACTGAACGCTCCATTGTCATAGCAATTACAGATAGAAACTGTTCGCTTTATAGATTCCCTAAGGAGCTTCTATTTGAAGAGATAAATAATAAAAACCTATGGAATTTGATAGTTCGCATGGGAGATCATCCGAATCCGCGTTATCTGGCTATTGAATTTGTAAACGAAGAAAGCAAAGAATTATTTCGACAAGAAATGAAAACTCTGGGGCAATACACATTAGTTGTAGTCAATTCCAACAGAGAAAACTTTATTACTGGTTTAATTAAAAAACTTACCTAGGTTACTCAGAAACAGATTTCATTAAACTTATGAAACCATTCGGGCAGGTGATAGATTTTCAGCCTTTACAGATTAAAAATACTCCCATCCCAATATTTAGTAACAATTATAGATTTAAAGTAAAACTGGGAGAGAACATTAATCCTGAAAATATTCCAACACAAGTTGCAGATGAAGAAGCGACATTATTTCTTGTTATAAACGGTCTAAAACTGCAATGCTTTCATTGCAAAGAATGCGGTCATCTTATTAGCAACTGTCCGGCTTTATATTGTAATAATTGTAACATGAGTGCATCCCCCTTACATCAATGTCCAAAAGAAGACTTTCATAGTAATCAAGAAGTGACTGTAGATAAAGATGTGCAATCGACAGACCATAATATTGAGGGAAAAAATGATATTGACATTAGCAATAGTGGAAAGGTGATTCTACATACTACAAGGTCTGATAGCATTGAAGTTTCCTCCTCTCCTAATCCAGAAATCTCACCCCCTCTTAATAAACATCTCTCGAAATAATGGAATCGCTCACAGTGTTACCATCCCCACAAATTCTAGAAACTTCACAAATCACTAGAAAACCAGGTCGGCCACCTAAAAAAAAAATCAGGTAATAATCCCAAGAAACTAATGGCTCTTGAATGTGAAAGTAGTGATAATGATTCCCCTCCTCCAGTCTCTAGAAAAAAAGCTAACATCACACAAAGTCAGAATGCCTCTCTAATTGCCACATACTCATCAGAAAATAGTCCAATGGGAGAAGAAACTGATAGTATTACAAACATAAATAAAGTTTCACTTGAAAACCCATTCGCAGACAGGAAAATGAGATCCAATGATATTTCTCTCAAATCTACAGACAATAATTGAACAATGCATATTTATTGATCCATTAAAATATACTACAGATTTCCTTATTAAAACATTTAACTTTATTTTAGAATAAAACTTTCCTATGCTAGGCTTAGATTCTGATATATACGTGCACACACATACAAATAATGGATATTAAAATAGGAATTTTTCATGTTAGAGGGTTAAACTCCCCACAAAAAATTGACCTCCTCGCTAAATGGTACGACATTGTTAAACTGCAGATAATGGGCATTATCGAAACAAAAATCTACAGTGGCTCACTAATCAATCCTACAGACAAGCTAAATTCCAAGGGCTTTATAGCCTTCTCAAACACATCTGACACTCCATCAGCGGGTACAGGCATTATCATTGATAAAGCCTGCCCATTTAGTTCTTTCAAAATCCTACATATCGATGCGCACTTGCTAATAATTACATTTACTCATAAAGCCATTACCTTAAACATAGCAATTGTTTATATCCCCCCAGGTCCCACTATTATAAATAGAATTCTACAAACACTTAACTCTAGGTTCATAAATGCTGTGTATTCGATGATTATTTTGGGAGATTTCAACATGACATATCAGATCTTCACCGGAAAATGGTTACATCAGCTGTCCTTTCCGATGATGAGTGAAAGAGGCTTTCTGCCAGAGAAGGCCATGTCATTTAACAATGGTAGACATTCATCACTTATAGATCTGGTTTTCTATTCGCCATCATTACATAACATGATATGCATTCAATTAAAGAATTCCCACCTCTCTGATCATGCAGCTGTTTTAGTGTCACTGGAAATTAATTTTGATAATAGAACAACAATTAATACAGGAAGAACCATCAGAGTTCTACTGCCATCACGCACACCAGAATATCTTTTCTCAGAAGTATACATATATCTTCACAAGTTGAAAAATATTACAATGGATCCAGTCCAAGCATGGTGTGCTTTTACTAACCTGCTTTCATTTAATATTGATCATCTTACCAGGACAACAACATCCCCAACAAAACTACCAAAGCTTATGGATGACACCTATAAAAAAAATTATTGGCACTTCTCAATCAAATCTCAATCGTTCCTGTCTGATGGCTTTAAAGAAGAAATATCAAGAGTTAACAAACCAGCTTAAAGAATATATCTCCATTAAAAAGAAAAAGTTATATTTAAATAAGCCACACATGTATACCAGAAACTTCATTAGATGGGTGCTAGGCCATCTCCGCCAGGTGCGAGTCCCAGCAGCTATTAAAGTTCAAACTGAAATTGTCTATGGAGATTTTATGTTGGAGTGACTTTACATATTGTATAGAAAAAAATTCCAGAGGGTATCCTCTCCAAGTCTAATGGCCTTTTCACAAGATAGATCAGAAAATGAATTTTAAAATTTTTTTAAAAGATTTCATTAAAAAAATAGAAGCGATGCCAGATTTATGTCATCCTGGCATAGATGGAATTCCCAAGTTTGTATACAAACATATTGATAAAAATCGCTGCACAATATATGCTTAACCTAGTCTCCTACCTCACTAAAGACATCTATAAAATACAGGGATTAAATCAAATTATGCTTGTGCCATTCATGAAAAAGAAACAATTAATCTCAAACACCACTAACCTACGTCCAATTTCAATGTGCTCCCTTGGCATAAAGATAATAGAATCAGTGATATAAGATAAAATAGAACCATTCATTTTGCCAAACCTATCCAAAATGCAATTTGCCAAAAAAGAATCCTCAACAGGACAGGCAGCCTTTCTATTCAAGTCAACTATAGAAACTGTTAGAGATAATAAAAAATACAGTCCAGTTGTTATTCAAATAGATATTGAAGCCCTTTTGACATGATTTCCATCAGTACTCTTCTTAAAACTCTGCAAAAATACTCAGTTCCGAACGCATATCTAAACTTGCTTGCTAACTTGCTTTTAAACCGTGAGATTTATGTTTCCCTAAATGGGAAAACTTCACCACCAATAGTGCCACATCAGTCCATTCCTCAGGGCTCACCTCTCAGTGCCTTACTGTTCACTGCCTATATCAACCCTTTTATAAAAATAATAGAAAATGAATTTTCAGAAATCTACGTGCCTACCATCAGTGACAACATCTCATGTATCGCATATATGGATGATATAGCAATATTTCTATCATCTCAAAAACAAATTCCAAAACTTCTTAAGATACTTAATAATTTTACAAAAGAATACAAGCTAACATTTAATATGGAGAAATCGTGTGCATGGCAGATCTTTACCAGTAATAGCATTACTAAAATTTTCAAAGGTAGACCAAGCGCATTTCTTGGGTTCAACTTTTATTTACAACATTCACCTATGAGATTGCTCATACAGAAAAATTTGATAGAGAAAGTGGAAAAGACTGTCAATTCACTCTCCAAAGCCTACCTCTCTCTATATACAAAAATGGCCTTGCTTTTCATGGTAGTGATTACAAAAATCTTTTATTTTACTCCAACAATCATTTATACCAAGGCATTTACAAATAAAATAGACTCCTTATGCAGAAAATTATTCTGGGGAAAAAAGAATATTTCAATATCAATAAAACGCCTAAAAAAAACCCTTTCACAAAATGGCCTTGGTCTTCACTCAATACATGTCTTCAGGATACAAAAACCATTAACATAATATCTACATGTGCACAAAAATTCCCATATTTAGAAATTGCTGCCAAGATTACCCCTACAGACAGACCACCTCCTCTCCAAGGATATCTGAACACACTACTTACACCATTATTAACAATTCACACTCTTAACTTTAAACCACCACAAGCTAAATATAAATATTGAGAAGTTTATCAACTTCTACATCCAAATCAAGATGATGTACAAACTCCACTTCATATTAATAATAAACAATTATGTCACAAATTCAAACTATGGTCACTTGAACCAAAATATTTTGACTTTCTCCTAAAGATAAATCTAGACTCACTACCTACACAACACTTTTTGAAATATCAAAGAAACTATAAAGATATAGATGATATATGTAATCTTTGCCATAGGGACTCGGAGACACAAAACCACCTTTTTTTCTCATGCTCAAGTCTAGAAAGCATTCATTCAAGGATAAAAAAATCAATATAAAAACCCTTTTTGACTCTTTTAAAAGGGGTAACGTTGCTGAAATAAGAATCTGCACATTTTTACTCTATGCCTTATGGTGTACAAGGTGTAATTTCATATACAATTATAACCCCAGAAGACATCCAAACATGTTCAGAAATAAGCTGCAAACCATACGTGAAAGAGACATGAAGATTACAGATCAATCTAAGTACATTGACACCTGGAATATACAAGAACTTATATAAAAGCACTAACAAAAAAAAACTATATCTAACATGGATCCTTGTGCCAGTTCTAAAGCCAACTGATACAAACTAGATGCATTCCTGCTTTAATTTAATTGAAGTATATCTAATTGAATATTATCATATGATTGAGTGATCATCATTGTTTTTATGAACTGTTTTTTTCTTAGATACTTCTAGTTTGATAACGCATACAGTTACTGATCAATTCTTTGTACATATGCAGTTTTGTGAAACCAATTTATATGTAAGAACTATGTGTCAAATGTAACTTGTATAACTTTTAGAATACTAATAAAGTTTATCCTTTGAAACATAATAATAATAATAATAATAATAATAATAATAATAATAATAATAATAATAATAATAATAATAATAATAATAATAATAATAATAATAATAATAATAATAATAATAATAATAATAATAATTTATATATTTCTGTAGGAGTTGTATTGACTTATATATATGTAAATACAAAAAAAAAAAAATTCCTAATTTTTTTATGAATCTAGATGGATAATCATTAATATACAAATAGTACAAAAAAAATCATGAATTTATAATACCAATTCAAATCTTGACATTTTATATATTAGCCGTCAACATAATTCATCGGTTTTTATGTTACAAATTTCAATTTACTGTTATGCGTCAGTAAAAATAATTAATATAAATCAAAGTGTTTAGAAATCATACCGTCAGCATGCAAGATTCTAAAAAAATATATATATAAAATACCATTAATACAGACTTGCAAATGACATATTTTCAAACTATGTTTGTTGATTACTGCAATTTATATGTTAAAAATTATATTTTTTTTTAAAAAGGAAAAAAAATTGACGCTATATTTATAAACACATTTAAAACCAACAGCAAAATATTTGAATGAAAATATATAACGCAATACCTTAATCTTAGAAATAGAAAGCGTTCGATTTAAGATATAACATTAAATATGAAATTTATTAGAATAAATTGTAGGCTAATTAGCAATGCTAAATTATTGGTGACATATTATTTGTCTGAGGGAAGGTAGCGTTGTGTATGTATGTTATTTTATAAACGTAAATTAATAAAATATCACAGAACTCTATCACATGACTCTAGCTTACATGTTGGCATTTTGGCGACATGCATTTTTCTTTCATCAAGTGGCACAGATATGTAATAGGGAAAAATGTGTTTCTAAAACAGCTATATGTAGTTGTTTTCATGAGATGAAGTATTATGATATTTTATGGTTTTAAATCAAATTCAGACAACAGAATGGAGTTCTTATAGTTGTTAAAAAGTTAGAACCACAATATATGTTTGAAATCTATATGACTACATAAGTCAATTAGCTAATATTGAATTCATTAATTTGTTTTTCAGTTTGGGCTGATAACTTGAGAAGAGAAATAAAGCACGACTGCCAGAAGAAAGGTGCATTAAAACATCAAAATCCAGGTGTGCTATTCTAAAAGCTCATCACTATTGAAAACTAGGAACTTAAATTTGGCCTGGGGATAATAGACAGATCATTAGAGATTTAATAAGCACTATTATCTAGCACCCATTAATTACAAAAGTTTATTAGTACATGACATAGAGATGGTGAAAGAAATTGTATGCTGCTATGAAGACAGATAAATTTAGTGTAGATGATCAATTTTAAAGTTAAGCTATACACTTTATTAAGCCTTGTATTCTTAAGACACATGCATGAATACATATCCATAGGAATGGAGTTAATGAATAAAGCTATCTATTTTTTTTACAAAAGTCACACATACACATATATGCATCAAATATATAACAGAATGAAACTTAGAATGATACCTCACTTTGACCAATCAAACTTGTTTATCATAAGAGATTGCAACGGGTTTTGCATGCAATTTCAGACTGGCTATTAAAATATAATAAAAAACATATCAAAGGTCAGTAGGTATATGCATGCTATATATGTATATATATTGTACCAATATTGAAATTGGCACATGCTAATTTATCTAAAAAAATTATTAAAAATAATTTTTCGTAAAAGAGTTTGAAATAAAAGTTAGAAAATAATTAATTAAAAGGAGGGAGGGGAAGTTTTGGTTAGAAAAGATAAAACTAAGAGTTCATAAAAGTTAAAGAGTGTTATTATTATAAATTAAAAGTTAAAATATAAATCTCTTTTCATTCCAGTTTATTAGAATAAATGTGTATATATGTGCAATGGTAAATAAAAATAAATGTAAGCTTGTTAATAAGATATATAATAAATGCGTGTTAAAATCATATTGAAAAACACATGAAAATAAATATTGAAATGAATTGTATTTAAAAACACAGCGGTGGGCTACTAATTAAAGATATAAAAACAACATGTTTTATATGGCTACTATTAAGTAAACAATCTTCAAAAACAAGTTGTCAAAGGAGTAGTTATTAGGGGAATTTTGACAACACCTATTGCCTGAGGATATTAAAACAAAAACAATTCGCATATATAAATAGCTAGATTTTTATCGGACATCCAGTTTCAGCCTAGTTTCAATTTGTCTAGTGTCAGTCTTGTTTCACCAGAGATAACAGTGCAATTCATATTATGTATCCAGAAACAGAAATGCATTGCTGAGCGAATTTTGGGAATATATGCTCTTGCTTCAGCCCTTAGTCCAACAAGATCAGCAAAACCTGCCCGTGAAATAATGTCTAAACAACAGCTCAGAAATCCTTTGTAAATGTTCAACTGTCTCCAAGAATAAAACCAGCATATTAGCGTCAAAACTCTTCAAGAAACATCAAATCTAACCGGTTAGATATCCTTTATTAAATATACTCCATCAGAAGCAGCCAACAACAAGCAATATTCACATTCCAAAAATCCTAGGTAAAACATTTTATTGTTCTCTTTTATATATAGTAGCCACCACTGTAATTCGTAAATCCTACAAAGACAAGTAATTTGGACTCTATATCATACATAAAATGAACTATTGATATGTGTGTTTAAGTTTCAAATGCTATGTAATACTTTATTATTTTATATGTGAGTGTATGAGTTAATATGTGCGTGATCATTATATCAGTGTTATTAGTTAAATTAGATAAATACCAGTGTTCTATTATTAAAATCTACAAGAATATTTAAACTAGTTTAGAAATGTTAATTTAAAATGTGCGGGTGTTATATTAGTTAAAAAAATTATAAAGATGTTTAAATTTAGTAAATTAATGTTAGTTAATAAATTGTCTTTAAAATTAAACTTTATTTGTCGGTCAATTGTTTTTATCAATTCCTTCTACCAATTCTTTTATCAATTCTTTTACAAATCTTTATCAATTCTTTTCACCATTAATTATGTATAATCTATTAAGTGATTACAAATGTCTGAGCTAGTCGTGGATATTTAGGCATTGAGTTAGTGGCCATTGCTCAAAGTGCATTATTTATTCATTCTTGGATAATTAATTGGCGCCCGTGTCTACATGAAACAAAAGAGTGCTTTGAACTCTGGTGTTGAACTCAACAGTCGAGAAGAAGTTATGTCCTGGAAATGTAACACTAGTTATATATTTTATAGCTATCATTTGGGCATACATACTCTCCGAATATGTTCTTCTCTGCCTAAGAGGCCAGTGTTTCGATAGTCACATATTTGAACCCGGTACAATATATATATGAAAGTAATCAAAGTATTTTAACTATCCATACAGTCTTAAAAAATGAAACATTTATATCTTCAGGTGCTAGCTATCTTCTAGATACAGTAACAAAGATGTAACATGCTTTTACATTCTTAATTCTAATGCTACAGAAACATTTAATTCTTTTAGATGATGCAAATACAGTTCCAAATGTTTAATTAATCACAGCACACATACATAACAGAAGAAAATCTTAAATGAAGAATAAAGACCACATTTAAATAACAATATTATTTAATTAACAACAATGCTCAACTGCTAGGCAGTGTTTAAAAAACAGACACACTTCATATATATGGAGTTTAATTGTAATTGTAGAGGATTTCAACACAGACTTTCCATCTCCTTCAGCTATCCACTTCATTTCATACTACCAAAACACAAAATGATGCACATGTCAAAAAGATCACCAAAATATGTATTTCATGCTGAAACAGTACTCATCAATTGGTCCAGATCATCATCTCCCACATGTATATAGAATCATTGCTTGGTTTAGCTTAAGATAGCACATTTTCAAACTTTAATGGGCAAGCTTCAATTTATTCCACCCTCCAACTCTTCAGTCATCCATACAATTGAGAATCTGTTAATGGAAGGTCCAAATCTCATGTTGATGACAATATTATTGTCATGATCAACATAATCATTATGATCCCTTCTCCATTTAAATTGACAGACAAGGCTGGTCAGGATGCAGGATTTATCTATAATATTTGAAATACATGCATACTATAGGTATATGAATTATGCCTGCATTTCAAATTAATGATTCAGCCTGAATCCTGCCCATTCCTTTTCTATGTATTTTAATGGACATGATCTTATACACAAGAGGTCAGAGTGACTTAAGGTCAATGTGAACATGACAATAATATTGGTATAATCATGGGATTTGGGCATTCGATCATCAGATTTTCAATGGTATGAATGGCTGAAGAGTTGTAAGGTGGATTAAATTGAAACCTGTCCCATAAAGTTTGAAAATTTGTTACCTTAATATAAACTAAGCACTGATTTTATATGTGTGTGGGAGATAATGACCTAGACCAACTGATGAATGCTGTTTCAGCATGAAATACATATGTTGGTGGTTATTTATATTTTTCATATATGCATGGTCATGTGTATTGGTTGTATAAGATGGCATGGATAGTGGAAGAGAACTTAAAAGTCTGTGTTCAAATCCCCTATATATAATGATACACATATTTGAATTTGACTAATTTTAATATTCACCAAGATGTAGTTTTCTTTGTTATCACATTCAACAGTGAATTAATATTAAATCATTATTACTCATCAGAAAAAAAATAAACATAATTTCATTAGATAGATATTTTTATTTACAACTGAAATAAATTCTAAATATTCACATTTTATTTCTGAAAATATTAAAAAAAATAAGATCATAATGAAAGGTCATATTTTCTGGAAAGTTATTTTCATTTTTCAAAATCAATAAAATTTTCATTATATGACATTTGTTTTTAAAATGTGAAGGTATAAATATTTATTTCTCTTAAATTAAACAAATTATGCTTTAAAAGTTATATTACAATATTTTCAGACTCATCTTTAGTAATTGCACTCATTACATAGTAACTAAGTTTGTAAATGCTTTCAGGATAAATTTAAATTGTCCAAAAATATGACATTGTGTTTTTAAAAATTAAATATTTCCATTCAAAATAAATTATTAATATTTTATGGACTTGATTTATAATAATTATTGTAGAATTATTGTACAAAAAGAATCTTGAATTGTAATAAATTTCTAAATCAAGATGTTTTGGGTCATTCAAACCATTTTCTCCAAACAATGTCATAAAATGAATGACATCAGTTGATGACAAAATACAAAAGGTCAATTCATCCAGGTAGAGGTAGGGTGAAGCAAATGCTCTCTTAACTTGCTGAATTTCTAGTTTTCTGGCCATCTATGAATTTTTTTCCAAACTAAACATTTACAATGAAATATATATATATATATAAACAAAAAAGACATAAATCCAAGAAATAATATTATATTTCAACCAGAGGAGTTTTACATGTAAACATATTGTTGTGACAAAAGTAGTCTTTAGTACTAAGAATCATAATTTCAAATGGTATATTTCTAATTATGTTACATGTAAAAGTGTTAATTTGATATATTTGATAGAGTGTAGTAGATGTTTAAGCCAGTATATAGGTGAGTCAGCAAATAGTTTACATGTCAGAATGACTAATCATAGATTTGACATTTTGCATAAGAATGAAGATAGACCAGTTTCGAAACATTTTAATTTACCGAATCATTCAATTGATGATTTAAGAGTAGTAATTCTTCAGGAAGGTTTTTCTTCTACAAGGGAGAGGAAACAAAAGAGGAGTTTTTTTATTTTTAAATTCAAGACTTTAGAACCACACGGATTGAATTTAAATATTGGAACTATTACATCTCTGGGTTACCTGGTCTCCTAAATGATTTTTATATGTGAGTTTTTTATGTGAAAATTTTTTTTATATGAAATTTTTTATGTAAAGATTGGTTATATGGATGTTTAATATCTGTGTTTAATTGGTATATAGATAAATAATTAATTATTATAAATTATTTTACTTTGCACTAATTATAATTTTTGATTAAAATGTATAAGTATTTTAGTTTTTAATGAATATTAATGTGAGCACAGCTATTTTTTGTATGTGAGCATAGTCTATTTTTGCATGTATGCACATATGTATATTTTAATTTTGGATTTTTTATTTATTTACTTATTTCAATTCAAATAGAATTTAGGCTTGATTAGGAGGAAATGTAGTTTTTTTTTTGTTTGAATTCTGTCATTGATTGGGTAGATATTCTGTGTTAGATTTTGTGACCAATCAGGGAGGGTTTGTTAAATTTATAATCTTTTATAATCTTTTATCAAATCTGTAATTTTTGATTATCGCCATTTTACTGTGTATTTTTTCTTCCTAATGAAAACCAGTCCTCTGGTTGAAATATAATATTATTTCTTGGATTTATAAGTCTTTTTTTTGTTTTTATATGTATTTCCTTTGGTTAGTTTTTTATATATTAATATATATATATAATTAAAAATAAAACCTGTGAAAATACTCAATAGGTGGCAAATAAGTCTAAAAATAATGAAATGCAGATGGAATTTGGTTAAGAATCAATTAAGAAAATATATCAAAATTTTAACAATATTATTTTTATAAAAATATGTTTATAATTCTGGAATAGTAAATATGCTTTATTTAATATTCAAAATCATTAATATTAAAACAAATTAAACAAAATATTTTATGGAAAAAATATCTAAATGCTTATCTTTATCTCATTCAAGAGTTTTTTAATAGGTATTTAAAACATTTTATTGTTATTCTAGAATAGGTTGTTGGTTCAATCTTTGTTTAATTTGGTTGATTCTTTGTATAAAGACATCAAAAAGTTTGATTTATAAGCATTATACATGTCAATTACAAATTGCCATTAATAATGGAATAAAATTTTTGTGCTTTGAAATTGTTATTTGTCAAGCAGTTTTCTCCATACTTGAAATGTAAATTCACAGCAATGAAATTCTTGTTGACTAGTTATTTAAAGCTGAAGTGAATGTTTTTGTGATGGCTTCTAAAAATATCTTATAAATTGTCTAATTTTAAAAACAAATAAATAAAAAGAATATAAGAGAATGTTTCATTAACAGCAACAAACTGGTGTAATTTTGAATTTATCTGCATTTAGAAAATTTGGAAAATAATTAATAAATAAGATTTTTTTAATTAACAAAAGTTAAAAACATGGTTTGAAGTTGACATTATTAAAAGAAATCTACTTCCATACCTTTAAAGTAAAATTGAAATTTAAAAATAATGTGAACAATAGCTTCCACATTTTTGTATTAAAAAATTGCAATTTTAATCATTCTCATAAAAGACTTTTAAAAAGAGGTTCTAAACAATATTTTTTTTAAGGTTGACAATGTTTTAGTTTGGATGTCATCATATGTATACATCAATAAAATGCATATACACCTAATATTTTAAAATTTCTAACTTCAACAAGTAAAATTATAAGTCATGAATCTAATCTGCTAAATTTTCTTTTCCATGGAATAAATAAATAATATATATTTATCTGTATATTGGACTGTTTCCATCATCTAATATGAGTATTGAATGTCTTTAGAAAAAATAAACTTTATTTAAATATTCCAAATACATTCAACTGTTAGTAAAAGCACACAGGTTAGTATATGCACAGTGTTTTGAGAGGTATTATTCTCCTCCCTTCTTCAGATGTTTTTGGTAAGACCAGTGACAGTACTAGCATAGGAATAAAATCTGAAATCAGCGCTCTAAAAAACAGCCATTCTGCCAAAGGCAACACTCTAGAAATTTTGTATATTTATCTATGAGGTTCCTCCTAATTTCCCCACTTTTTGCTAAGTTCAAAGTTGATTAGTGGTTTCCATACATTATGCATAGACATATTAAGTTGATTTATGGGATTGTTTGCCATTGTCATGTGAGCAGCTTTTTTAAATTTTCTTCTTTGTACCTTTTCCAGTCTATCTAATATTTTTGTATTTTCCAATTGAACCTTTGTTCATTGGTACATAGATAATCTGCTATCTTAGACACATCTGTTTCTTTTCTTTTAATAATCAGTTTGTATTCTTGCAAGTTCTTTTCAATGGGATGATGGGTCTCATCAATATACATACTTCCACTTTCATGTGATATTTCACAGATGCAGTTTTTTCCTTTCAGCATTTCAACTTTAGACTTTGTAGATGTTAGATTTCCTCATAGTGTGGTATGGCTCTGGAAAGCTGTTCTGATGTTATTCTGATTGCAGATTTTTCAAAATTTGTCTGCTCTTTTTGGTCTATGGGTACACTACAATACCAATAATTGGATAACCATTTTTCATAAAAGTTTCTTTTGTCAAATTACTGGTTTCTGAACAAACTTCTTTTTCTCCATTCTATAGTGATAGTATAATTCCATGTGTGTTTCTGGTGTGGTTGAATTCATAAGTATTTTCCTATATGTATGGCAAAATCAAAACTGCAGTTTATCAAAAATCCACACATGCAGGAAAATACTTAGCCTATACATTCAATCATACCAGAAATGCAACACATGAAGTTATACAATCACTATGTAACAGAGCAAATGAAGTTTTTCAGAAATCAGCAATTTGAAAAAGAAAAGATCTATATAGAACAAACTCTTATGAAAAATGCTTATCCATCAATTATTATTAAGAAAACTCTAAATAGACAACAAAAAGGACCACCAAAATAAAAAAAAACAATTATTGGTATTATAGTGTGCACATACATATCAAAAATAGCAGACAAATTAAGGAAAATATGAAATCATTATAACATTGAAATAGCTTTGCAGAGTTATACCACACAATGAGAAGTGTAACATCTACAAAGCCTAAATTTGAAATATTGAAAGAAAAAATGCATCTATGAAATACCATATGAATGTGGAAAAATGTATATTGGTGAGACCAGTTGTCTCATTGTAAATTGCTTGATAGAACACAAAATGATGATTAGAAGAGAGAAAATAGATGTGTCTAAGATATCAGATCATGTATGTATGAATGAACATATATTCAACTGGAAAATACAAAAATATTAAATATAGAAGAAAAGGTACAAAGAAGAAAATTTAAAGAAGGTATTCCTATGATAATGGCAAACAAGGACATAAGCCAACTTAGTGTCAATATACATAATATATGAAAACCACTAATCAACTTTGCTCTTAGGAAAAAGTGGATGAAACAGGAGAAACTTCATAGTTTACTATATGAAATTTCTACTGCCTGTTGTCTTTGGCAGGATCACTTCATTATTTAGAGCATTATCTTAAAATTTAATATTCAAGAATCTAAGGGTTCAGGTTTGATTCTGATGCTAGTATAGTCACTGGTCAAGCCAGCAATACCTGAAGAAGAAGGGAGAATAATACATCTCAAAACATTGTGCTGTTTGATGTGCTATTACTAACAGTTGAATGTATTTGGAATATTTAAATAAAAGTTAAATTTTTTTAAAGACATTCAATACTCTTATTAGATAATGGAAATAGTCCAATATATAAATACAGCTAAAACACCAGCAGCACAAACCTTTAGGAATACAACATATATTTATCTTCTGTTTTTTTTTCTATATTTAAAACCAATATCATATTACATTAGTGAAAATTTTATAAGAATTCATTTGTTCGTTATATGGAGCATTTACTTAATATACTAGTTTGTTTTTCATGCAGCTTGCATTATACAATTGGCTATTGCATTTGATAAATCTGATATATTATCAGAACAGTCTTACTGACATAATGTTTTATTGATAAGTATTATTTACTGTTTGAGTATTTAGATGTTTTGAGATTTATATTTGGTTTTCAGCTTATTAGCTTTAAGGATATCAATCATAAGGCATTAAGTTTTATACAAAGTTTGATTTTGATACAAATTTGTGTGTGATCAAGTGTGTCTGCAATATGGGATAGTGTGGATAGTTGAGGGTTATGTGAAAATATGAGTTCAAACCCCCTATATATTACATATTGAAGTGCAGGTACGAAAAAGCCTGTACCGTAGAAAAAATTCATATATTAAAATTTTCTTTTATATAAAATGTTTATTGTCTTAAGTAGCAATGTTGATCTAAAAATTAAGAATTGATTTTTATCTGAAATTTCATATAATCTCTATAATTATACGTTTGATCAGTAGTAAATATTGATTATTTATTTTAGTACTGGTTTGTATGTTTAATACTTTTGTAGTAATGATGCTAGGTTTATAATCAAAGTTGATTTAAATATACACTTATAGGGTCAATTACTTTAACTCCAAAATTCCCAAAGTGCAGCTTTGGTACAGATGATACTTTTCATAAAATAAAATAAAATAAACAGCAATAAAATAAAGACTACATTTTTAAGATCAACGTTGTAATTATTGTTATTATTATAAATATTTTTAAGGAATTTGCCTAAATATCTGAATTCATTGCAACTATTAGTAAATTGTTTTCTTTGAAATATTATATTAGTTTTGGTAATGTTTATATTGGTTTGGGATTCTATCATAAATTTAATAGAAGTCTTTTATTTAGTAACAATAATAATAATAATAATAATAATAATAATAATAATAATAATAATAATAATAATAATAATAATAATAATAATAATAATAATAATAATAATAATAATAATAATAATAATAATAATAATAATAATAATAATAATAATAATAATAATAATAATAATAATAATAATAATAATAATAATAATAATAATAATAATAATAATAATAATAATAATAATAATAATAATAATAATAATAATAATAATAATAATAATAATAATAATGTTACTCTTAAGATACCAATATGAAGTCAGAAATTCTGGAACATAAAATGAAATCTGGCCATAGTTTCAATTCACAGAATATTAAAGTAGTGGGTGCAGAATGCAATAATTCGCAAAGAAAATTTAAAGAGGCATGGTTAATTGCTAACAACATCTACTTAATAAACAAAAAAGACTCATATATGTCTCAATCCCAAAAGTGGAATATGTAAATCAATATATTTACATATTAATTATCAGTTATTGAATTTTGTGTCTTTCTCATAATTAGTCTCAGATGACAAGTTATAGTTATAACTGAAATAAATGTAATATTTTCTTCAGAAACAAATGAATGCTATTACCCAAATGGCATTTATGTGTGAATTCTTTCGATTTTTTATTAATTCACCCTAGTGAGAATTTCCACAAGCATTATACTGTAATATGCATATTTTCCTATATACATTATAATATACAATTTTAGTTCAAAAAAATTTGATAGATGGTAAGAAAATTAAAAAATTCCTTAAAATAATAGAATTTACTTCCTCCTTGACAAGTATCTCTATTGTATTATGACAGACTTCTGACATCACGATTTTTATGTCATTGTTTAAAAAAATAGAATAACCAAAAGTGTTGTTTATCTGTAAATTTATTACTATTCTGTATATTTTTTATAGAATAATTTACACAATATTTATTAGAAATCAAAATATAAATTATTAATAATTTATTTTGAATGGAAATACTTTATTTTCAAAAATAGAACCTTATATTAGCAGACAATGCAAATATGCTCTACATAATCAATCTAATTATAATAATGAGTATGAAAATATCATCATTTTGCAATAAATATTGAAAAATTTTGAACTTTTAAAACATATTTCATTAGATACAAGAAGAAATAAACAAATATTCATTCAGATTTTTTTAAAATCACAAATAATGAAGCTTTCATTGATTTTGTAAAATGAAAATAATCTTTCTAGAAATAGTAATGTATAAACTTTTTTGTTTTGATTACAATATTATTTTTTAAGATTTACAGGAAAAAAAATGTGAACATTTAAAATTTATTCCTGTAGTAAACAAAAATAACTATCAAGTAAAGTTAAATTATTATTTTTTTATAAGTAATAATGGTTTAATAGTAAATTTTACATTGAATGTGAGAACAAAAAAATATGATGAAATGTGAAAAAAAATGTTGGAAAGTTAATACAAAAAGGTCCTTGTAAAATATCCTGTCAACCAAGCACAACAGCCATTTTTTCTATAGTTATACAGTTTCAGGGGCATACAATAAATTTTTTAAACAAAATGGCATAAAAAAGTTATCTTATTTAATATTTACAGCTTTATTTTTATTATTATTATTGTTATTTTATAAAAAAAGATACTGCAAAAATTAAGTATAATATTTCCACTTTGCTTATTACTATCTTTTGTATTAAATCATCTTAGTAATATAAAAATAATAAGAATCTAAGAAATGCAAAGTGTCATATTATGTCCATCTAATGCAGATTTTAATTTATTAATATAAAAATTTAAGAAACATAAAGTGTCATATTGTGACTAATTATTGGAAGGGTATGATCATATATGTTTGGAAATAGTTCACTGCATGCTTTTCTGTTTGAGAAGAAATACACTGACTTTGAACAAAGTACAACAATGTTTGAATGTTTTAGCATTTAGATAGTATAATTGTAATATAATGATCATGATAATAGCTCTAAACAAGCTTTTTGATAAATGAAGCAAGAGAAAGCATTTAAAATCTCTATCTTGAATTATTCCTATTGCCAAACTGGTTTTGAACTAATAAAAAATACTGAAGTAAACCTTGTAATGGAATTTATGATCAATTTATTATTATTTTTTAAATTTAACAACTAACACATATTCAATAAAAAAAAAATTAAAGAAAAAACATAAACAAATAATTGTAGAGGGTTTGGTTGACAGGATAATACATAAGTACCATAGAAAAATCATTAATTTTTTTTAAAGCATAACTAATACATATTTGGTAAAAGACAATTGAAAAACAAATCATAAACAAATACTTGCAGGCCCCTGAAACTATATAATTAAAAGAAAAAAGCTGAGTTGGCACTATAATATACAAATGACATAAAATGATTTCTTTTCACTTTAAATAATCAATTTATAGATTGATTAATAAAAATAGTCATTTTAAAAAGTTTGTTTGGCAGGAAGGATTCATTTTAAATTTCTTATTGAATAAAAAGTTGTTAGATAGTGAACTTATTCCAAAATAGTTTATAAAATTCCATGCAGTTATTCTGAGTTTTATATAGATAAAAGTGAATGGAGTCTTAATGAAAGAGTTAAAATTCATAAAAATAGTGCTAAAGTATATACTTTAGCTCAGATTTAATACATTTATGGACATAATATTTGTCATAAAATATTGTTTGATAATAAAATAATTTTGTTTGTGAATGTAAAGAAATCAAAAGAAGGGTCAAACAGACTTTTAATTAATCATCTTGAGTCTGAGACTATCAGTTTTTTTTCTTCTCCTTCTTCTTTCTCCTCTTTCTTCTTCATCTTCTTTTCCTCCTTTTTCATCTTTGCCTTCTTCTTCCTTCTTCTTTCTCCTACTCGTCATTCTTCTTCCTTCTCCTTCTTCTACTCCTTCTTCATCTTCTTCCTCCTCCTTCTACTTATTATTATTATTATTATTATTATTATTATTATTATTATTATTATTATTATTATTATTATTATTATTATTATTATTTTGGAATACAATTACTAATATCATGTTAGGCAATGTTACATATATATATATATAAATTTAAATAACTAAAACTTCCATTAAAGAATTCACGGCAAACCGTAAGTTTTTATAACAGTCCTCATAGAGAAAAAGCTTTACTCACTAACTTGTCAATTGCCATTTCATAAATGATCGAATGATTTTCTATCTTTGTTTTATAGTTAATTTTATTGAGTGTTTGATGTTTGATTATGTGTCACCTATCTGGAAAAAAAATTTCAAACTTGAAAGAAGTTTAAAATAATTTCCATGTTTTATCTGGGCTTGAATACTAAGCCAAGGACAAAAAATGTAATGAACTAACAAATAATATATTAATTAATTATAATTTATTAATAAGTAATCAACTAATTTAGATTATATATCTCTATTTATATATGTATAAAAGAATGGGTATACTTCTGAGTCAAAAAAAGTTAAATTATTAATTCTAATGGTAAACACATAGTAAACCAAAATCAACACAGACTCAGAATCAATTAACTATTCTTGATATATTTTATTTAAATGTGATATAAAAAATTGTAAGTTTATTTAAATTTATAGCGTCTATAATTATTCATAGTAATTTAGTTGCTAACAACCAGAAAGGAAGTAAGTGTTGTTAATATTTATATAATTGCTCTCCAAATAGAAAAAGTTGTGCAATTTTTTTAAAAAAGTTATTATTATATCAATATTTTATATATATTTGATAAAATTAAAAAATAATTATTATTGTGTTCCATATTACTTTAGATTTTTTTCCATGCATCATTCTATAAGATAATTCAAGTTTTAAATTGGATTCTAAATAGAAGTACTTGAACTCAGACTTTCAAGGTACCTACAGCTATCCATTCCATCTTATTTAACTGATACACATGATCACATACATGTGAAAAAGATAAATGATCTTCAATATATGTATTTCGTATAGAAACAGCACTCATCAGTTGGTTCAGATCACCATCTCTTGCACATATATACAATCAGTGCTCAGTTTATATTAAAATAGGAAATGTTTAACCTTTAAAGTACAAGCTTCAATCTTCTCTACCCTCTAATTCTTCAGCTATTCATATCACTGAAAATCTGGGAATGAAACACTCAAAGACCTTGTTGATGTCATATTATTGTCATACTCATGTTGACCTAAAGTCACACTGATTTCTCACAAATAGAACCCTTAATTTGTTCATTTAAATATACAGAAGAAAGATTCTAAGAGATTGTAAATAGTGGCACATGTAAAATGGGTGATTGACTTAAAAAAATTTGTTGGCATTTTGTGGAGACGAGAAGCTATGAGTCATAAAAACTGGATTAAACTTGGAAAGACCTTCACACTGTATGAGATTAATAATACTTAAAATTGATGATTAATTGATTCTCAACTTGGCACATTTCATATTAAAATTACTATATGAAGATAAAGAAAACTGTAAAATTTTCTGCTTTTGAAAGATAAATACTTTATTTAAAATTTGTAGTTGAATACGTTTTGCATTTATTTAAAACCAATAAAAATATCATCCATTTTGAGTAAAGCGCAAATGTTTTCTATTATCTTTTTTATCAAAAAAAGATGTAGAGAATTTTTTTTCTTTATTTTAATTTATCAATAGATTTATTCAGTTATCATAAACATCTGATTGGCTGTCAGATAAGTACTATAAGAAGTGTGAAAGATTTGCAGTCTTTCAATTTAATTTCAACTAACTATCTGATCTTTATTTAAAATAAATATTATTTACCAAACACTACTAAAGCACACATAAAACATCTTTTATTCTTGAATTTATTTTTCAGATTTTTAATATAGTTTATCACATTCAAAAAGATGGTATAAAACATTAATCTTTTAACTGTTAGTTGCTGGAACAATTTCCTATTGGCCTTGTGAATAAAGTTCCAAACTTTTGATTGGTCAATTACAGAATCAGAAGTAAAAATATATTTGTTTTTTAATATTATATTTGTTTTAGTTTCATTTGCAAAAAGCAAAGTAAGAATTTGTCAAATTATGAAAGTGAATGAAAGTTTTTTCAAAAATAAATTTCTATTTATAATTATAGAACCTAAAAAGAAACTTTGTAACCTATTAGAAAATGCTTTATACATAAATGATTTCTTTTTCAATTTACATCTGTGTAAAAGTAAAGAATTTTTACTAAAATCTTAATATATTTCTAAACTAATTATATTTTCAGCATTATTTATCAAAATAATTTATAATATACAAAAACATATTAAAAAATATTCTAAAACATTCATTTTCATTTTCAAAATCAAACAAAAATTATTGACAAGTGCTCCTTTTGTTTGAAATGAGAACCAACCAATCAGCATCTAGAAAAGTCTACATTCTCCCATTGTCATAGCTTAAAATTTAAATATTATTGATTTTTTACTTGTAAAATAATTCTAGAGAGGGCAGCATCTTACAGTACTTTTTAAGCTTTAAAATGGGCATACATTCACTACTATAACATCCAAATTGCTGGTTTTAGAGTGAGTTAAAACTGTGTTTGACTATAGACAAAGATGACAGTAAATCAATTAATAAAGCAGTGATGTTGAAGATTTTGACTATAAGACATCTAATTACAAGACACACAAAAAAGACAAAAACAATATTAGACATTTTTCATTTAAGTCTTAGTGCAAAGTTTTTATCATTACTAACTTATATAAAAAAATATTTATTTTTGTCTTTGAAATAAATTTAACTTACAATAAGAATTATTATTGTTTAGTGCTATCAAGATAACATCAAATCAGTAATCATATTGCAACTAAAACATATCCAATAACAACTCAGATAACTACATTACAAAGCTGCATCAAGAAAATTGTTTAATAAAAAATCATAATCGTGTAATAAATGTATAAATTGCTTATAGTAGATATAATATATTCATCTCTCTAGTACATCTGTTTAGAAAATTAAAAGATAAATTAGTATATATATTTTGATCACATTATTAACTATTTTATAATGGAAAGATATTTTGAAAAACAATAAAATGATAACCAACATCATCTTTTCTTTATTTTTACTATAATCTTATGTGAATCTAATTTATCTAAATCTCTTTGAACACTTTTTAGAAAAAAAAAAAACCCTTTTATTGTACATATATACACATATACCTACATTTTGGCTGGCCTCCAGTCTTCTTCAGAATCAATTTACTTTAACCAAATTGTCTTTGAAGAAGACTGCTGGCTAGTCGAAACATAGGTGTATGTGTATATATGTACAATAAAAGGTTTGTGCTAAAAAGTGTTTAAAGTGATTTGGATAAATTGAATAAAATGATAAATTTGTACTATGTAAATGAAAAAAAAAATAGTCTTCATCCATGCAAAAATTTTTAATTGCATAGGGTCATAAAAATTTAAAATATTTTGTGCCCCTTTCTGATTGGTCATCTAAATAAAATTTTAATAGCCAATTCTTAAAATAAATTTAATGATAAATCTAAATATGTTATTTATAATTATGGGTTAATAAAATTAATAAAGTTATCAATCAATTTTTAAAATGTGAAAATGATTTTTCTTTCTTTCTATCACTAATGTATTAAATAAAAAGAGAAAAAAACTATTTCTTTCCATTTGTTCACTGAATTATATATTGATGATGAAATTTAAAAAATAAACTGTAAAATTATTTATTTCCACATCACGTGAAAGAACTGAAGAAAATGTTTATCAGAAATCATGTTGTTGTTAAGAAACAGATGTCAAATCTTGCAACTAGCTTTTAATACATCTTTTGTTGGGAAAACATATTGAGTTCTGTGATAAGTGTAGACAATAGAATGTGAAGTATAAATAGATAAAGCAAACAATTTGGGCAATCTACTCTAATCTATTTTAAGCCTCAACTCAAGAAGCATTGTTGCAGTGATTTCATGCAAAAAAGAGAAGGTGCTGGTTAAAACAGTTTTTCACCATAATTTTGGGTTGCCCTTAGCTTGCTGACATTAAAAGTATTTTTCAATAATAAAATTCAGCACATAAATTAAGACATTTTCCAACAGAGACCATCTAGTATGTGTGGCTAGAAACCAATAACCACACCAGGGAAATCATCCAGAAATGCAATTAGATCCAAAAGCTAACACCAAAATTGCCTTGCCGGTTTTAATCATGTGATGAGGGAAGAAGTGGACTGTGCCATAAAACCTACCAGAATTATTAACATCACTGATACCATTGAATACTTATCTAACATCATCAATGTACCAGGAGAATAACTACCATTTTTGGAAAAGCTAATGAAGACCCATGTATATGTAGAAGACCATGATTTCCAACTTTTCAATTTTTTTCATCTTTTCACTTGATAAGATTCTATGAGTGTAATGATTCTCAGCCATAAATTCAACATATTTTTTACTGTTATTTTTTAATATTTCATATATTTAATAATAGTTTCAAACACTTTTATATATTTTTGTTATTAAATTGTTAAGTTATTTTTTGTTTATTAATCTATTTAATTTGTTTTTACTTGTTGACTTTAATCCCAACATTATGCTTTTGACATTTCTTATGTAATTAATATCCTCAACCTTGAGAAATCATGCAATCTACTGGAAGATATGAAGGTATGATGATAATAATTTATTGTAATGATATCATTACATTTGCAAAGTAATGTAACTAAAATATATATATAAACTTAAAGTATTCGTTAATGCAATAACAATAATTGTTTTTTCCAGGATAAATGATTTGTTATACATTTTTGTCACTACAAAAAATTTAATTGGAAATGGTTGAACTAATATTTCTACACTAATATATTGATCTGGGAGCAATTATAGCCAAAGAACCATTAATTGCTAATATTATATAATGACAAAGTTTAAGAAGAAAATAAAACAAAGAAAAATTCAGTGCTAAGATCCACTGGACTTCAGATCATGTAGACCTCATGTGCAAAAATCACCTGTTGCCTGTCTGTGAAGAAGAGAAGAGATGATAGTCCTCCTCTGGAAGATCAGCTATTGCCTGCCTGAGTAAGAGATGGTGGTCAATTTATAAGATCAATGTCATTATGCCTATCATAACATTAATTACCTCTATCTGCAATGAAGACAGTAAGAATGTAATATTTGTCAATGATTATGTATATCCATTTAATAATAATAAAATCTTCCTAAAGATGGTGCCATGAAATTTTGTAAGATCGGTCTAATCTAATTAACGAATGATATTGGGGAAGATGATTATTAAAAATGTTGTAAACCATTACAATTTATTATTCTTATTAATCGATTTTAAATGGAATTTTTCATTGTAATATCAATTTACATGTGATGATTAAATGGGTGTTTTAAATATATATGTCATAAGGTGTTTAAATAATTTTCTTTTTTATCGTTAATATCCATTTTATGTGTGTGTGGTTTCATTTCAGGCAAAAGAGTTTGAACTTTATAGTTATCTTGTGAGTTTGTGCTTTAATTAGTATTGAAGAATATGGAGGCAACTAACAATAGAGAGAGTATATATATATAAATTTATTCTTGTCAGATAATAACTCTTTTTAATTAGAGACGATGCTTAGTTATAATTTAGAACCCCATAAAGGTATTGTTTGATTGAAATAATATAATACACCTGGGTCTCTTTTTACATGGACTTATTTAACATGATTTTGAAGTTATGCGATTCACGTTTCACCAGAAGTCGAACTCCGATAATGCACTATTACTTTAAATAATAAATTTCACATATATTGAAAGTAATAGCACATTATTGGAATTCGACTTTCATCTTAGTAATTTCAATATTTTCAGTGCTTTATAATAGTAAGATTTTATGCAATAATGAAATTAAAATCATGATTTCCACATTTTATGTATACACACATTAAATTTTACAAGATATAATGTAAATTTGTTCAAACATTGTGCGTGTTAATTTTGCATTTTAAATCACATTCTGTTTTTTAAAAAAGAACGTAATCAATTATTAATCATTTAGTGTCCGCAAGTTTATTTTTAAAAGGTCAGTAATAGAAGTGGGCACAATTAAAATTGAAAATTAAAAAATTAAAGACAAAAATAAAAATTTAATTTTTAGTTGTTAGATTAATTACTAATTACGTTGTCACCAGAAAACCATTAACACAACATGAGAGTGAAGTTGGCGCTAGTTGTATTTCCTCTTGTGAAGAATCTGATTTTTTACCAGTTTGCAAACGAACCTGTTTATCGGCAAATAGTGATAATAATTAAAATGTGTATAAAAAAATGTAAATTACTGTAAATTATGCATAAAAATATATTGTTTTGAATAAAATTAAATATTATAGTTAAAAAAAGTTTGTCTTGTATCAATTTTTTTCACATTTGAAATTTTTTATTAGTCATATTTTATTTCCTTATTTTTTTTTGTGCGAATTTTAAAGTAATTTTACATTGGTGCTTTGCTTTTACGCGATTTTTAAAAAATCACTGTCCATATCCCCCCTTTTTCAAGATAAGTTGCGTCTATTTTTGCACGATTTCGTTTGCGCATGTTTTCTGAGGAACCTATCTATCGCGTAAAACGAGACCCAGGTATAATTGTAAATTAACTAAAGGGGATAGTGGTGGAATTAGGTTGTTCCATTAAATATAGTAAAAAATAGTTATGAATAAATAAAATATAGTTGTTAAATGGGCAACCAGCACATAGTTAATTTAAATGTAAAAGATCCAATTCCTATATTTATTAAGTATAAATGTTAAATTCCAGGACTGACTAAGTGATAAAATGACCACTCATTTATACTGTATGATTTGTGTTTCCCTATCTATACTGGAACAGGTGTACTTTGTTATAATTGGACACTCAATTAAAGGGCTGTAATTGATTCGATATGTTTTGAGGCCCAATAAGGTTTTTTATTGAAAAAAAAAACTCTGAAAATTATTAAAGTTAGGTTATAGTTTATTTTGTAATGCTTTTATTATAAATAAATGAGAATTCAGTGATTGATAAGATGAAATGATAAATGTAACATTAAAGTTTTAATTATAAGTTGAAAGATTTAATTTCAGTATATAAATAAAAATTTATAGTATGAAAAATGTTAGTGAATACGTAAACTTCTTTGTTTTAATGAAATGAGAAATGAAATCGTCACAGACAAAAATGTAAAAAAAAATATTAATATATAAATTACATCACTTTTCTAATTTTTTGATTTTTTTCTAATGTGTGCATTATTTCTGAAAGTGATATAAATTTGAAGAAATAATTGTGAACTATTATGATTTTTATTTTCTTAATCAGAGATAATTTTTGTACCATCTTCATTAGTTTCTTAAGCTGAGATTAAATTTTGAACTATTTTGACTATAAATAGAGAAATTATAAAGCATTTAAGTTTTATATTTTTTAATTAAACACCTGTTAAATGTTAAATATTCGGAATAATTTTCTTTGTTTTATTATTAATGTTATCTTATATTTATATTATAATTATTTTTTTTTCTTTTTCTTAGTAAGAGAATATATATATATATCACTATGTTCATCATAAAAAAAATGGTTAGAATTAAATATAGTATTACATAAAACTAATTTGACAGGAATTATGCAAATAGGTTTCAATAGATAAGAAGGTTAGTATATATGAGCACAAACTTTCACACAACCCATCACTCACCACTCTATCTCATATCACTGATACATCCGAAAACGAAAATATAAATAATCACCAATATACATATTTCATGCTAAACCAGCAATCATCAGTTGGTCCAGATTATCACCTCTACACATATATGTAATAAGTGCTCAGATATATATTAAGATAGCCAATCTTCATACTTGAATAGACAGGCTTCAATCCACTTCACATTCAAACTCTTCAACCATCCATCCAATTGAAAATCTGATGATGGAATGCTCAAAGGCCATCCTGAGGCTGAGATTTTTGTCACAGCCATTTTGACCTAAAGCCAATCTGACTCCTCATGAACAGGACATAATCCATTTAACAAATATACAAGGGATAGGCAGACATCTCTGCTATGTAGTAACTGAAATACAGGCTTATTATATACCTGCATCAATATATATTATAGGGTACATGAGCACAGACTTTCACGTGTGTTGGGTGTAAGGTGAGGGAGAATTGCTTGTGAAAGAGGAGGATTGAAATACTAAATTCAGATATTAAAAAAAAAGCCCAAAGAATTGTTAAACACAGCTAAATATAAAGTAGCATAAATAAATAAATAAAAGTTGCTGTTGATAATTTATTAATAAATGTTAACACGATTTAAATTTAAAAAGGTGAAGAAACAGTCCACTATAAAGCCAATAAAAGAACCACAATGGATGGTGCTAAAAAACATCAAACACTGTTGAAATTGTGAGTCAACAAGATGGACAAATGGTGATGTAGAAGGTGAGGAATATGCAACAAAAGAGTGATGAAAGAATTTTAGAAAATCAACAAACGAGGGTTGATAAATGGGCTTAAGAAATTTGAAAGATGTCTAATAAAATAGAGCAAAGAAATGTAGAAATGTTCAAAAGAATGCCAACTCAAATAGAAGAGATGCAGATAGAAATTATAAACTGCAAGAAAGAAGCATTTTGAAAAATGGAGAATGATCTCAAAAGAGCAAAGGCAAACAGAATATAGCAGCAAATGGACACTATTGATAGAAAACTTAAATGATGTGGAGAATAATACTGTGACATATAACTTGATCCTGTATAAAGTATATATTATACACATAAATGTTCAGACAAGGTAGACATATATTGTTTTAATGTTAGCTTCATTTGTTCTGAGTATGCTTTTGATATATTATATATCATAATCATAGCTTTTTTATATTTCTTTTGTTGATGCTACTTATGTATACTTGATTATATGTAAATTTACTTAAATTTATTGTGTTGTTATTTGAATTTTTATTCAAATCTTTTCAAAAATTCCACTTCTTCAAGAGAGGGGTGTGAGAGTCTTTTTTATTTATGATGAATTGATCTTTGGCTATGGTCCAAGCCTCATTGATTTTTCTCTTTTTATCTTCCTGCTCAGTACAGACAATTCTCACTTTAGATAATTTGTATTTATGGCCTGAGTACTGTTCATGTTCTATAAATGTAGAGGAGAATTCATTATTTCTCTAATCCCTATCATACAGATACTTGTGCAGGGCCAATGATTGTTGAGAGATTAGTATTTGATTCACTGTAATAGGCATATTTACAGTTGATTTGATTGCATGTGATTTTGAAAACTATTTAATGAGCATATTCGGTGGACATCTTATCTTTTGAATAGTTCAGTAGTTTATTTAAAGATGGGGTGAATGAAAAATTATATTAAATTTCTCAGAACAATTTTGTTTTTGTGTCTTAAAAATTTTGGAATGTAAGATAAGCTTATCCATTTTCTTGATCTCTTCAGGTTGGGATGCAATGGTTTTGTTTTCATTTGTTGTAGAATCTATCAAATGCATTAAAAATTTTATTGATGATATATTCCATGTTTTGTAGATCTTTAATAAATGTGTTATTTTTCTGATCTATTTAAAATTTACATAATTTTGCATTCCTGTGTAGGAAGCATTTAAGACCAACATATTTGAGGTTCATGATAAGGGGTGGATCCGTGCTCCTATGTTTATTGGTTTAGACCATTTAAAGTTTAGTGAATATGGCTGTCTTTGGACATAAAATTATAGGAATTTGATACCTTGTTTCTAATCTTCGTTTATGACAGTACAGATTAATGAAGATGCTTCTTCCAATTCATGTTGAATGTTTAGAATTTGTGCATTGGTTAAACATAGCAATGTGTCATCTACATACCTAAAGTATAGATTGTTGGAAGGCAAAGATGAAGATACTTTTTGCAGTTCATGTTGAATGATTATGACTTGTGAGTTGTCTGCAAATAACAAGTCATCTACATATTTATGTTATGTGGATGACACATTGCTATATGCAACCAACACACAAATCATAAATATTCATTATGAATTGAAGCAAGCATCCATGTTAATCTGGACTAATGAAAAAGAAGATAAGAACCAAGATATCAAATTCCTGGATCTTTATGTTTAAAGGCAGCCCTATTTACTAAACTATAAAATGGTACTAAAACCAATAAGCATAAGAGGAGACATCTATTTCATGTTAAGAACACACATGGCTTACAAATATTTCGATCTTAAAGGCTTCCTATATAGGAATGCAAATTGCGTAAATTTAAAATAGATTGAAAAACAATATGCATGTGTATATTAAAGATCTACAAAACATGGGATATAACATTAGTAATTTTTACATTATGATTGATAGATTCTACAACAGAATGAATAAACTGAATCTGAAGAGACAAAGAAACGGATAAGCCTACCATACATTCCAAAATTTTCTAAGGAACCAAAAAGAATTTTTTTGAAAAATTCAATATGTTTCGGTCTCCTCTATCTTTAAATAATGTACTGAACTATTCAAAAGATAAATTGCCCATTGGAACTACTTAACAAATAGTTTACAAAATTTATTTGCAACTAACCCAATTGCAAATATGCCTATTATAGTGAATCATGGACTAATCTCTCAACAAGTTTAGCCCAGCACAATTATCTGCATGATAGAGCTAAAAGAAGTAGTGAACACAAACAACACCCATGCCCTAAATTCGATTTATCTAAAGTGAGAATTGTCTGTACTGACTGATAGAATAAAAAGAGAAAAATGAAGAAAGCTTGGACCATAGCCAAAGATCAATTCACTATAAGTAAAAAAGATGTTAGCTTGAAGAAGCGGATGTTCTGAGATTTAAATAAACTTTGAATAGCACCACAATGAATTTAAATATAATCAAGTATACATAAATAGAAACAACAATAGAAATGTAAAAGAGCTATGATTATGATATACAATATATCAAAAGCATATTCATTACGAATGAAACTAATTTTAAAACAATATACCACTACCTATATGTACAATATTACAATTGCACAGAAAAGAAATAATAATTCTTGAGAATTATATAAAGTATATAGTAGAATAAACACGTTTTATAAATAAATCCTCATAATATATAAATCGAATATATATTATTATTTTTCATTGACTTTTTAACATTAAAATGTATAAAAGGCAAATTTTCTGCGTCAGTTTAACATAGAGGTAAACATTCACGGGATACGTCATTGCTACGTCACAAATTACATTAATTCGTAATAAGGAACTCAATTATACTAATATTTTGTCATTTGTAATTCCTCTTACGAATATGTAATTGTGCATTAATAGTATTTAAATTGTCTGCAATTTTTAGATCTATTATTTATTATTATACATTCATGTTTTATCTTAATTGAGATATAAACAAATAAGTTATTCCTCAGAGCATTGTAAATTTGAAATAAGCCTGTTATAGTTACCTGCTTATTAATAATTTCATGTTTCAATCTCCCATTACCTTTAATAATTGAGTTGTAATAATGTAAACTTATTAAGAATGATTATTTGTGTAAAGACAATTTCAAATATAAAAAGACTTCTTAATTTACATAAATAATTAAAGATTTCATTTACACTCACATATGCGTGAATGAAAGGCAAAATTTTCATAAAAATTTATTTGTCTTTTCAACTTATGTGTGATCAGGTAGGTCAGCAATATGAGATGGCTTGGAGAGTTGAGGGCCGTGTGAAAGTCTGAGTTCGAATCCCTTATATAAAAATTTAATGTTTGAAACAATCAATTAAATATTTAAAGAAATATTATGTTTCTTTATTATTTATTTTTAAATTGATTAATTGCGTCATAAGCTTACATTAAAAATTAATAATGAACTCATTTAATAATATAAATACATATATACAACAAACGTATTTAATATTTAATATTAAAATCTCAAACTGAATCACAAAAGATTGTAAAAGACTTACAAACAGATCAAATGTGAGATGGATGGATGAAGTAATGAAGTGTGCTGCGGTGATGTGAAGAAGAAATGCTAGAGATCAGAGAAGATAGAGTGAACTTGGATATCTTAATCCTACAGTTGATCGATACTTTTCGAAAATAACAATGAGGTTATAATAAAAATAGTTTAACAAAGTAATAAGTGCTTTAATACTGCAATAAAAATTTATGTAGTTATTACATGATATTTACGTTATAGAAAGACTATATTTAAAAACAGCCAGATAAAAGTTATGCTAAAAACAATCCTTTATTTTTAATGTATGAAATAAAATGTTATAGATATTATTAGAGATGGTTATGATGTAGAATATATAAGCCCACAAACATCAAAACTTTATATATTTCTTATGACAATACAATGTGGGTGAGAAAATCTAAATCCAATAAAACTAGAAGTTAGAATATATTAAGACTTTATTATACATCTTATATGATTCAATTATTTTTATAAGTCACCATTAGCTGATAAACTATAGAAGACACTCATTAGATGTTAGAATGATTAGTTAACTAAATGCCAGGGCCAATATTTACCCCAAATATTTGCATATTCACGTGAATTATTCTGAAACATATCAGTATATATAGCAACAACTTGTTTTGTATATTAGTGCCACCCAGTGCAAACCATAGTTATAAATGGATGTGTAAGGTTTATGCAACATGACTTTATACAGAAGTGCTGTCCAGTGCAAACCATCATAGTAATCAATGGATATTAGAAGATTTTGCATCAAAAGCCATTGATGCATAAAACTTCCAGCATCCATTAATTACTATGTCTTACAATGAGTGGCACTGCTGTATAAAGAGTTGAAAAAGCATAAGAAATGGTGTTCATGTGATCATGCACTTAGATAGTTTGTAATAGCAACATTACTTTAGAATGTGTTTAATGTAGGTTTTTTTGGAATTCATCTAATGTGTGTATATTTAAAGTGTGTGAATATCCAATACTATTCATGTTATGATATCTAGTAACATCATATTGATATCAGTTGTAAAAATGCTACCAAATAATATAATATTCAATAATCAGAATCACATAGAATTATGTTAAGTAAAATAGCTATTGTTTAATAAATTTATGGCCCTTGTATATTATCCTGCCTACCAAGCTTGGCAGCCATTTTTTTTTGGATTATACAGTTTTAGAGGCATACAATAAATATTGAAAATTAAATATTTACAGTTATTATTATTTTAAAAATTTCTGCAAAATTAACCTTTTGAGTGGAATTTATAATTGATTTATTATTTTTTAAAAACTTAATAACTAATACATATTTGATAAAATAAAATAGAAAAAAAAATATAAACAAATATTTGTAGGACCTTGAAAATGTATAATTTTAAAAAGGCTGCTAACTTTGGTAGACAGGATTACACACAAGTGCCAAATTTATTATACTTGGAATCACAAGGATATGAGTTAATTTAAATAGTGAATGACAAATAAGTTTTATAGTATTTATGATAAAACAGTCATTGATAACAGGAATCAAGATCTCATTATTATATTTAATAAAATATATATAACTGATGTTTGAATGGATCAAAGTAAAGTAAACATTAACATTTTATTCACTATGAGTATCATATGCTTGTTAATTATTTTCTTGGCTAAATCAATTATTGTAATAAACTGTTTTAGGGCAATTTTAATTTGTTTTAAAGGGTTGTGAGGGAGAAGAAAGTCATTCCCATCAAAATAACATTCATTTTATATTATTGATTTTATTAATCACTTTATTTTCAGATAATGTTAATAAATTGGGTACTTATGTATTATCTTGTCACTCAGGTCTGGCAACCATTTTTTTTAATTATATATTTTCAAGGGCCTCCAATAAATATTGCAAATCAAATGACTGGTAAGAAGTTGTCATATTTAATATTTATTTTTCATTTTTTTATGTTATTATAAAAATAAAACAAATTACACAAAAATATGCCAAATGATTATAATTAAAATAAATTTAATAATAACAACTGTAATTTTGGAGTCCTTTCACCATATTCTTTTCCAAATGGATAATCAGTTATAGTACATTTTTAAGTTTCATCATTATTGTGGGCTTGTTATCAAATAAAAGATCATATTGTGCCAATTATCACAGATTTTGTAGAAAGGCAAGATACCATACCTTTGAAAATACTTCACTTCATGGTCTTCTGTCAATGGAAGATCTCAAATTTTAATCATTTTTTAAAAATGGTAGTGGCAACAACAAAGACACTGAACATAATTGATGATGATGATCTTACACTGAATGTAAAAGAATCATGGTAATATTCAAAGCTTGTTAGAGTTTATACATTATAATATATATAAACTAATTATTACTTTGTGAATAGAATTTATAATAGATTTATTAATATTTTTTAAAGTTAATAAATTTTTTATTGATTTATTAATATTTTTTTAAATTTAAAAAGTAGCATATATTAGGTAAAATAAAATTGAAAATAAAATCATAAACAAATACTCGTATGCCACTGAAATATATTATTGAAAAAAAAATGGCTGCCAGAGTTGGGTGACAGGATAATACGTAAGTAACATAATTTGCTTTTGATGCTATTCACTTTCTTAATAAGAAAAGGGGAAGCCATGATTTGGCAAAGTAAATGTCTTTCTACAAAGAATCATTACACATCAGTGATTGTACCAGGTTTGATAAATGTGCTATAATGGTCATATTGTATATCAATATGTTTGACATTATTTATTAGATATGTAAGTTTATAAATGGAAAACATTTTTAAAAATAATATTTCAACTTTGAAAATATAGAAAAAAAGATAATTAATTGAAATGCATAATCAGAACAATATAATTTTTTATTGGACTATTGCCATGTTGCTGATAAAAATATAAATATTTCATTCATTTACATTTGTTTCATCAACATGGCAATTATCCAATAAAAACTCACATTATTCTGATTATGTATTTTAGTTTATTACTTTTGGTACTTGTAACTCATGCCCCATGTGGCCACAAGAGATGCTGTTTCCGTATCAACCACAGAAATATTCAGAATAGGGGCCCAAATGCAGTGATGCAAGTTCCAGACACTAGGTGGCACTGTTCACCATGCGTACACACAGGAACTTTATGCCAAGTAGCTGCCAGCACTACTGCCCGCTTGGTGGTGCTGATAGTCATAGGTAAACACATCTTACTTTTTTTGTATGTTTGCAGAGTTTAAATATCAAGACTTGATCTTAACATAAAACGTTGGAAGCCAAACAACTGTTATGAGCTATCAAAATCCCTGCAATGTAAAAGGGTTAAAACAATTCAACTAATAATCGGTAGCAGTATTACAATTTCAGTATTATCATAACCTTATATTGACCTTTCTTAGAAAAATTTAATAAGCACAATAAATATAAGAAGTTAACCTCTTCTAAAAGAACTTTTATCATAAACTATGGCTCTTTTTCTACTGAACTATTGAATTCATAGTTTTAATAAATCAAATAATTATTCTCATAAAAAAAAGGAAGAGAAAAAATTCATTATACAATCATTTAAAGTTATAATTAACTAAAGCTTTAACAATGATGATATCTCCCCATATAACAAATTATAAGTAAAATAGTATATGTGCATTTCCTGTCTACAAAACTTTGCAGCCCATATTTTTGATAAATATACAGTTTTAGGGGCATAAAATATGGCTGATAGGAAATGTCATCATATTTAATATTTACTTATTTTTTCATTAAGTGTTATTTAAAAAAAATAAAAAAATTGAGCAAAAATTAATTACAATATTTACACTTTATTATTACTTTTTGTATTAAATGAACTTAATAATATAAAAATAATAAAAATGTAGTGTCTGTAGACTTTCAAATTATTAATATAAAAATATATATAAAAAGAAACATCTTTGTGTGCATTATTTATAAAGAAGGGTAGTGAGGATATTTGGTTAACTTATTAATAGAAAATAAAAAAATACATGAAATGTCTTTATATGCATTTATAAATAAGGACATTTGATAATTGTTTTATTATATATCGACATCAGTGTTTACATGTTATAATATTTACCTTTTATTTATTATCCTTAGTAATAACACATATTTGGTAATAGAAAATTGGGAAAAAAATTTAAATATTTTAATTAATTTTTGCACAATTTTTTATTTTTTTAAAATAACACTAGTGAAAATATATACGTATTAAATATGTTTCCTATTACCATTTTTTTGTAAAGATTTATTGTATGCCCCCCTAAGTTGTATATTTATCAAAAATATGAATTGCAGAGCTTGGTAGATCGAAAAATACATAAGTAGGAGTAAAATCTTAATTTTCATACATTTTAACTAGTTCTAAAGATTCCTTTTGACTCAAAATTCACTCATTAAAAACTCTTCTATTTAGTCTACAATTTTTTTTACCAAAAACTACCTAATTGATTATCTAGGCATATAAAATATAATAATTATTATATGTTACTTTTTTTTATTTGGAGTCTTCTTTTTTTCCAATTTGAAACATTTTATTTATTTAATTTTTAAAAAAGAGGAAAAAAATATATTTTACACAAAAAATTATTGAAAACAATACAATTCATAAGGTTTTGTTTTCCAATTAGATAATTCGTATAGTGAAAATATCACTTTACTTATAGTCCAATAGAAACATTGAATGTTACAAAACTTTTTTACAACTTTGGTAAGGCATTTTAACTATTTTATATATAAAGAAGACAATGAATACATGTATATACACTTCTGTAATTTACAACCTGATTGTTTTATTGATAAACTATTAAACAAGCTAAAAAACATAGCAAAGTCAACAAGATCAATAACTAATAACTATTAAATATTAAACAATTCTCAGTTTTCTTTCTTTTTTAAAAAAAAAATGTTAAGGATGATCACTTAAACAATTTATGAAGTTTTATATATAAAAAAAGAACTTTTAGATGGAAAAACATTTTCAACAGTCTACTAAGTCACGAAACATTTTTAAAAGTATTCTTATGATAGTTTTATAAACTTCAGATAAAAGAATATTTAAAAAGTTATTATTAAGTGATTCAAGTTCTTACACTAAGATGTCATTAGTTTATTCGTTTACTTTGACTAATTATTAATTTTACTTTGTTGGAGTTAAAACGTTCTATAATGAAAGTTTAAAACATTGCAGAAGTAAGTTGAGAACATAAATTTAAATTTGAGATAACAATAAAGTGAAACTAAAAAACAAATCAGAAAAAATGCGAATATTTCAAGATGTCCTAAAAAAAATTTCTTTTTCAGTCTATAAAAATTTCATTTTGGTATCTTTTGCAATAAAGTGCTCAAACATAGAATTAAATAAAATACAGGCATAACCAGATAGAAGAAGATCACTAGAGTTCAAGCCCTTCACTCTTGCATTGTTGAATTATGACCTTCCTCTTTTTTCCTCATAAAGAAATATATTTTTTTATAATCTTTTGATGTCTCCATGACGTTTGAATAGTATGTGATAAATTCAGAAAATCTGGCTGTTTTGGAAAGAATATTTAAGACCTTAAATAAAAATCTATGTAAAAAAATAGAAAAAAATTGAAACTAGATTAACATTATTATTTTTAATAATTCTCACATAAACTTATAACTTACTTAATTAAAGGCAAGATCCCAAAATATGAATAAAATTAGATAGCTTCTCTAATATTAACTTTAATGTTGTTTAGGTTAATGTATTTAAAGTGATAACCTCTTTAAAGAAACAATTTAAACCATAATTAAATTTACAATTTAACACATGCATTCCCATTATCTTGTACACATATCTCTAAAATATTTATTTCTGAAATGTATTAAAAGTAAAATTTACACACACATTTTAAATCTATTATTTGTAGGTGTTTATGCTTATACATGTTTAAAATTAGAATGTGTATGGATATTTGATATGTTTTTTTATTCCAGAAAGTGTTTGGACCTATGCACATGGGTGCATATTTCCATATAATGAATTTTTTAAACTTTTAGTTTGGTTTAGTTTTTTTTTTTTTACCAACTCAATTTAACTCTTTTGAAACTGAATAAAATATTAACTGGAAATAAAGACTGTTAAATTTTAAAACTATTATTTTGGTATAGTGAAATATTTTTTGATACTGAACAAATGATGAAGTTATCTGTAAGAGATTGTGATCTGGGCCAACTGATGAGTGCTGTTGCAGCATGAAATGCACATCTTGGAGATTATTTATCTTTTTTACATGCCTTTGGTCATATGTTTAAGAAATTATGATAAAATAGATGTTTAAAAAATATAAAATATATAAAAAGTTAAGTATATTTAAAAACAAATAAAATGATGTATATGTTAAAAATTACAATATGAGCTACATATATCTTATTCATTTGGGAAAAAAAGTGAACAGGGTGTTTCAAAAATGCATTGAGTGTGTAAAAAAGGTTGGTCTGATTTCTAGTTGATGGATGGTTGTAATAGGAATGAGCTAATATGAAAGATCCATTGAGCTAAGTATAACTAATTATTGGAATGATCTATTACTTAAATAATAAGTGTAATAATGTTCAAGGCTAAATGGATTTGTAAGTAATCATTAAAAACCAGTCAACAATTAGACAATTCCAATATCAATAACAATCAACAATTTCAATCTGTTGTCAAGGCAACATCTTTTTAACTCTAAAGGTAGAATCTCACCCTTATTAATAGTCTAATATACTTATATAAACACAAAGTTTGCAACTTGATCACATAGATTGAAATTATTGATACAAATAAGTATAAATAAACCTCTTTAATCAGGTAAATATAACCTATTCTGAATGTAGATTAATAAATAGTCAATTATAACATTACAAACTGTAATTATAAATTTCAAATTGCAACCAAAGTATTCCTTAAATAATAAATGTAATAATGCTCAAGGCTGAAAGATTTTGTAAATAATTATCAAAAAACAAATTAGACAATCCCAATATCAATAATAATCAACAAATTCAACCTGTTGTCAAGGCAATCTCCTTTTAACAATAAAGTAGTACTTAAATAATAAAAGTAATAATGCTCAATAATTTCAATCTCTGTAGTCACATTGTAATCTTTAGTGTCTTTATAAGTATATTGGACCATTAATAAAGATGGGATTTCACCTTTATCATTAAAAGGAGGTTGCCTTGACAACAGTTTGAAATTATTGATTGTTATTAATATTGAGATTGTCTACATTATTGATTGGTTTTTAATGATATATATATATATACTTACTTGGTCAGATTATCAATACAGATACAAACATAATGGATGAAATTATTCATAGAATTAAACTTGGTTGGAATGCTTTTGGTAGAAATAACTTGATACTAAAAAGAAATATGCCTATATGTTTGAACAAGAAGATTATAATAAATGTGTTTTATCAGTTCTTACTTATGGATCTGAGACTTGGACACTTAATGGAAGAACAATACAGATACTTCATACCACTCAAAGAAGTATGGACAGATGATTGCAAGAGTAACAAGAAGAGATCAAAAACACAATATATGGATAAGAGAACAAACAGATGGTATTGACCTCATTGAAAAAATTAAAAGACTTGAAGTGGGATTGGGTTAGACATAATGCTAGAAGAGATGATAATAAATGGACAATTGAAATATTAAAGTGGATTCCAAGAGATTTTAAAAGACCAGAAAGAGACCACATGTAAGATGTATGGATGAAATAAAGTATGCATGAGTGATATGGAGAAGAGAAGCTAAAGATCAGAGAAGATGGATTGAACTTGGAGAGACATTAATCCTGCAGTAGATTGATAATGATGATGATTAAAAGAATGAGACTTTCATATTTATGCAATATACCACATAACTGAGTACCCATTATATAGTGGAAGTATTTTATCTTTCCTATGCTCATACTTATTTAACAATGCTTTTAATAACTAGATTATTGCCCAATATTATCAGAAGATTAGTTGTTTACTTAACATATAATATCCAAAGATATGAATATGAACTGATTATATATTTCTAACAATAATCATCACTTAATGTGCATAGTAAAATTTTCCTAAAATAAACACTAGTTTAAATTAAAGATGCCACTACTTAGCCTTATAACAGGGCTAATGTTTCTTTGCTAACTAATTTTTCAGTACATGGGCATTATCCTGTTGTCAGAAGCTTAAGAGGCATTTTTTAAAATTATACATTTTCAGGGGTGGCAAGGTATTTGTTTATATTTCTTTCTTAAAATTATTTTGCCCTAGATGCTGTTACTTGTTATGTTTAAAAAAATATTAACAAATCAATTATAAATTCCTGTTAACTTATATTAATAAATCTCTTATAGATTTCATTCACATGATTTTATATATATATATATATATATTGTAACGTGATAACATTGCAAACATTGTCATGCTATTTTACATTTAGTGTAAAATTGTCAGTGAGCATCTTTGTCCTTTTATTTTGAAGGGAACATTTTGCCAAAAGTATTAAAATTTAAGATTTTCCATTGACAAAAAACATATAGTGGAATATTTCTAAAATTACAGGATACCAATCAACACAGGAGGATACTTCCACGGCATTGGTTGTTTGGTGACTTGTGCAGAGAGACCAGAAAATGCTTTAGAGTAACTGATCCAGGTTTACTGGAGATATAATACATATATTTTAATTACAATCAAGTGTCATACTTTTGTGACATCTTTTATATTTTTATAATGATATCCAAAATAAATAAATAAAAAGAAATGTTAAATACAACAGCTTCTAATCAACCATATTGTTTTTAAGAATTATTGGAGGCCCCTGAAAATGTATAATTAAAAAAAATTCCTGTCAACCTTCAAGTGATTCTACAATTTTGATCACACTGCAATAATTCAACTTTATACACAGAAATTCTAATTTCCTTTCAGGTGATCAAATATATAATCATATTATTAAAGAATAATAAGAATACCAAATCTCAAAATAAAGAATATTTTTAATATAAGAAATAATTTTTTTGAATAATAATCTTAACAACAATATTAAAGAGAATAATATAAGAAATGTACATTTAAAATTATATCAAATTCAAATATATATATATATTTAGGCACACACACATACAAGCATTATAAATAAAGTTATAAGTCAAATAAACAATTTTTTTATATATCTTACTCTAATTTAAATAACTAATTAACTTGCATAAATTATATAGACATACAAAAAATAAATTATCTCCCCAAGTTGCATGCTTGATTTAAACACATTATATAGAAGAAAATATATCTGACTTAATCAGGATATTTTGATGAAGTATCTTGAATTACACAATAATTCAAGAGAAAAAGTATTTACATATTTCAAATATATAAATAATAATAAAAGAAATTAAAAAAATAATTCAATTTCTTGTCAAAATTCGTATAAATATATTTATAATAGACATTTTAATTATTACAACTTTATATTATCTTAAAAGATTTCTAAGCATAAGATCTAAACACTGACTTGTAAATCGAAAGATTTTGCGAATGTTAGCGTGTTATAGAAATTGTGGACTCAATCAGTGAGATATTTAATAGCCTTACCCCTCAAATCAAAATGCTTTAGGTTATCCTATATATTTAAAAAGTAGGTTGAAGATACGAGTGGTCGCTCTTGTCTTTTAAATAAATTTTGTGTTTAGACTTGTAGAGGTCTCTACTGTCACTTTTCAAGTGCATGATCTTAAGGTTATAGCCTTAATATATAATAATAGACCTTTTAATAAATTATAGATATTTCTCTCTGGCATAAATGTAAATATTTTATGCACTTTCAATCTTATCAATGACAGAAAATGCTCTCACAAGATCAATTCTTTAATATTAGATTTTTCTTGGAGGAAATCTTCACATCCTATAATCATATAATGCTGATTTACTGCATAATTCTTAAGTTAGCTGCTATTAATTCTGGTAATAGGCTTACATCTCAAGGCATTCATTATTACCTCATTATTATACACAAAAATGTAGAGTCTCAGTTTGTCAGGTTACTTAAATTTGATTCCCACTCTCCTCACTACATGTAATATTTTTGAAGACAGAGTTTGGACTCGAATAAAGTTTGCAGTTAGAAATATCTTTTGATAATGTTTTTTTGCTGAATAGGCTATTCATAATTATTATTAAAAACAAAAATGCATATTTATATGTTGGATTATTTCCATCATCTAATATGAGTATTGAATGTCTTTAGAAAAATTCAACTTTTTAAAAATATTTCAAATACATTCAACTGTTAGTAATAGCACATCAAACAAGTTAGTAAATGCACAACATTTTGGGAGGTATTATTTTTCCCTCTTCTTCAGGTGTTGCTGGCCTGACTAGTGACAATATGAGCATAGGATTCGAACCTGGACCCTTTGATTCTTGAATACTGAATTATAAAGTAATGTGGTTACAGCATTACTTTAAAATTCAATACTCAAGCATCTAAGGATCAAGGTTCAAATCCCATGCTAGTACTATCACTGGCATGTCAGCAACACCTGAAGAAGAGAGGAAATAATACCTCTCGAAATGTTGTGCATTTACTAATTTGTTTGATGTGCTATTACTAACAGTTGAATGTATTTGGAATATTTAAATAAAGTTAAATTTTTCTAAAAACATTCAATACTCATATTAAATGATAGAAACAGTCCAACATATGAATACAATTGAAACATCATCAACACAAACCTACAGGAAAACACCAAGAATGCATATTTATGTTTTCAGCGATGGCTCCATTCTTTATCATAGTCAACTGATCACATACATTTCCAACTTTATTTGACTAACAGTTTTGTTTAATTACTAATATGCTTCAGGAAACAAACACAGAATGGAATGTACTAATAAAAGTCTAGAATCATGTATATATGCATTCATCTGAATATATAACCTTGTTTTTGTTTTGCAACTCACAAGTCACATGACATTGTTTTTAATATCTTCAGGTAATTTTTTACAATTTCTCTGAACAATTCAGACTATTTTGATGATGAGTATTGTCCTTAATTATATATTCCTTGTTGGATAACTTTATTACAATAATAGTATTAAATGATCATTTTTTTCTTAATTAAAGACTTTAATATATATGCTGGTACAATAAGTAGGACTTTGGCCAAAAGTTATTTTAGATAATGGTATTGAGACTACAAATTCAAATGGTTTGTTATTATTGAATTTATGCAGAAGGCATGGAGTAACTATCACAAACACTTTGTTTAGTTAGTAAAACTGCTACAAAGAGATATGGATACATTCACACTCAAAACATATTTAATAGATTACATTACAGTTAGGAATCAGAATACAAGAAAAGTTTACATGACATAAGCACTCACAAACTCAGATTATTGGCAGACTGTAGATTAGTATAATCCAAGACTAAAACGATAATTGCATTAAAATAGATATTACTCCAATTATATTCTCAAGAAAATTGATGTTCATGCATTATAAGAACCTATTATATGAACTAAGCTTTAACATCTATTAAAAACTAAAATTTCTAGATCTTCAGGATTGCCATGTTATTGAAGTATGAAATTCTCTTAAGGACTGTAATGGATTCAAGTAAATATATTACTGGAGTTACTAAAAAGAAGAATCATGATTGGTTGGTTCTCTGTCCTTAATATTATTAATAGTAATTTAATTTTTAAAATGTTATATTTTCTGATTGGAAAAATAGGATTAAATGTAGAACTTCATAATAAAGAACTGAAGGCAATAGGTCAAGAACTGACAAGAAGACTTATAAGTGAATGATGGGTTAAAATTGTAAAGAAGATTCATCTATTTAATGATTATGGTCATTCTAGATGTAATTTTGATACAGTGAAAGCAATATATGGATCTGAAAAATGGTATCACAATACTATTAAATCCAGCAATGATATTCTATTATATGATGTCAGAGATATTTTGATTAAGGAGCAAGAATATTTTGATTATTTTTTGAGAAATGATACAGCATGACATTTTAATGATATACCCATTTAATGGACTCATTTAGATTTGGATAAAGGTATTCAGGTTACTGTGGAGTCAAAATAGGTCTTTGTAATCTTAAAAATGGAAAGACTGCAGTTCCTGCTCAAATACCTAAAGAGGTTATAAAATGTGTTGGTGATATGTTAGAAATTTATTTTGAGATTCTAATCTCTCTTGACATTTTTACATCTCTCCTTAAAAGTTCTCTTGAGTATCAGGTCTATTAATAGACTTTTCATTTATAAAAACATTTGCCTTATTGAGGCTAAAGAATAGAATATGATGCCTCTTAAGTCCCTCTCAAATGAGAAACTTTATTTAAACTATCCATATTTTTCAAATCACCTCTTATATTTTCAAATTGTAACCACAATTCTACTATCATCATAATTTATTTCAACTCCAAACCTCCACCGACCAAAATATCCAAAACTACACAATAATAATTTTAATGTATTAGAATGCTTTTATTATTTCAATTTTTCAAAGAAAGAGACTAGACAAGATTGCAATAATTATTGTGGAATATCAATATTATCCACTGTAGACAATTTGTTTTTAAGAATTTTGTTTAATAGATTGCTCTCAGTTATAAATGAATGATTATGAAAGATTCAATGTAGCTTTAGAAAATCAAGAAGGACAATAGATATGATTTTTGTTGCCAGGAAAATTCAAGAAAAGTGTCAGGAACAAAAGAGTAACTTGTCTTATATATTGCTTTATTGATTTGATCAAAGCATTTGATTCAGTTAATAGGTTAGTATAATGGCATTATTTGAAATTAGTTGATTGTCCCCAACATTTATCCATATTATGCAATTACTTCATGATGTAATGAGAGGAAATGTTATTTCTATGAATGGAAAATCTGAAGTATTTGAAATGACAACTGGTGTTATACAAAGATGGGTATTGTTGCCAATTTTAATGTTAATGAGAGAGTAATCGAGATATGATTGTATTATTTTTGCCAGCTCAAAAGATGCTTTACAGAATATTCTTCATGTCTTAAATGCACCTTATATAGCTCTCGTTTATTAATTAATGATCAAAAGATCTGAGTTGTTTCGCAGCCAGTGAGTGAAGAAAAATGCTCAGTTTGGACGATCATCAACACATTTCTTAATTTACAATCTTGATTACTATATATATATACGTTTTGTACTTCAATTATTAGACATTATTATTAAATGTATCTTTATTATTTTAGAAAATCAAATTGGAGTTCATTTTTATTTACTTCAACATCCATTACTGACTGAATCAAATCATAAAAGATAATCTAATATGACTGAAATTGTTTCTGCTCTGTTAAATGATGTGTATTACATTTCTTTCTTTTATTATTTCATATATTTTTTTTCAGCTGATGCCGCAACATCTAATCCATTATGACTAACCTTTTAGTTGAAAGCTGGTTTGCAGAATGCTTCCTCTCTGATAGAACTTCGTAAGTAAAAGGAAGCCAAAAATTAGGAAAGCTTCAGTGAAGATAATCTCTCCGAACGTGAACTGACATTTTGTATTATTGGAGTAACAGTTTCTGACGATAAGGTGAATTAAATAATCTTTTTAAATTAGTTAAGAAATTTATTTGTCTTCTTTTCATAAAAGAAAACAAATTAATCAACCTTTGACATTCTAATATGCAAACATAAGAAATGATGATACTTAAATATACGCAATTTTAGCTATGTTGTGTATTTTTTTTTAAAAAAAGTAAATAAATATATTTGTGTGTGATATATCACTATATATGTTGACGCATATTATTATATTACATTACCAGAAGAAATGATAATAGATAGAGAGTTGAAATTTTAAACCGACTTCCAAGAGATTGTAAAAGACCAAGAAAGAGACCACCTATGAGATGAATGGCTAAAATAAGGAAATGTACTGGAATAATATGGAGAAGACAGGCTAGAGATCAGAGAAGATGGATTGTACTTGGAGATACCTTCATCATGCAATGGATCGACAATGGTTGATAATGATGGTGATAATAATATGTAAAGATAAAATAAACATAATAGAGATATATCAAATAAAATTTGATTTTCCTTATACAGTATATATATATATATTATTTTTAATGATGATGGAACAGGATCTTGTCAGAAAGTCATTTGTAATTTTTATTGGGACCATTATCGAATGTAGTAATCTTCAAGCACGTAGATTTTGGACCAAATATAATTCATACTTTATTCTTCTAAGCCGATATTTTTTCATAAGTTTGTGCAAATGGTCAGTTAATCAAATCCATCCCACAGCAGTAACAATGATATTCATGGTCTCATAATTGCAAAAATATAGTCATTTTCTATTTTGGCATGTCACTTTAAAAATAATCTATAATTAAAGTTCACAAGCTGAAAAAAAAAAGTCATTTAAATATCTAGATTGCTATTATAATGCAGTTGGAACTGATGGGTACAATTCATCACTGTATGAAAATATAAGCTTCATATTTATAAGTACATAGACCCTGCAACATATATGATTCCTATATTACTACCATTGCAGGTATCAAAATTGTAAATAATATGGAAGATCCTTTCTCTTATAAAAGTATCTTGAAGTGAATCACATTAAAATTCAACGGTTTGCTCTCAATCAGATATGTTCATATTATGTCTTTTAAACATCTTGGGCATATAGTTTTTATAATATTGTAAAACCCAATCAAACTTTTGTACAACTGTGAAACATATCTTAGTTTTATCCTCATATTCAAATCTGTACTTTGCCTTTTAACAAATATGTTTAATAAATGCAATGATAACTTATTAATACATTCTGATATTTTTTATATAAACTTATCACAATATTAATATTACACTTATTTAAATTATTTCATTCAATACAAAAAGTATACAACATATATACACTAGATACAATTGTCTCTAAATTATATATATGACATTATATTTTTTCATGGACTTTTAGTTTGATAAAGAATGGAAATTAATAGATTATATCTATGTAAACAGAGATAACTTTATTTTTGATGTTGCCAGGAAACTATCAATTATTCCTAATTGATAATCCTCATGAATCAAAACAAGCTTTCTTCATTAACCTATAATAGCTCTTTTGTTAGGATATATTAAAGTAAAAAAGGCTTTCTTTCACTTCAAATCCAAGATTTTATGACTGTAAACTCAGAAAATTATTTTTATAGGTGTGAGAATGCAGAAGAATAGCATTTTCATTGACATTCTGGAAATAATAATTAATCATCTCTGGAATGTTATATATGTTGAATTATAATTTTTCATATAAAGTTCACTTAAATTATTTGTATATAGAACTATTATTCTTTTATATTTACTGATAAAATTTGAGAAATAAATGTTCAATCAAAGTCAAAGAAACGACTGAAAAAATTACACTAAAAATATTCCATATTATTTTGAAATTACATGAAAAGTTCATAGGTCAAATCAATACATTTTTATCTTATTAGATGTGATAATGGAAAATTTATAATTGTAAGGACCAGATTTTCATTGGATTGGATTAATAAATTGGATTTAGAATAACAAACTTCTCTAAAATGTACTTTAAAAAAACAAAAAAATAAATTTTATTATGCAAAAAAAATTATTATAAAATTGAAAAAGATAATTTAAAATTCGATTGGATATTTTAAAGTTTATCATCAAAGAGCAGACAAATACAATGATGTATAAATTACAAAAGATACATTTTGTAAATATGTAGCAAAGGCAAACAGAAGCACAAAAAAGAAATGGAATTATCTACACATAATAGGGTTAGAAGAGAGACTAGGCTCCATGTAGCATCAATAATGTTTGAAAGACAAACATCCTGTCTCTAATTTTAATTTTTAAAATTTTATTGTAAACCAGTGAGTGTAATTTCCTAAATGTAGTCTCAAAGCAAAAATGGCATCTTAGGAAACACAGAGTAAACATAAGAAAAATAGTAACCCTAATTGAAGAGAAAAGGCCCTGTTTCATGCTATCAATGAGAGTAAAAATGAAGAAATTATTTAATTTAGTAATTGACACAATAATATTTTTATAGGTAAGAAAAGTAGGACACTTGAACAGAAAATTCTGGATTATTTCATCAGACTTATGACAAAGAGAACAAAGGAACAAAGGAACTAAATGTTAATGTGTGCCATATTGGTTTCAGATACCACAATTTGATTATGTTTACATTATAAAGATTATTATTACATTTTAAATATCAGCCTTTCAAGCTAATTGTGCAGGTGCTTTTTACAAGTGTTAATAATAAATGAATACTTCCATTCCCAATACAAGATATAGTATTTATGAAAGAATAAAATGAATCCACTTATTCTTTCCAACCCAAATGCTTATATATGAGCAAATCTTAAGTACTGGCAATGAAAGCGTGAGGATAGACCACTCACTTTAAAGGCTGATATTTAAAATGTAATACAATTGTAAACATAGCACTATATAAAACTAAAAGCTTATTTACAAAAGATTATTATTGAAAATGCTAAAGGGAATCAATACTGATTGTTTCTCTTGAGGGAGGTAGATAAGGATAGAATATTAGAAATATCTAAAATTGGATAGAAGTAGTTTAGAATAAAAACTTCTACAAAAAGAAGTTAAGGATGGCATCTCAAAATTTTGAATAAATAGATTAAATGACAATGTGAGATATTTTGAGATATATTAGTGAAGCATAGATTGATTTACCTTTTACTTTTTAATTATTCTCTATATTCTTTTGGAGGTGGAAAGACCATATTTATTTGAAAATAATTGCTAATGGTATATATCAACAATTTTAATACTAGTGATATAAAGAAATATAAATTATTACAAAAACATACTTTTACATGGTTTGTCAATTAGAACATTGCAGTAAGTAAATATTAAATACTCTAAGCTTCAGTAGTTTAATTATTTACTAGATATATATTAAAATACTTAGAGAAAATGCTATAAATGTTAAAAGTGATAATATCAAGATGAAAACAATAAAATATTAATATCAAAGATGAGAATATAACATACAAATGATGAAAACATGTTAATACAGAAACTGAAGACAAGTGTAATAAGCATATTGACAAATAACTTATTATAGACAATAAAATGACCAATATTCAAGAAATATCTGAAATTAAAAGTCCAATTATGCACAAAGAAATAATTACTGAAAATATTAATAATGAAACAAACCTATACACAATTTCTTATGATATTAAAATGAAGATACATAATACCTTTGGATTAATTATACCTGTGTAAGATCAAAGCAAATTAACCTCAAATTATTAAATATACATTTGTAATTAGTTTGCTTAAATATTTCAAATGTGCATGGAGCAAGATGATAGAAAACATAAGGTAAAAAAGGTATAGTTTATCACTAACAACAACCAGGCCTTTAATAAAAAAAAAATAGCGTCCAACTCTCCAACAAATGGAATTTTTAAATTACTAATTTAAATAAATTAGCATTGTACACTTAAATACTATAGCATCCCCACCCAGCCAATGAGTGCTCTGACTCAGGCTTCATAAGCCAAAAGTGCGGTCAGCAGTTAACAAAATTAAACATATGGATTAAATCCTTCACTTGGCTAATATTCAAAACATTTAACCAAGCTGTATTTCTATATTGGATTATTTTCATCATCTAATGTAAGTATTTAATGTTTTTTTAGAAAAAGTTAACTTTATTTAAATATTCCAAATACATTCAACTGTTAGCGATAGTACACAGTTTAATATATGCACAAGGTTTCAAGAGGTATTAATCTTCCCTGCCCTAACCAGTGTCAGTACTAGCATGGGAATTGAACCTGGATCTTAAGATTCTTGAGTATTGAATTTTAAGATAATGCTTTAACCAACTGAGCCATCCTGCCAAAGTTGGTTAGAGTGTTACCTTAAATTCAATACTCAAGAACCTAAGGGTTCAGGTAAAATTCCCATGCTAGTACTGTCATAGGTAAGACTAGTATCACCTGAAGAAGAAAGAAGAAACCTTGTGCATATACTAATCTGTGTGTAATTACTAACAGTTGTAAGTATTTAGAATATTTAAATAAAGTTACATTTTTCTAAAGACATTCAATACTCATATTGGATGATGGAAATAGCCCAATATACTAATACAACTAAAACACCATCATTACAAACCTTCAGGAAAATTTAAGCAAGCTAATTATAAATAGGATAAGGAAGAGAAGAATAATCTGAATATTAAAAGTACATTTGCATAATTAAATAACTTTTAGTATAAAATGCTTAATAATGTGGTAACAGCTTCCCAAATAGTAATCCTATTATTCATTCTATAGATACGGCATTTGAAGAATTTATATTTATTCATTCTTTGTATTGGGAATATGATGAGGTTTTAGATAAAATAGGTCTAAATAATGAAATCAATTATGTTTCCCCTTATCCATAGAAGATTTTTTCATGATTATAATAAATGTAGAAAACTTTATTCAAATGTTTATTGAAAATAAACTTTACTGATCAAATTCCATAATTTCTGAAACCTTATTTGAAATCATACAAAATATCATAACTGAAGCAAAATGAGTTGTATTAAAATAAGTAACAAAATCAAGCAAACAAATTGTTTTAATTTTTATTTAAGAATGGACAAAAAAATTAATCAGCCAAGAGCATGATATAAATACTCATGACTGATATATTTCCATGTGCAAAGCACATTAAAATGATATTACTTGGTTGTTTTAAAGGCTATGGGTCAGAACCTGCTGCATCTGAATGTCTTATAAAGAAATTATATTACTTATAATCTCTTGAAAAAAATGGGGCACAAAAGACTTCTATCCCATAATCCATTACGATCTCAAATCATAATAAAGGGCATAACAGTAGTGAGCTTTTTGAAAACAGTTATGACATAGGGGTAGAGGATGGGATAGATACAGAAGGGGTAGAAAAATCTAATAGCAATTGGTCTCACACTATGTATATTATAAAATGCCAATCTAAAATTGCAACAAATCAATAAATGAAATGATTTCAAAATAATGTCAAGCTTTTTACTTCCATAATCCAACTAATCAAAGAAATCAACTGAAATTCTTAACAGATCAAATGCATAATCATCTATACTATTCTCTGAAGAAAAAGACACATTGTCAGATGAAAAACATATCCATTTTTAAAAGGACAAAACATAAAAAACAAAAAGAATCCTGCAACCATGATGATAAAACAAATAACAAAATTAAAAATCAAAAAGAATTCAGAAACCTCTAATGAGAAGATAAAACAAATTGAGAAAGATATAAATGTTAATATCTCATATCATGGCCAGTAATGATATAAAAATTGCAGCTCATAAGGCGAGTAGGTTACATGGCTGGCTTACAGTTTATAAGTTCAAGAAGTTCTTTGGAAAAAGTACTTTTTGACATGTTAAAAGTTCTGAAACAAAATTCAGACACAATATCAATACAAATGTCTTTAAAGTGATATATAACTATTGATATCTAATTTCTTTTTCAAATAATCTTTATCAATAATGAAAAAATATCTTGATAAATAACAATACATGAAGAATTAGAAACATGTATAATCAGATCTCTGGATATTCCAAATATTAAATTTTTTGCTCAAATTATGCATTCTAAATATAAATTAATGATTAAATAAAAAAAAACAAATGTCAACAAGATATTTATTTTATATAGCTCGATGTTTTTATAAACTGCAATGGTAATAATCAGCCATTAAGTTAATGCACTTTGTGGATTTTTAACTATAAATGATTGCTCTCACTTCCAAACACAAAACAAAGTCTTTGTGAAAAGATAGAATGAATCCATATATCCTTTCTACCCAAATGATTAGGTATGGAGTATTTGAGTAGAAAGGATAGATGGATTTATTCTATCTTTTCACAAAGACTTTATCTTGTGTTTGGAAGTGAGAGTTTTCATTTATAGTTAAAAATCCACAAAGCGCATGTGCATTAGTTTAAAACAAATGCCATTAAAGCTACACAATATTAACATTCCCACATGAATGGCTAACTTTCCATGATTTATATATAAAAACAAAATTATATTGTTTATTTAATAATTTGTCTATCATATTTATAAAATATACTTCTGATTTTTTTTCAGATCAGATTATTTTCCATATGTAAAATAAAAATATTGTCAAAGCAAAATTTTCCATTTCAAATAACCAAATGTAAAATGCAGATTCAACTCTATGTTGGACGACTTTGAAGAGATTGTTTTTAAAATTTCAATTGTTAAATGCTGGATGGTATATATTACTAAAACCTGGTTATAGATGCTATTTATTTATTTATTTTTATATTGGTATATTGAATAATTACATGTCATACCATATCCAACCTTCTTATACACTTAACAATACTCTCTGATAATAACTGCAAGGCAGTCAAAACTGTAAGAGTAAAGTTTTGGTGTAAAGAATAGTATTAAGTGTATAAGAAGATTGAAAATGGTATGGTATGTTAATATAGAAAGTAATACATAAGAAAAGGAGGAAGAAGAAAATAGTATATTGAATATTGTTGTTTTTTTCCAGAGTTTTTTGTTTATTATATTTATTTTAAATGATGCTTTCTGCAGATATTTATAGAAACTTATGGTTTATGTATGACAATTTTTAATGAAAAATCAACTTCTTGCTGAACGTGTTTCTATCAGTTAAACTTCATATCATCAACTGCTTTCAGGAGAACAGATGAGATCTTATTAAATAAATTGATCTAGATTTTATTTTAATAGATTTGCAATGCTCAATTTGAAATAAATGTTTGAACATGAATTTTAGCCATAATTAAATTGACATGACAGAGTTTGAAATGCAATTCACTTTTTAATAATTTTACCTTCAAATAAACATTTCAAATAAGTGAATATTAATATTGTAATGATAGATGATAGTGAGAAATCAAAAAAAGAGTATATGATCTATCCATTAATCATCAATATATTAAGAATAGGTAACAAATACGAAGAGAAGATAACCATAAACTAAAGCATGATTAACTAATACATGATCATTAATATTTATCCGGACTTACAAAAATTTATAATACTTGGTTATGTGTAATCCAGAATATTTATCTAATGTGCCCAATAATTTCTTCTACCACCAGCTCATTTCAATCCATTCACCCATTTATGCATCATCTTATTTCATGAACGATAAAACTCATAAGTAGCAAACATTATTGGTAGATGTTCTGCAATTCATCAACACTTTATTAATGAGATACTAATGACTATATTATCTCATTAATAAAGTGTTGATGAATTTCAGAATATCTACCAATAATGTTTGCTACTTATGACTTTTATCATTCCTAAAATAAGAAGCATAAATGGATGAAGGGGTGAACGGATTAAAATGAGGATCCCCAAATAATTAAAACAATAAATTTGTTAACATAAATATAAATAATGTAACAAAATAAAATTGAATGGCAACAAAAAATGAATAAAAAAATTATTGACTGGATACCCAATAGAGATATAATTCTCAATATGCTTAATGTGCCATTACATAAAAACTTTCTCTAAGGTTTACTTAATGTTATCTAGCATATTTAGAAAAAATAATAAATACAATACACCTGGGTCTCTTTTTATGTGGACTTATTTAACACGATTTTGAAGTTACATGATTCAGGTTTCACCGGAAATTGAACTCCGATAATGCGCTATTACTTTAAATAATAAATTTCGCGCACTTATGTTATATTGAAAGTAATAACACATTATTGGAATTCGACTTTCATTTTAGTAATTTCAATATTTTCAGTGCTTTATAATAGTAAGATTTTATGCAATAATGAAATTAAAATCATGATTTCCACATTTTATGTATACACACATTAAATTTTACAAGATTATAATGTAAATTTGTTCAAACATTGTGCGTGCTAATTTTGCATTTTAAATCACATTCTGTTTTTGCTTTTTAAAAAAGAATGTAATCAATTATTATTTTCTTATTACTGACACTAATCATTAACATGCTCTTAAATTCCAATGAGAGCTAAATGGTTGTATGTCTGGATATCGCGAGCTTCGTAAACAATTAATAAAATTATCATCTCAAAGATTAATTACTAATTATGTTGTCATCAGAAAATCATAATAATTAAAATGTGTATAAAAAAATGTAAATTACTGTGCTGTAAATTATGCATAAAAATATATTATTTTGAATAAAATTAAATATTATAGTTAAAAAAAGTTTGTCTTGTATCAATTTTTTTCAAATTTGAAATTTTTTATTAGTCATATTTTATTTCCTTATTTTTTTTTTTTTTTTGCGCGAATTTTAAAGTAATTTTACGTTGGTGCTTTGCTTTTATGTGAATTTTGAAAAATCACAGACCGCATCCCCCCTTTTTCAATGTAAGTTACATCTATTTTTGCACGATTTCATTTGCGCATGTTTTCTGAGGAACCTGTCTATCACGTAAAACGAGACCCAGGTGTAATTAATTGTTTCAGATAATTTTATATAGTTCAGAATCATCATAGCTGCATATTTAAACATATAGATATATTCACATGAAAGCAGTCAACTTTAAAACAATAAATGTCAATAACAAACAACAATCTCAATCTGTTGTCAAGGCAACCTCCTTTTAACAAATAAAAGTGGAAATCCACCTTTAACTACATTCTAACATGTTTAATAGATGCTAAAAATTATAACTTGACTATAGAAAATAAAATTATTAATACAAAAATGTTTATATAAATCTCATTAAACAGATTATAATCCTCTTTGTATTAATAATTTCACATTCTAGTCATCAAGTTGCAATATTTACTGTTTATATAAACATATTAGATCATAGATAAAGATGGACTTCCATCATTATTGATTAAAGAAAGTTGCCTTGACAGCAGATTGAGATTGTGATTGTTAATGATACTGGTATTGTTTAAGGGTTGATTGCTTTCACATATTTACATTGAATACCTACTTAACCTTGAAAATTATTAGATTTATTCCAAGGACAAGCTCTACTTTTTTGGTCTAATAATGAAATTCAGTCAAAATTAGAAAAATGGAATACAAGTGCCACAGATAACGAATTTACCATACAAATTCAAATAAAAATATAAGGGGATTTGAACTCAAGACTTCACTCAACCTTCAACTCTCCCATGTTATCTCATACCACTGATACACCTGCCCTCACATATGCCCAAAAGATCAATAATCACCAATATAGGCATTTCATGCTAAACCAGCATTCGTCAATTGGTCCAGATTATCATCTCTACACATATATACAATCAGTGCTCAGATTTATATTAAGATAGCAAACCTTCATACTTTAATGGACAGGCTCCAATCATTGGCTGAAGAGTTGGAGAGTGAAATAGATTGGAGCTTGTCTATTAAAATACGAAGGTTTGCTATCATAATATAAAGCTGAGGATTGATTGTATTTATATGTAGAGATGATAATCTGGACCAATTGACGAGTGCTGGTTTAGCACGAAATACGTACATTGGTGATTATTTATCTTTTGGATATATGTGGGGTCACATGTATCAGTTGTATGGGATAGCATGAAGAATTGAAGGTTGAGTGAAAGTCTGAGTTCAAAGCCCCTTATATTTACATTTAAGGTACAGGTACGGAAAAGCCTGTATGTCAAATATTAAATTCAAATATAGTGAATTGTAGTCATCTTATAATTTACAAATTTCTCACTATAAACATATTGTTATGAAATTTATTTTCCACTCTGAAATTGTTTTTAAATACGAATTTGTAAACAAAAATGTTGCGCAGTGTTGTGAAATTTGACTTCATTAAATTCAGACTCAGGAAATTCCCTTAGTTGTAGTTATTTTGGGTGAATAAATGTACTTTATTTTAATGTGATGATTATTACTGCAGGTAATTTAGTATAAATGAAAACATAATTTAAGTAAGTCTTGCATGGGTGGTCGAGAGGTCAGCGCGACTACCTTGCATTTGCAGGCAGTTGCCCGGGTTGTGGGTTCGCGTCCCGGCCGATGCTATGGCACTTAAAAAAAAAAAAAAGAAGTGCTTAAGTAACATTTGAAAATTTTATTGTTAATTCTTAAAGACAAATCTTTACGGTTAGAAATTGTTTTTTTAAAGAATAAAAAATATTTTTTAAGCACGTTTGAAAATCAAATTCTAAGTAAGACTAGAGTCGAGAATCCAGAAGATATATCATATGACGTCAATAATATTTCGAAGCAATTGAGTATTTTTGAAGCAATAGGGAAGCCTGCAAATAACGCACTAATGATCACCCCACAAACATCAATTGAATTGGAAAGAGCTTTTTCCGCAGCTGGTCTTTTCGTCATAAAAATTCGGTCATCTTTAACTGAGGGTGCCATTGATAAGTTATATTTTTTAAAAAAATTATTATAAAAAATTAATGTTTTCATTTCTCATTATATTTTATTCAAATTAAAATGAATTTATTTTTGTTTATAATAAATTATTTTGTATTTAAGTTTTTCGCATTAAAAATGATCTTTTGTTAAAAACTTATAGTAAATTTTATGTATTGTTTTGAACTGAAAATAAAAAATTCACCTACACAACACAACATCGAAAATTCCGAAATTTCGGGAATAGAATCATTTTTATCCCGGAATCCCTGGATTTGAATTTTACAGAAAATGAGAAACCCTAAACGGAACTAAAAACTCTTCAGTCTGAAAGTCATATATTGAAATTTAATATTTTTACCAGATTAATATAGATTTGAATTATTTAAATGGGAAATATCTGGGTTTTTTTTTAAATGTTTAATTATTAGTTTATATATAATAATGTGAGTGGTCAGTGGTCATCTTTTAATCAGGGATAACTTGGACAAGTTTACTATTATTTTCTTTCAATTTGAAGAAGTGATCTGATTGGCCACTGCATATTAGAACACTTTGGCTATAGATCAGGGGTGGGCAAATAGCGGCCCAAGGGCCACATGCGGCCCACTAAGAGTTTTTATGTGGCCCTCCAAGACAATCAGAAAAATCCATCTTGGACTGAGATTTCCTTCCTGTTGCATGACCGAATATTCATCTCATATTTTCCACTAGAATGGCCACATCAATATACATGCGCAGTGTAGATATGATGTGCAGTGCTTTTCCAGTTGATCTGATTAATTTCAATTTTGTCTTTGCATTAGCAAATATATATATTTCCAACTTTTGTGAAACCATGAATGCTCCAAAAAAATATAAAATTGGTAATGAATGTCATGTGTTTAATGAAGAATGGACAAACAAATATTTCTTTGGTAATACAGGGAATAAAGCAGTGTGTTTATTGTGTCATGAAAAAAGATGCGGCCCTCCGTTAACCTTCGCTTCCACAAAGTGGCCCCCAATGCGGCCCTCCACCAACCTATGCGGCCCCCGAGCCAAAACAATTGCCCACCCCTGCTATAGATTTAATTTCAATTTTAAAAAAACAACAACCAATTTCCCAATTATTAAATTATTTAAATCTGTATTAATCTTTTAAAAATATTAAATTTAAACACGACTTGCTGATAGGAAAGTCTTTAGTTCAGTTGGGATGTAAAAAAATGTTGCTATACATTGTATCTAATTCTTAAAGATACAAGGTCTAACTACTAGCTCATATATAACGATGGGTTTGACTGATCAAAAGCAATCGTTCTTTGATCAGTAATAACTTGGCTAAGTGTACTATTGTTTTCCTTCAGAAGCACTCTGATTGGTTATTGTACTTTAATAAATCTTTACTGCAGATTTAACTTCATCAAAAAATGGATTTCTCACTTATTAAATAATTTAAATATACTGTGCAACGAAGTATAACTATCGTTTTTTTCATCATTGAATACAGTATATATATATATGCAAATAATAAATGTTATATATAGGGTATATGAGCACAGACTTTCACATGACCCACCACTCTCCACACTATCTCATAACACTGATATACTTGAACACATATGTTGAAAAGATAAATAATCACCAATATATTTAATTCATGCTAAACCAGCAATCATCAGTTGGTCCAGATTACCATCTCTACACATATATGCTATAAGTGCTCAGATACATATTAAGATAGCCAAACCTTATACTTTAGTGGACAGGCTTCAATCTACTCCAGATTGAAGAGTTGGAGGGTGGAGTGGATTGAAGCCTTTCCATTAAAGTATGAGGTTTGGCTATCTTAATATATATCTGAGCACTTATAGCATATATGTATAGAGATGGTAATCTGGACCAACTGATGATTGCTGGTTTAGCATGAATTACATATATTGGTGATTATTTATCTTTTCAACATATGGGTTCAAGTGTATCAGTGTTATGAGATAGTGTGGAGAGTGGTGGGTCATGTGAAAATCTGTGCTCATATACCCTATATATTACATATGTAGACACAGGTATATAATAAGCCTTTGTGTTTCAGTTATTAAATAATAAATGTTATAGGTGCGCTTATACGCAACTATAGAAAAGCTTGTTATTTCTATAAATTAAATACAGCTTAGCGCTTTTGACAGACAACTTATCGCGTTCTCATAGAAATAACACGTTTCTCTGTAGTTGCCTATAAACGCACTTATTACATTTATTACATTCCGTATGGAAGTATAAACAATTAACGTCATTACATATATGCAAATAATAAGTGTTGTAGTTTTATAAAGCCTTTCAAGAATTTTTGAAATAAGTAGAAAGCTAACTGATGTTAAATTTATAAGCTCTATAAATCTTTTGATACGTACAATTTTCTTTCGTTTAAATGAGTTAATTCAATTAAAAGCAGGTCTAACATTTAAAGATAACTTTCTACGTAAGAGATCATAAATTCCAATAAATTTTTAAATTTATTTTCTATCTGTATAATTAATCAATTATCCCAAATCTAAAATTACAAAAGTCTAAAACCTCAGTAAAAATTTTGAACTTACTAAATCAATGGAGCATGCATCGCAATTTTTGTGGGGTCAAGTAAATATTATCGGGGTTTCAAAATTTTCAAAAAATTTACATATAATATTTGAACACAGACTTTCAAGCTGCTTCAGTCATTACTCTATCTAATATAATCGATACACATGATTGCACACATGTGAAAAAGATACATTATCTCCAATATACTATTTCATGCTGAACCAGCACTCATCAGCTAGTCCAGATTATCATCTCCTACGCACACATATGTAATCAGTGTTCATTTTACATTAAGATAACAAATCATCAGCATAAAGTACGTATATTGGAGAACATTTAACTTTTTCACATATGCGTGGTCCTGTGTGTCTGTTGTATGAGATAGAGTGCATGGCTGAAGGGAGTTTGAAAGTTTGTGTTCAAATCCGTTATATTACATCTAGGCTCCAAGTATATAAAATATACTTGTATTTATAATATATAACAATATTGTAATTTTAAAATATTTTTTTCTTTGCAGTCAAAAGTAAAAATAAAATAAAATTTAAATAATAACTGAAACACAGGCTTATTATATACCTGTGTCTATATATGTAATATAAGGTATATGAGCACAAACTTTCAGATGACCCATCACTCTCCACTCTATCTAATAACACTGATACACTCAAGCACATATATGCTGAAAAGATAAATAATCACCAATATACGTATTTCATGCTAAAGCAGCAATGATCAGTTGGTCCAGATTATCATCCCCCCCACATATATACTATAAGTGCTCAGATATATATTAGACAATCTTCATACTTTAATGGACAGGTTCCAATCTACTACACACTCTAACTCTTCAACCATCCATCCAATTGAAAATCTGATGATGGAATGCTTGAAGGCCACCCTGAGGCTGAGATTCTTGTCACACCCTACATGTGGGGTTCAGATTGACCTTATTTGAAATTAAATGTATGTAAATAAGTCAATTATTTTATATAGCATGATGTTTTTTATGACGTATCATAAATTCTAATAAATTTCACCAGTGTCATTCGTTCAAGCATGTAAAAGTAATTTAAAGTGATTATTTAATATCTTCATGCTTTCACTTTCAAACACTTAAAGATTCGCCCATACAAAAGAGTTTGGGTTCGAAAAGATAGATGGCCATTCTATCTTTTCCAAAGACTTTATTATGTGGTTGAAGTGTTAGTATTCATTCATTTTATATTTAAAATCCAAAGCGCATGTGCAACAGTTTAATGCTGTTTAAATATTATTGTTTATAAAAAAAACATCGCGCTATATTAAATAATTGACTTAGTTACATAGTTCTCTATGGAAAATATAGTTTTCAACAAGATTTAATATTGATCTATACTTTGTTGCTGAAAATTCTTTAAAATTTCTTTTAGTCTTTAATTAAAGTTGTTCTTTTAAAAAAAGGCAAATAAAAAATCAAATTCTTTGTTGAAGTATATTATCTGATGTCTTTATTTTTTATGGAGAAGTTTGGGAGAAAATACTTGGTTGAATAAAATGGCAAAAGATGGAGTTGTAGAAAGAGTAAATGAAAAAAGAAGAATTGAAGATATTATAAATAGAAAAAGAAATTGGATTGGACATATACAGAGAAGAAAGAATAATTTAATGAAAGTTGTTTTGGAGAGAATTGTAAATAGAAACAAGAAGAAAAAACAGAAAAGATTGATCTTGATGGATATGAGATGGAAAGTGATATGGCAATTGAAAATCTGGGCAAGGAAGAAACCAAATTGTCCATAGAAAATATATTTTTATATAATTATTGGTATAGCTTACCATATCCATAATCTGGACCCAAATTTAAATAGAGATTTAAATACTTTGGCTAGCTTAGAATTTACTAAACAAACCTAGGATATTTTCAGAAATTGCCTCATACATAACCTGAATCCAGTATTAATAACTTAGTAGATATTTACCTACTTTAATCGTGATAAAGATTCCAAGATTATTATAGTGAGCCAAAGAAGTTTAACGCACAACTTGTAAAAGAAAAATGTGAATGCATGGTAAAAATATATAAAATTTTAATATCATAATTAATTTTTTTATAATTATATTTAACTTTTGTTGCATTTCAATCGTTTACATCCTATTATGTTAAAAAGATATTAAAAATTTGACTTAATGAAACATTATATCCTAACAAAATAAGATAAAAGTAAAGTAAGAAAATGTAAAAAAGGTAGAAATGATGAGAAAAAATGGATGAGACAAGAAAATACTAATTAAGAAATCTGCGTTAATTTAAGTAAAAGAGTAGTCACTAGGCAGAATTCTGCATAATAAAATATTTTCTAGGTATAATGCTAAACGTTTTACAAATACATTATTAAAAAGTCAGACATTTCTTTTTTTTTTAAATAAAAATATAGACAAGCATTGGTGGTCAAGAAGTCAGTGACAGCTGCTTTACAAGCAGTTATCCCGGGTTAGCGGGTTCACTTCCCGGCTGATGCTATGACACATGAGAAATAAAAATATATGCAGTAAGTTTTTTTTTATTTCCTTACTTTTGTTAATGAATGAATGAGTAAACATAGTAAAATTTATGTAAACATATCCTTCAATTTATTATTAATCTAAAATTTTGTTTGTATATAATTTTAATTCATATATGCATACTGTAATTCAAAAGTTAATGAACTTGGTCTTACATAGCTGTAATTTATAAATGTATGCTCTTAGGCACTATCATAAAAAAGCTATTAATCACTGCACTTACTGCAGCTAAGTATGTTTGAGGGTGATATATGGCTGCAGTTTTTGAGGATGACATATCGCCTCATATTCATGCTATAAATATAACTATGCATTGCCCTCACAAGCATTAAGATTCAGTAAGTATGCAGTTATTAATAGTTTTTCTTATGACAGTGCCTAAGTGCATATATTTATAAATATGCATATTGTACATATAAAAAGCATCTGCATTATATATATATATAATATTATTCAATGTTTGTATTTTTTCAAAGCAATATACATAATTATATAATTAAATATTTATAGATATAGTTATTAGATAATTAAAAATTTTGTCCACTTAGGAGTGCTTTCGATTATCCTAGTAATCTTTGTCAACTAACACTTTGAAAGGCTAACCTTCCCACAATTCTGTGATCTTAATGTTTGCTGCATGCCTATTAATTAAGTCATGTTTGTATTTGTATATTAGCATAGCTTCCTTTATTTTCCTTTTATTGTTATTTTTTACAATTTGCAATATTTTTATATTATTAAAATTGAAGTCAAAACCATAAATTCATGACTTATTATGGTTGTAAAAAACAGACGCTGAAATATTATTATCTACTTTACAGTTTTGTTTCAATTTCTAAACCCATTTTAATAACAAGTGCTCTTTAGTTCTTTTTTCTAATGTACATCTTGATTCACCCATATATCCACTACCACACCTACATATCCATTTATAAATGACACAATTTTATTTATAAATGAGGTTTTATCTCTAAAGTTATTTATTAATTTGTTTAATGTAGGAGGTGTGTAAAATGCAATATCACATATACCTTTATAAATTTTCCTTATAAAATTTACTTGATCATTTAAAATATATGGTATTGATAACCATATTTTTATTAGCAGGAGAATCAATATTATTATTAAAATTGTTATTCTTATATTTTGTATTAAATCTCTAATAACATTATATATATATGATTATAATTGTAGCCAACACTTAACAATTCATTCGAATATATTTCAATATTTTTGCCTTTATCCAATGAATATTTTCAAAGACTATTATTTCTAAATAAGAAAGACTTCAAACCTTTATCAGATGAATATTTGCAAGACTATTATTTAGAAATAATAGTCTTGCAAGTAAGTATTCATTGGATAAAGGCAAAAATATTGAAATATATTCGAATGAATTGTTAAGTGTTGGCTACAATTATAATCATATATATATATATATAATGTTATTAGAGATTTAATACAAAATATAAGAATAACAATTTTAATAATAATATTGATTCTCCTGCTAATAAAAAATATGGATATCAATACCATATATTTTGAATGATCAAGTAAATTTTATAAGGGAAATTTATAAAGGTATATGTGATATTGCATTTTACACACCTCCTACATTAAACAAATTAAGAAGTAACTCTAAAGATAAAGCCTCATTTATAAATAAAAATTGTGTCATTTATAAATGCATATGTAGGTGTGGTAGTGGATATATAGATGAATCAAGATGTATGTTGGAAAAAAAAGCTAAAGAACACTTGTTGTTATTAAAACCGGTTCAGAAATCGAAACAAAATTGTAAAGTAGATAATAATATTTCAGCATCTGTTTTTATAACCATAATGAGCCATGTATTTATGGTTTTGACTTCAATTTTAATAATATAAAAATATTGCAAATTGTAAAAAATAACAATAAAAGGAAAATAAAGGAAGTTATGCTAATATACAAATACAAACATGACTTAATTAACAGGCAGACAGCAAAGGTTAAGATCAAAGAATTGTGAGAAGATTAGCCTTTCAAAGTGTTAGTTGACAAAGATTAATAGGATAATCAAAAGTGCTCCTAAGTGGATAAAATTTTTAATTATCTAATTACTGTATTTATAAATATTTAATTATATAATTATGTATATATATATGCCTGTGTTGAAAAGTACTTTATACTTGCAGTTCAATAAACAATACAGATTCTATATTATAACAAATTGGGAGTTTTTATGTGTAATGTATAATGTATGTAAGAAAGACTGGAAACAACATATAATGGATATTATGGCTTCATTATATTTTCTCTGATTAAGAACTGATTTAAAAGTAAACATTTTCTTAAGACTTGACATATTATTTCAATATGCTTATCCTATTGCAAAACAATTATTAATGCAGTTTAGTTTTTGAAAAATCTGAATTAAAAAAAAATATGAGATAAAAAATTAAAATTAGGTTTTCAAAATTGCACCCCCCCCACACATTTTATTTTGAAAGATATATATATGTTGACAGCCTAAATATTTTGACTCAAAAATAAAATTTAAATTATGCATTTTGTTTTCAGTATGTAAAATTTAATTTTTGTAAAGAATTTCTACTAAATTTGCAATCGAACTGTTAGGAATTTGTTAGATTTTGAATTAGATAAATCTTAATGTTATATATTTATAAGATCAGCGTCACTTTCACCCATTAGCAAACCAATTCAGTTTAGACTTCTCTGTGTTTAATCAAATTTCATTAGATCCATAGTTTCTCCTCTGCATATCATTCCAAAAACAGCTCCAATAATTACTAGAACATCTTTTGGTTTCAAATGAAGAGAAATATTAATTAAAGAAAAGAAATAAGCAATTAATATTAGGGTAAAATAAAGTGCCTTATTGGTTAGAGTATTATCTTAAACTCAATATTTGTGGGTCCAAAAGTCATCCTATACTAGTAATATATAGTTAAGCCAACAAAACCTGATGAAAAGAAATCATTGATTCAATTTCCATGCTAGTACAATCATTATTCAGGTCAAGTGCATCTGAACAAATAAGAGAGTAACTTAGTGCTCCGTGCTAACCTGGTGTTATTTATAATGGATGAATATATTTGAAAAAGTATACAGACGTTTGATTTTTTCTGAAAACATTTAATAATTCAACTAAATGATAGAAATAATAACACATAAATGCAAGTAAAATGTCATTATCTCAAATTTTCAAACAATGACATTAATTTTGTTAACAAGAGACAACAGATTGACTTCATTTGACTTACTAATTTCATTTCCATTTCATTCAAATATCTGATTCCATACACAAGAATGACAAGGCTGAAACAAAATTAGAAAGAGATCATCTGAAACAGAAACAATTAATTCCATAAAGTGTTTATGACTCATCTTAAGCTTCAACATTGTTGACATTTTTCATGTTCATTTGACATTGTAATATTATCAAGTAAGTTAATTTTATCGCCTGAATAAAAACTTTCTGTTACATTTATTTTATCGATGTATTAAGCAACCTCCACACTTTTTCATTCTTTTTATTCCTAGTATAAAGATACAATCAAAGACAAATGACCCCCAAAATGCATTTTGTGCTGAAACAGCACTCATCAGTTGGTCCAGGTTACCATCTACCATATATATGTCTATTACATGAAGAGTATTTATCTATGGCAAATTGCCACATCTTTATTTACAACCACCAATCTTACTTCACTTACAACCTTGACTTCATTTATTCTACTTAAAATGTTCCTGTATATAAAAAAAACTCCATCCCAAAAATAAAAGAAAATGTAATGAATATTAATTCCAGGAATACAGAGATAAATTATATTTAATAAATAACCGTATAATCTAAATAACTTTTTTATTGTTGCTTTTAAAAAAAAATTATATCTATTGCCTTTATAAAGGTGCTTGGGACCCAAATTGCATTTAGGTTATATTACTATTTATGAAATACTATTTATCTCTGTATTATTGAAATTAAAATATTCTTAGTGTTAGCAGACGTGAATAAACGTGAACTTGTTTAAGATAAATGCTGCCAATATTTTAAACAATTTTGGATTAGAAAAGATAACTTTTCATTCTTCACATAAGTATTATTAGCATTTTAATCAGATTATCATCTACAATAGTATCTATTTTATTATTGTTATTTTAAGCATAATTCGTTATTGGAACAGACATATCAACATTTTCTTTCATAAGAACAGGATTTATAATAATTTATTCAAGTATAATGCTATTTATTTTAATAATTTTAATCTTTATCCATTTGCTTATCATTATTGTGAAAAAAAATGTCAATTCTATCGCAAATAAGATGGTTGCTAACAATTCGATAATTACTATAATATCTTTTGGGCTAAACAAAGATAAATTTTAATTAAAGAAAGCGGCATCCTATTAATTTTAGGCCCAAATAAAAAGCCTAATCTGTTAAAGTATCATCTTAAATTCATAAGTTTCAAAGGTCACTGATTCAATTTTCCATAGCAGTATTATCTCTGATCAAGTTAACAGTATATGCGTACACAATTAATAATTTCTCATTAATTAAAAATTCTAATTATTAGTAAATGATATGGACTAGACCTAAAACAATTTTTAGAAAGTTTGTTCAAACAAAATTTCTAAGTTTCCATCAACTTTTTAAAGAAACAGTGCAATTTAAGTTAATAATAGATTTTATTATATTCCATACTACTATAATGTGTACGAAAATTCAAGATGTTGGTTATTAAAATTAAATAATTATTTTAAATCATGCATATAGTAATTAAATTTATGCATAGTCACAATATTAACTTTTTGAATAAGCCTTATATATTAGTAGTATAAAGCAAATCTTAACAACACATCTTACACTCGATCTAGTTTTTTTATTATTATATAAGGTATATGAGCACAGACTTTCACACGACCCATCACTCTCCACGCTATCTCATAACACTGATACACTTGAACACATTTATGTTGAAAAGATATATGTGTTCAAGTGTGTCAGTGTTATGAGATAGTGTGGAGAGTAGTGGATTGTGGGAAAGTCTGTGCTCATATACCCTATATATTACATATATAGACACAGGTATATAATAAGCCTATGTGTTTCAGCTTTTTTATTATTGTAGAATTCTTCTATTAATTCACGATAAATGTCCAAATCTCACAACTCAGATAATATTTATTTTAGAGAGTACAAAATATATAGATTTTAAAATGTTTTCTGATAATTACCACACACTAAATATGTCAACTTCCTGAAGATAGACATATTATAGTTTACTTTTTTTTTATGTTTTTATTTTAAATTATGCCAAAAATTAACCTGATAAGGCAATATAATCTTATCTTGTATGTATCACAAATTAAAAAATAAAGAAGTTGATTTTAGTGATTTAAGGAAAATAAATATTATTATATATTGGTGATTATTTATTATTTCAACATGTGTGTGATCAAGTGTATCAGAGATATGAGATACCATGATGGTTGAGGATCGTGTGAAAGCCTGAGTTCAAACCCCCTCAATATTACATATATAAGTGCAGGTATAAAAAGCCTGTTCTGTAGAAAAAAAAAATCATATTTCAAAGCAATTATTTATAAATTAAAAAACAAACAATGAAAATAGTTTTCCCATCTGTCAATTTTGAATAAAATCTAGCGAATATTTTATTAAATATTTCTCCATATTTGAACATTTAATTTTTACAATTAAATCTTGCCCCCATAAATTGTATAACTGATTTTTACATTAAACCACTAAACACCACATGATCACCATTCTTTATGCTTATGTAAGCTGTTTATACAGAGACTAAATTCTCCATCTAGTGGTGCCACTCATTGCAAGCCAGACTAATCAATGGATGCAAGAATGTTAATGCAGTGCTCTCAGATCCAAGGCTACTCATTGATGAAATTCACAAGCTAGAGACTAGTTTGAGGATATTGGATGAGTAGGCATTACATAGGAATTTTATGCACAAACTTTCTTGCATCCATTGATTACTCTGACTTGCACTTAGTAGTGCTACTATATGGAGAGTTTTGCCACTGATTTTTACACTGTTACAAATGTAAGCTTTCAAGAAGTAGCAACTTTAAAAGTATATTTATTTTTTAAATATGAAAATAAATACCTAAATGAAGTTCTTACCTATCACAATGAAGCAGAGTGTGATTGAATGTAATATATCATATTATACTAAATCATCCATCCACTTTACTAATGTAATGTATGTATTTAAAAAGTTAGAAGAATGAAATATTAGATATTTGAATTGTCATTAAAAAAGAATATATTTGGGATTAGTTATCTTCCAAAAAAATTCTAAAAGTTAATAAATTATTTCTTGTTATTAAAATTTTAAAAAGAATTTTATTTACTGTTTTGACAAAAGTGATTTTTTTTATTCAGTAGAAATTGCTTCCAGTTGTCATAATCATCTTTGTAAGAGTTGTATTTTAAAAATGAAGTATTTACAAAAATATTGCATCATAATCATTAATTTGTAAACAAATTACCAAAAATTTTTTTTTTTTTACAAATCTATTATATTCAGTAATTTATTCTCAGGCTAAAGCATTCAGCCAATCAGAAATTCTCATTTACATTATCTTCTAAGCCACCTTCATCATAGCTTTGTCATATTAGTAGGGACTGCCAAACAGGCAAAAAAAGTCCATATAATGCTGACACTTTCAGATTTTTAAAAACATTAATACATTAAAATTGAAGCTGCAGAGAAGACAGAAGCTGCAAACTACCACAAACCATAATAAAGTTTATAGATACAATTAAAAACAGAAAAGATAGTAATCATAGCACCATCTTACATTTAAAATGTCAAAAGCAGTGTGGAAACACCATGTTGCTCATGGATTCAGTTAAGTAATAAGAATGCTCATTTAGTTAAAATATGCATCTCATTTGCATATTTATAATAAAACAAATTCAATAATAGCATGCATTATATACAGTATGTTTACAATATATTTATAATTAAAATAGACAACTATCAATTGCACATCCATATTACTAAATAAATGTGAAAGTTTATTTGGTTGATTTTTTGTGACTTCATAACTCGACAAATATAGCACCAATCTTGAAAAATCTTGCATGAATTTTTTTTTTGTATAGAATTTTACTAGCATATAAATTTATGCTTTGTTTTTTAAAACAATTAATTTTTAATATAAAAATGCATGAAAAAATTATAATTGTTTTCAAATGATATCATAAAAATTTAAAAAGAGGGCAGCATTGATTAAAAGATTACAGAGTTGGAAAATTTTTGAAATGAAAAGTTTAGTTTTTTGGTAAAGCAAGACAAATTTTGATTTTGTAAATTAATTTTAAATTAATGACATTGGTTTGCACTATATATTTAATGACAATTTTGATAAGTTGTAATAATAAATTTTAAAGCTGCAAACCTCTTGTGTTTATTATAATTATAATACTTATCTGACAGCCAGTCAGATGTTATAATGACTGTCTGAATAGCGATCAAACCGTAAACACGACAAAAAATTTTACAAGAAAAGGGTGGTCCACTCTCTTCTCTACTTATCTTTCTATTTGGTAAACTTTTAGGATTTCAGTTTAAATATATGTTTAATTAACACATGTAATATGGGACTACAAACTGTCCTGAAAGTGCTTGGCAGAAACTTTTGGATAATATTAATTATGTTTAACAGCTTCATTACCTGTGCGCAAAGCACATATATATATATATTTAAAATGGCATCAGGACAGCAAAAGAAATACTTCTGACTTTGATACATATTTAGGGTGTCTGTTGTAATTACAGCAAGATAATTACTGAATTTGGCAAACTTTTACCATTCCCCTTTAAATACAATCTCACATGATAGATTAAGACATTATGGCTGTGTATTGAAATACATATTAGAAAAATGAACAGATATTTGTTTTAGGAAATACAGGTAAAATGTTATTGAATAAATTTATGTTTTAAATTACTTAAACTTTGTATGAATCACATATTTAATTTCTCACTTAATAATGTTAAAAATTTTATAACCATTTTAAAAATTATCACAAGAGAAATATAATTTATTTTAAAGTTATTGTTTATCATATAATAATATAACATATGTTTGTGAATATTTATTTTAGGCAGGGTATTGTATACTCTTCTTAAAGAATAGTAAAGGAAAAAGCATTACCAGACTTACTAACTGCCAAGAGAATATTTGATCCTTTTTTTTAATTTTTATTTTTAATTTTTAAATAAGCATAATTGAAATATCCATTAACCAACCAATACTAAATGACTATCTGAATTGGTTATGGGGTGACTAACTGAAAGAAAAATCTTAAATCTGGTAGCAATCTGAAAAGTTCGACCTGTCTGAGTTCAAACTACTTCATAGACATGACAGATAGATGCATTACCACTGTACCATGAAATTCTTTATATATATAATGTTAATAATGAATCATCTAAAAAATAATCAAATTTAATTCAATTAACATTTTATTATCAGTCGCAGGAGACGTGGAAATGAATAATCACTGTAATTTATCTTTATTCAAAAATAAATAAAAATTATTAAAAAGAATTGTTTGAATTAATTTCCGTGAATTTACTTAAATTTCCTGAGACAATAATCGTTACTAGCTTGACTCGCCAACTTATTATTATCAAAACAACACAGGCATCTCCCATCAATTTTTGTGGCAATGAACATAAAATAATAAACTTTTAACTCTTACAGACTAGAAAGAAAGTTATTTTCCGAATTATTTTAACACACACGCACAAAAGCAATCCAAAAACCAAACCTAATATCGGAATATATTTTAATATGAGAAAAGGACATTATATAAAAGTTTGTGATAAATTCTTCTTTAGAAATATCACTTGCGAACTGTATAGTAATATATTATAATACTTAGGTGGTCTATTTGTTATAAATTTATATTGTACCATCACCAAATTCATGCCATATAATGTTGATAAAATATTTTAAGCTTCTTGAAATGAAAAGTTGAACTGAGTTTTTTTAAACAATATTTCAGAAACAATATCATTATCAACTAAACTCAGTAATAAAATTGCATTTCATCAAGTGATGTCTCTAATTTAATTTTTTGGGGAACTTGGCTTCACAATAACCTCCCTACATAAGTTATTTATTTATGATAATCAATTGTATAATAACTAAATGACCAAAAACATTGTTTATCTTTAACATATGCGTTCAGAAATAGTTCTTTTCATCGATTCCAGAACCACTAATAATGATCAATGAACGATAAGATTTTATATCCATATTTCTAAATGAGTTTCTGTATCATAGTCTGGATTAGTGAAGAGTTTGAGCTTAAAATTGTAATTAATACATTTACAATTGTAGCATACTGCTTTAATTCCTTCATACATCTTAGCCCAGTCCCTTTGAAAATGACCTATAGCTAGCATAAAACTGAAGTCAGTAAAATAAATATTTACTTATCTAGCATCAGTTCTAATTAACTATACAAACATATTAAAGTGAAATACAGTCCTTAGTATTTCAGAGTTTGATAACATAGATAAAATTTTTCTTTAGAAGCAGAAATACATTCGTTTTAATTTTAGATACAACTCCTTGTTAATAAAAAACACAAACAAACTTTAGGAATGCAAATATAATAACATTAACATTACTATCTAATCTTTTCCATTTACTCAAGCTTATGAGAGAAAGCTTTGGTGTAGAACAAAGAAAACTGCTTCTGAAAATCAAATCAGATGACATTTATGATTTGATAATATGTTGGACTATTTTCATCATCCATCATTAAATATTGAATGTCTAGAAAATTTCAAACTTTATTTAAACTTTTCAAATACAAACAATTTGTTTAGTAATAACATACATATAGACAACACAGGTTAGTAATTGTACAACATTTCGAGTAGTATTATTCTCCACTTTTCTTTGGGTGTAGCTGACCTGACCAATGACAATATTATTAATAATACTATTACTCAAACCATTGTGTAATAACTAACCTATATTGTTTAATTGTATGTTGTTACTAACAAGTTGTTTGTATTTGTATTTAAAAACTTTAAATAAAGCTTAAAATTTTCTACATATTTAACATTCGATAATAGATAATGGATATAGTCCAACATATTATCTCATCAAATATATCATCATCACAAATCTCCAAGGCATTTATGATTTAATTATTCATTCCTCAAATGAAATAATTAAAAAAAATTACATTTTCATTTGATACTTTTACTGTTGGGAGTAATACGCTGAGAAACTTTATGAGAATGGATGCCATAAAAGTCACATTTTTATTAATTTTTCTTCTCTTTAATTGAAAATGTTATTATATCATATATTCATATACCCACAAATATATTGTTTGTGTAAAACAGCATATAGTTTCAAGAAATAAATTACCAACCAATTAATTCAGTTTGTACAAACCTTCCAGCATCCATTGATTACAAAGACTTGCACTTGGTGGCACTACTGTATGGAGAGTATACATGTAAATAGAAAATATGGGTGATTTAGTCTGCAAATTGTGTAATGAAGGCATAGAAAATGTTAGGCATTTGTTAATTGAATGTAAGTGCTTGAAAGCAGAAAGGATACAAATAATGAAGTTATGGAAGAATAAATATGAACTATGAACAAAGTGATTATGCAGAAAGTGGGTTATTGGTTTTTGTGCTGGGTTTGGGAAAAGAGAAGTGGGATTTAGATATAAAGGCCATAGAGTTGACAAAGATTATGTTGTGGAAATGGAATGGATTTATGGGAAAACTTAAGGTAGAGAATGGAAAGAGAACATAAAGTGGCTAACAGGTGTCTCTGGGCGTAGTTGTTGAGAGATTCCTGACTCCATTTAAGGAGAAGTCACAATGTATCACATTAGTATCAGTATGGCAAACATTCCTGCATCCATTGATTATGAAGGCTTACACTTGGTGGCACTACTGTATGGAGAGTTTGATACCTTTATTAACAACATGTGTTAAGAATATGAAATGGTGATCATGTGATGTTTTGATGGTTTTAATTCACTTTGGTTTAATTTTTCATAGAAGTAAAACTTGTACTTTTAAATATACTTTGAATGTCAATAAAAAATACTGTAAATCTAAATTAAGACAAATAATATATTGTAAATCTCAACTCAAATTTAGTGTAACATTCAATATGCTAAACTGATCCTTATCAGTAAAATTAAGCCCCACAAAATCTTAAGCACATGTTGTTTACCCATTTTGAAATTTATATTCAATACATTATTAAAGAACAACAAAAATGTATTTCTATTACTTATGATATTTTTAAAAAAATGCCAAATTTCAAGCACAATCTTAAAGTTGTTTTATTATAAAATATATGAACCTGAATTTGCTTGTATTATTAGATTAAAAGAATGGTGTGAGCTGTTGACAATTTTGCCACTGCCCAGAATACCTGCTGGGAGGCTACATGTTCAAATCTCAGTGCTATTCCTGCTCTAGTCAGCTGCTGTATCCCTTGATAGGCTGGTTTTGGGCAGTGTCAATCTGGCTCATTACTTAATACTTCTTAGTTTTTACTTGGCTTTTCAATTTTGAGCAGGTAGACTGATTGTGGTCACTGCTTATTTGGGCTGCTAATTGGGAGGCCGAGGTATTCAGAATGGTCTTGACATGGCTCGGCTGTGGTTCAAGAATTTACTGCTTGGTGAACTTGGGCCTTGGACCTCGCTGCCTGTTGTGGTGGTTGGCACAATGCTGGACTTCACCTATTCAGCTGAAACATTTGAGTCTTCGCTTCAGACCCCAGGGGTAGGGCCATTGGGTGATGGTTAACTTCTCAACAGCCGGCCTGTGTGGATCCACATACAGATACACATTAATAACATTACAGTAATTTTTATGGATGTAATTATTTTTGAACATATGTACATTTTATCTTGTTACATTGAATCACTGTGTAATCCTCAATGGCTAAGTGTACCCGAAAATTTTTGTAATCTTTTATTAATAAAGGTTACTTTGAGAAAAGAATATAATATAGTTGGTAATTAAATTATATTTAAATAATATTTATGTGAAATATTAACGTATGAGTTATTAACAACAGGTAAAAATAACTGTTATAACACATTTTTATAAACTATGTTATAGATCATTTTTAACTGCTGTTGATAATTGATGTTTTATTATTACAATATTTTATTTTACTAGCGGGAGCTAAGCAGACTCATGCCTGGCACACATTAGTAAAATAATGTTTCTAATTTATACGCGTAAGAAGGATATATTCTGAGCATATTTACTATCTAAATTTCATTTTTGATTTTTGATATATTGTACACCAAATTCTCACCATTTTTCTAGTTATCTCCTTACATTAATGGAAAGGTTGATAGCTAAAATAAAGGTATGTGATAAAATACCACTTTTATTTTCCCCTCCTCCCCAAATTTTTAAATACCAAATAACCCACTGTGAAATTTTTAGATTAGTGATGATTTGGGTATTATTAATCAGTCAGTTAAAGTTTCAAATGATAAAGCAGATAAACTTCTAATAATTTTAATATGCTTGCAACAAAATCATGATTATTACGTCAAAATAAGAGTCATAGATCACATGACCCTATTCTCTTAAGCTTGTAAGTTATAAACCATGAGGATTGCCAATTCCTCAACAAGCTTTGTGATAAATGCTTAGATAGAGAAAGCATTTAAAATATATCTGTCAGAACCCCCCCCAACCTCTGACCATGTTTTCATGCTATGGCATTTCTCAGAGATGTGCTAGGGTAGGTTCAGACTAAGCATTTATCACAAAGCTTGTTGAGGAATTGGAAATCCTCATTGTTTATGACTATTATGTATTTAATATTGAAAATATAAACTTATCCATGGATTAACTAGTTTTAAAAATATTACTATAATTCGCAAGTCAGATTCATAAAGAATAATTACAAAGGCTGCTATTGATATAAAAGCTCTAAATTTTTGAGGTATTTATAGTTTCAATGTACAAAAACTTTTGAGAATGACAAAATATTTAAAGAAGCAGTGTTTGCTGCACCAGAGATATTATTTCAAGAATTTAAAAATGAGAATAAAATTGTGTTAGCTATCCAAGAAGTTCAATTAACCACAAATGTAGACACTTTTAGAATAAAAGCAATGTCTGAAAATATCACAGCCCAAGTAAAAAATGATTTATAAAAATGTGTGTTTCTAAGTTTAAATTGAGATGAATCAATAGACATGAAATATATTTCAAATATATATTTTTATAAGGATGGTTTTTAAAGATTGCTCAATAAAAGAGAATATTTTATTAGTTTAGTCATTTAAAGGAAATACATGTGGAGAGGGCATACATCAAGCTATTAAAAATCACATTAACGAAATTAATCTCCTACTTCAAAAATGTCTGTCTATGAACATGAGAATGGATTCTGAGATTTCCTGATCCCAAATCGAGGCTCTACCAACTGCACAATACAGGATAACATGAAAATAAGGCCTGATTATGGATAAAACACACTTCTCTCTACTAGAAAATATAAAGAATCGAAGTTCATTTCATTCAAAATATGACAAAATAATACAATTTTGCTTTGAAAATTGCGATTTATTTAAAAAATAAATTTTTAAAAATCAAAATAAGCCAGATACCTATTGGCGTTGCCAATGTTACATTAATAGTAGAAATAAATATTTAAGATCAGATACCAAAGATAATTGAAATTGACCAAAGTTATTAAAACAATCACTTAAAATAAAAATAAAAATGATGAAAAGAACTATAACGAAAGATTCAGCTATTTTTCCACAATTATTATTATTAAGCTTTTATATTTTATAATAGAGGCTAAGTTTGATATTTAGTCTCATTAAATAAGCAGAATATTATTTAAAAGTGAAGTTGGAAATAAATACATATTAATATACTTACTATAGATGGAAACATAATGGATGAGTTAATCATAGAATTAAAATTGTTTTGAGTACTTCTGGTAGAAATAATTTAATATTAAAAGAAAATATGCCTATGTGTTTAATGTGTTTTACCAGTTCTTACTTATGAATCTAAGACTTGGACACTTAATGGAAGGGCAATACAGAGAATTCAAACCACTCAAAAAGTATGGAAAGATACATGATAGGAATAACAAGAAGAGATCGAAAATGCAATATATGGGTAATAGAGAACAGACAGTTGTTACTGACATCATTGAAAAAATTAAAAGACTGAAGTGGAGTTGGGATGGACATATTGCTAGAAGAGATGATAATAGATGGACAATTGAAATCTTAAACTCGATTCCAAGAGATTGTAAAATAACTCAGAAAAAGACCACATGTGAGATGGATGGATGAAATAAGAAAGTGTGCAGGGTTGATGTGGAAAAGAGAAGTTAGAGATCAGAGAAAAAGGATTGAACTTAGAAAGATCTTTCTCTTACAGTGAGATGATAGAGGTTGACATGATGAATACACTTAAAAATAATCAGATCAACAGGTGAAATATTTTGATTTATCTTCTCACTGCAAATTATCCAGTTGCAGGATTATTTTAATTACGATGATAATTCCATGATTAGAAGATAGAATCTCTAATTATTGGTTTATGCAATAATTATCATAAGATAAAAAATATTAGTTTTATTTAATAAATAACCAATAATTAAGAATCTATTCTAGAGAGAGTATTTTTTATTCTATGGATCATGTTTCAATAGCAGCCAAATTCGCGTAGGATCTTATTCACTAACGAACCATATCTGAGGTCTACAATTTTTTTATGGATATTATACAACATAATTTATTTAATGATAATTCTAGAATTATGTTTAAAGTATTATCAACTTGCCTCACCTCCCCACGCGCGCGCGCATACACAGCAAAATAAATCTTGACAACTGCACATTACTTATATTGGATGTCACAATATTTGTCACGATTTAGTAAAAAAAAGTCCATCATTTTATTTGTCTAGATACTAGATATATGTTATATATTGAAGTAATAATATATAAATTATATTTATATTGCCCTTGGTATATCAAAAAATTAGTAAATTATAGTAGCCCTGAATAGGTACAAACCAAAATAAACTACTTATCAGAATCTGTTTTATTAATGTTCAATGTCGATTAATTGCTGTAAGATGTGGTCAATTAATATATATATATTATGAACATGTTTGCAAGAATAACCGTGCATAATAAAATAAAACTAAAATAATTATGATGTATCAATAAGATAATTGTTTATTCTAAACTGGGTGAAAATAACATAGTAATAATCACATTATATTTGTATCACGTGATTGTTGAACAATTTGATTTATATTTGGCAGTATTTTGTATATTCATAGTCTATGTAATTGTCCATCAAAAGAAAAAATCAAGCTAGATTCTTCAAGGTTGGTGCAATATTTATTGAATTATTAAGTAAAAACAAATAAACAAATTTTCACAGTTACATAAACATGACTTGGCACATGTTGTTAAGAATTACAATTTATTTAAATAATATTTTCATAAAATAATAATACATGAATTATCAACAGCAGGAAAAATAAATATGGAAACACATTTTTATGGAAATGTCATGTATTTATTTTAGTTTTAATTTATTAAACATAATTATTCCAAAACTTTGTATTATAAAACATCTTTTATCAGGAATACATTCATTTCAACAGATATATTGTAACATCCACTGTTCTATTAGGGTTTTTTACGAGTTAACTACACGTACTTGGTGACCACATTATGTCCTATCTATTAAATTTGTTTCGTCAGACAATTCAGTAAGATTTAATGAACGCAATTATTTTTTCTGGTCACACAATACCCTTTTAACTAATGTAACTACTAAAATTATGGGATTATGTAAGCCAGCTTTTAATTTATTTGAAAGGCACCAGGATTATGTATCGGAATCCACTGGCCAAATCCCTCTTATTTATTTAGTTACGATGAAATTATCTGTTAATCTTTGGAGGATTGTGTGGCAATTTATTTGAACCATAATAATATCTAAGTTATAATGAATTTAAAACTATAAGAATCAATAATAACGTAAGTCATATTTTACTTTATTAATACAAAACAAAACATTAATATGAATGAGAGAATAAAATATAAAAAAACAAACAAAGGTTAAAACTACAGCTACTATTTATTTCTCTTATTTGTACAACTCATGGCGACAGTTCGTCACACTTAAGAGTTCAAGAAAGTGATCACTAATATTTTATTTAATAAAGTTACTTACAGGTACTTTTAAATGTTCATATACAGGATTTCTAATGTTGACCATACATGGATTTCTTTAGAATGGATCTACTGTCCAGTATTCTGGTGATCCTTAAGTTTTTGTGGTTTGAAATCTAGTAGGAGATGGCTTCTTCACTCAGATAGTTTGCAACACAGGTACAAAGCAACTGCAGCAAATAAACTGCTACTACTCACACACCTTAATACTTCAGCCTATTAGTAAGAGTATTTTGGCCCATTTTCATAATTTCTTCACATTTATTTTTTTTACCAAATTCTGCACAAAGGACAATCTAAGAAGACACTGTCCCGCACCACATGTTATACCTTTTTTTTTCTTTCTGTGCAACTCCCCGTTGACACCTATCAATGTGTACCAAATTTTAAAAGAATTTAGTCCATAAAGTCTTCCTTTTTTTCTTGGTTGCCATCTTTAACTACCAACGGAATGCTACAACTTTGTTTCCATACTGCTGATGGCTTTGCAATAACAGTTTGTTTTAATTTTACAAAATACAAAGTAGTTTCCTTTTTTGTTTCTATTATACTTTTTACATTTTTATTTTTTATTTCTTTTAACACACATAAAAATATCTACACCCACATTGTTTAAACTAATCATCAAATATATTAAAATAAATATATTTTCATTAGTAATTTATCAATTTAATTTTTAAATTGCCAACACTATGGAAACACATTTTTATGGAAATGTCATATATTTATTTTAGTTTTAATTTATTAAACATAATTATTTCAAAACCTTGTATTATAAAACATCTTTTACCATCAATACATTCATTTCAATATATATATATATTAAGCTGTAAACTGCCAATAGCTTAACAAAATATCCATAATATATTATCAAGGAAGTCTCAATGGAAGGTTGCTTTGATAACAGATTGTAGATGTTAAATTGAGTTATTAAACTTTTGCCATTGTGTTTTGTATGTACATATTGTTAAAAATTGACATTGTGGATAGACATAAAAAGAGATTAAAATGGGTTGAGTAGTTGTAGTGTGTCAGGTGCTTGCAGCAGCTGATTCATTTGAATTTTGTTTTCTTTTTTAAATTGCATGAAAACTATAAGCATGACATCTACAGAAATCCTGGCATTCATTGCTGCTTGCACCCCTATTTAAAATGGCATATCATAAGTTGAAATTGGATAAAATTTGAATTTCTTATTAATATTTTAATTAATAGATGCATTTGATTTTTTCTTTTCCGGTCAGTTTACTAGATTACAAAAAAATGGCAAAGGCAGAATTGCTTTATTGGTGAGACTCATTACTAAAATGGATTAAAAATATGCTGGTGATTCACATTTCAAGGCCTTCAACATGATAAAAATGTAATCGCAGAATATTGGTTGTAAGGATTCAATTTTAATTTTTTAATTATTTGAATAGCATTTAAATTTTTTTTAATTAATTGATAAATGGTATAATTTATTAATGTGTTTGCATTTGTATTGGTGTGTCTGTGTAGTATATAGATTATATAATGTTAAATCATTTATGCTCCTTATTATACAGTATATAAATTTGTATTCAAATATAGCAAAAGTGCTTTATGTATGATGTAATTTTGGGTATCTGATCCAAGTTTGAGACAATCTTATTTTATAGACATAATGATTCTCAAAAGGTTTAATAAATTATTAATGTGTTATATTAGTATTAGTATATGTGGGTTTGCACTTGCATGTTTGGGTTTGCATAACAAGTAATGATTTACATATATAGAGTAGTATAATGTAAATTTTAAGGCTTATTATCAGATGTACAGAAAGGTTGCAGTTGATAAAGCAATCACAAAATTTACTGGGTGTAATACCATGTGAAAATATAAACACTTAAAGTATATAAAGAGATATTTCAAATGGTGTATGTGTGATGATAGCCACAATGATTATATATATATATAAAATAAATAAAATATCCGTTAATTAAAAACAATATTGTAATTATAATTGAAATAATATTTTTAACGGTTTACAAACAATTACAAACAATCTTTAAATCCACAGAAGTACTTTCGGTTATTTTCTAACCTGCCTCAACTGCCATTAAATTCAAATATATATATATACCACATAGAATTGTATGCAGGCAAAAAATCAAATTCTGATTCTTGTCTATGCCTTGGTAGATTTGCCACATCTTGCATCATTTACAATTTCTTTTTATTGGTTATAAATGTCATATAATTTTTTATTTCATTATATATATATATGTTTATATCAATAGTTAATAATATGGTATTATCAAACTATTGTTTTGCCAATGGATGGTAAAATTTTATGAGATCATATGTTTTATAATGTAATAATTTTACTTACATTTCCATATCATTACTTATGTATTTATAAATAAAAGTGAAATTGCTTATTCATTTATTAAATATTTGAAAACCAGGCACTCTTCACAAACCTGGGAGGCTTATTCTAAGTATAGGGGATTTGAACTCAGATTTTCAAGCACCCTACAACTACCCACACTACATGTGTGTTGTCATGTGTATCAGTTGTATGAGATAGTGTGGATAGTTGTAGGGTTTTTGAAAATCTGAGTTAAAATCCCTTATACTTATTCATTTATTAATAATTTGTTATTAAAATTAGACATTATTATTATAAAAACAATTATATTTCAATATTTAAAAAAAATGGGAGCATATGAATGTATTCAATCTGTCTATATTTTTGCATCAATTTAATTATATTGATCAAATTCTCTTGACACAGTTGTTTTAAAAGGTCACCATGATTTAACTGATTAGAATAATACTTTAATGAATCATTTATCCTATTTTATTTTTATATAATAAATTAATGATTTCTTAAAGAATATTTTTCATGATGCATAAAAAAAGCTTTCTATTTAACTGAAGTCTTATTAGCACATATTCATTCATTCATGTTATAATTTATAAAATTAATTTATATAAGGACTTGTTTAGTAATGTTCAATGAAATTAAAGAAGGGAAACCTTTTTTATCTTATGTTATTTTATTTATTTACTACTGCATGTATTTACATATATGTGTTCAAGTGTATCAGTGTTATGAGATAGTGTGGAGGGTCATGTGAAAGTCTGTGCTCATATACTCTATATATTACATATATAGACACAGGTATATAATAAGCCTGTATGTTTCAGTTATTACATAGTAGAGATGTCTTCCCATCCCTTGTATATGTATTAAATGGATTATGTCCTGTACATGAGGGGTTAGATTGACTTTAGGTCAACATGGCTGTGACAAGAATCTTGGCCTCATGGTGGCCTTTGAGCATTCCATCATTAGATTTTCAATTGGATGGATGGTTGAAGAGTTGGAGTGTGGAGTAGATTGAAGCCTGTCCAATAAAGTATGACGTTTGGCTATCTTAATATATATCTGAGCACTTATAGCATATATGTGTGGAGATGGTAATCTGGACCAACTGATGATTGCTGTTTTAGCGTGAAATACGTATAGTGGTGATTATTTATCTTTTCAACATATATTTGTTCAAGTGTATCAGTGATATGAGATAGTGTGGAGTGTCATGTGAAAGTCAGTGCTCATATACCCTATATATTACTTCATGTTTGTTCATTTATTCTTAATAAAAATTTTATTTACAACCTCTGCAGTATTCTTTTGATTCACAACAATGAGACTATAATTTATTATATTTTTCATTATAATAATCATATAAATTATATTAAGAAATATTATTTACTTTTATTATTAGATAATAAAGACCATCTAAATATCAATCAATTTCAAATTCCTTGCCATTTTAATGAGAAGTAGGTTACCAAAATCAAAGATCTTGCTATGTCCTGAATTAGTTTGACATTTGTTAAATCTACATATTGAAAGGATAACTTTCCAAGCCCCGGTCATTTCACCATCAAACCTAATGACACACTCATCTGTGCTAAGTTCGAACCTATTTAATGTTAATAAATTTAAAATTAGCTCATGTATATCTAAACAGTAATATATATTTACGTGCGAACCAATGCTATAATTAGATAGGATTAGGAAAATTATAGCGTACTAAATTCACTTAATATTTCTAAAAATGTTTGTTCTATTATTTAAGTTAGAAGTAAATTATAATTTTGTTGTTAATAATGTAAATTCGTATGTGGATATATAATCTGTGCTATATAGAAGGAAGGCATGATTTTAAAGTATGTAAAAGCCATTATCTAAAAATAATATTAAATGTTTCTTTAAAAATCTGTTAAAAGCTTGTTTTAAATATATTTCAGGGAAAAAGTTTCTCGAAAATATATTTAAAAGTTATATCAAAATATGTTGATGAGTGATTTAAAAAAACATGTTAAAAAGTTTTTCGTTTTAAAAAATTGTTAAAAGGTTGTTTTTAATGTAAGATAAAAATAAAAGCTGGTCAAGTAATTAAAAAGATTTTTGATTGTAAACAAAAACAAGTGTCATTAATGACCACACCTGGAATTGGTAAACAGTAAAACTAGTTCAAAATTTACTAATTAAAATCTCCTTAGATAAGATTAAGTTATTTTTAAAATCTAAATTGGACATTGTTTGCAATGAAAAATCTTAACTATAATAATAGCTTATGGAATGTTTCTAACATAAGTTATCTAAGATTTTAAAAAAATCTGGATTATAAATTTGAAAACATTTAATTAAATTTTTGAGTTTAGTGAGTCTTGAGGCGATAGATTCCGATAAAGAAAAGATATAAATATTCTGTATTTTAACAAGGGAGAGACAGCCATATTTGTAGAGAAAATTGCAACCAGTCTTCACGATTGTTAATGTTTAATATGTCCGGCTAAAAGCGGTCATTTTGTTGCTGTTACTCCACGTTGAGAATGGGGGTTTCTCTCGTTGAAATGCCTAAACCACCATCATGCCGCTAGCAAAGATAAGCCTAACAGAATGGGAAAGATGATGCCACCAGCCGCCCTGTCAAACTCACCAAATCTACAGCCAAGAACTTGCAGTCCAGATAAATAATACCGGTACCATTTTATTTATCAAACCTCAGAGCTCTGTGTAAATCTTTTTATAAGTTAGCTAACTCTTTTTAAAAGAATTGTAAAACTAAATGTAACCATAATTTAAATCCGTTTAATATTTAATATGTAAATTGCTATCAAAATTAATGCTAAAGTTAAAATAATCTCACTATTTTTATATTTTCCATTCATTTAAAAGTAAACTATTTAGTGTCTAATTTAAAGTTATATCACTGCGGTTGTGTCTATATTTCTTTGCTTATTTTAATTAAATGCTTATTATATTCCATATGCCAATATTGTCAAAGCAGCGAGCACTTAATTTCATGTTTTTAAGAAGATATTATTTAAACATCTTCATGTAATATAGTGTTACCTTTCTGTGCACTGTCTCGACATCCTATTCTATATAAAAATAATGACTTGTTTGAGCTCGTTATTATATTTTTATTAATGTTGATTTAAAATGTGAAATGTGGCTCTTTTTAAGCAACTATTAAAAAACTTAACTTTATAGTTTTATGAAGAATTAAATTTAACCTTGCTAATAGCCCTAAGTATATTTATAATTTAAGTTCTTATGTCCATATAAATATACTTTCCCTCTTTAAAATATTTATTATATATAAGTAACCTAATAGATTGAGCATGTCAAAGTACAGATGTATTAATATCACCTTTAGTAGCATAGACATTTATTATCAGGCTACACAAGAGTTGGTCCCAATTTGATAGAGCTAATATGCTATTGTCTCGTATTTCATAGTATGAAATATAATATTCTTTGCTTCGCGAATATGATATATTATTTTATAAAATTATTCTCGTTTTGCTGCTATACATATGATACGTATATCAAGATGGAGCCATGGCATTGCCAGCACATCTTCTCTTATAGGTAGAGCATTATTGAATACTGAGCCAAGGCCAGGTTAGCACGTAAGTCCCCGCCATTCCTGAACACAATGTTCCTTTTCACGCAGCATGGCGATCGGTTACAGGGTACCGGCGTTTGTCGCAAGAACCCTGAAGTTATTTCATCCATCCACAGAGCGACTTTTCCTATTGTTATTTACCTGTGACATAGCGCATTGGTAAAATCTTAGGCAGCCTCCCACCTTTATATAGCACTTTCAGCATTGATCTGAAATTTTCTCTTGAAAGCCATGATTGACCGATCGTTACTTGAGCTGGTTAATGGACTCATTATTAAGTCATATTGTATTTTAGTAAATGAATTCATGATTAAGGTTCAATATAATTATTTATATAACAGCCACAAATTTAATATGATTTGGTTTATCTAGATTTATAGACATAACGTAGTGATTAAATATGTATCAGTTGTAAAGCAATTCATAAGATGGGCATATGTTAAACCCATTTATGAAAATTTAATGAAATTATTTATATAAAGCTATTTTGAATTATATGTAAAAAGAGAATGTTTCTCTTATCTAACCCATGTTTGCGTACATTCTACACTGAAATTCTATTGTAAATAAATGTGTAATTAATTTAACATATTTCGTTCTCTGTCTCATTATTGATCTAATTCAATCCAATTCTAATTATTATTTATAGACTATATATGTGAAAACTATGCATTAAGTTAAATTAAATTAGTGATATATTTTAGAAAATTAAGAACCTTTCTTTTATTTATCAGTCTTATTGTGTCTCTGTGACCTATGTCGGCTGTGAGGAAAGAGGTATACTACGTGTAATTTCAAGGTGGTCATTCGTAGGGTCTTGAGTCTTGGAATACTGGCTTAGGAGTTGAGTCACAGTCCTAGTCTGGTCAGCTTCGGTCTCTTTTGCTTGGATTCTGAATTCTGTTACGCGAATGTACAAACTTGACTGTTACATAGCATATTTTTTTGCCCCGGGTGTGTACACCCAAAACGTGGGCCTGTAACTTATTTCCACCCCTGAGGAAGTTATTGAGTATAGAGATAAAATTATTTTGTTCAAAATTAATGATTTTGAATTAATTTTTTGGTTTTCCAAAATAATGTATATGTATAGATTTTTTATCCTGAGTTTGAATGTCAATTAATTCGATACTCTGAATAGATTATTATTTCATTATATAAAAATTATTTATATAGATACATAGTAGAATTTTAAGTGGATTTATAATATATTTTGTGTAAACTTTCTTGCTCACTGTGACTGGTGCCTGAGGATGATTTGAATAAATGTCAAATCATTCTCACATAAATTGTGTCATCAAGAGTAAAGAGAGGAAAGGGGGGGTCTATTATTTGTTTTAGGTTTTATGAATTGGATTGAATGAGAAAGAGAAGGAAATAAAAGTAAGGTCAAATCAAGTCTTAAAGGTTCGAAACTAGCACAGATGTGTAAAATAAATTATAACCATGAACCGTGGAAAATTAAAAAAAAAGAAAAACAGCTGCAAGAGGCCAAAGGAAGTTGCGTTTTATAATTTTTTTGTTATATATATTAAATTTATTTCACTGTTAGTTAAATGTTGGGTGGGCATCAAGCGAATGTATAGCGAGAAGTTAGGTGTATTAATAGAGTTAGGCATAGTTGTTGAGATGAGTAGAAGACTGATCATTTTCTTTGTGGAGTACAGCAATTAGCAGAGTTAGTAAAGCAAACAAAAACCAAGAAACTTTAGCAAAAACAAATTGAGCCATTAAAAAGAGAAAATATTTTTGTTCGTATATGAAAATGGATAATAGTACGGAGGAGGAAAAGAAAGTAGTGAGCGAAGGGGAAGTAGGAAAAACAGGAAAAGAAGGAAAGTGTAAGGGTATTATATTAAGATCATGAAAAGAAATTATTGAAGAGAGTAGCAGCACAGAGGGAGACACAAAAGGTGAAGCAAGTACGAGCCAGATGAGGGAAAATGAGTTTCTACCACAAAGCGTGGCCATGTCAGAGAAATCAGACACCACGCTAACTGAACATAGACCGATAGAAGAAATTAAGAAAGAATGCTGGAATATGATTTCAATAATGGAGTCACTATTGAAGCAAATTAGACAGGATGCAGAAGAGATAGGAAAAGTAGACAGGATGCAGAAGAGAGAGATAGAAAAAGCAGCCAGGATGCAGAAGAGAGAGATCATAGAAATAATCTAGAAATGGAACGTTTTGAAGCTTTGGGCAGGCGATGCGAGGAAGGAACTGCACAAATCAGAAAAGACCTACAAGAAAAACTGTGTAAAGTCCTGCAGGGATGCCAGCTAAAAAGTGAAGAGATTCCGGTGAAACTCACAGAGAAGATAGAAAAAGCACAGGACGAAAGTAGCAAGGAAATGCACAATACTGTAGAGGATGAGATAGAAGAGTTAGTGTCATATCAGGGAGAAGAGGTAAAGTCTGATAGCACAATGCTAGAAGATTAAAATTAATATAATAGTAATAGTGAAGGAAGAGAGCATAGTAAAAAATGAGCTAAAACCAGTGGAAAAGGAAGGGTTGAGAAAAACTGAGATGGACAAAATGAGCAAGCCAGAGATTAATGAAGGGGATGATGAAAGTTGCCATTTCCTTTTAAAGATGACCGAAAAGAAAACATGGGATAGCAAGGACATGCTGGAGAATATAGTAGAGACTAAGAGTGAAGAATCTGAATGTATGGATATTGAGGCAATAGTGGAAGATAGTATAAAAAAACTGGAGTGGGAGCTCCAACCAGACAGAATAGAGTTGGATAGAGAGCTCTGGCAAATAGGTGGATTGTATGGGGAGTACAAATCGAAGCGTACCATAAAGGGCAAGAAGAGAAGGAACAGAAAGGATCCATACATGAGTAAAAAGAAAGCAAGGCTAGGATAGACAGAGAGAAGGCCAGAGACAGCCACAGAGGTTCACCAGGGAAAGACCAGAGGGAGAGAGAATGGGTTCAAAGCCTACTATTTGGAAATAACAGATCTGGAAAGCACCCAAAGTATTTCCCTAGCTATGAAGGAGTAGACTTAAATAGAGGGAATTTGAAGTGTGGTATCACCATGAAAGGAAATAACTATGGATCAGGTAAGGAAGTTCCATATAGTGGAAGTGAGTTTGCACAGAGTCTAGAAATAAACCCAGCATGACCGCCTGTGAGATGGGAAGATGAGTATGAGGGATATGGATGGACATCAGATGAAGAGGATGACATTATATTCAGGTGCTGTTTTAAGTCAGATAAAGAGGTGTTACTTAAAGTACCCCCAGATCCTATTTAGAGAAAAAAAATTATGATCTATCCTTCCTTATCATTATATAGTTTATGATTTATTATTATATATATAAAACTAACATCCCCATTGCATACTAATTGACATATCAAGTAGGATATAAAAGTTTGTTTTGTGTAAATATTTGACAATATTCTATTTGGTGTGAATTGCTTTTAAACTTTTAATTTAGTCATATTTTTTTTTGTAGTAGTAGATTGTCTAATAATGTATGTGAAGTTCCTCGGTATAGAATAATATAGCAGGCAATTGGTTTTATATTTTTTCATCTCTCCATGTGGATAGGTTAGTTGATTAAATGTTGTTAATAAAAAAAAAGACAGACCTATAAAATTATTTAATAACCAAATATAAATAAATTCCTTTTTTTTTGTTTATTTTTTTTTGTCCCAAGTGTTCGGATATGAAACTATAAATTGCCAAGCCTCGATCGTTTCACCATCAAACCTAATGACATACTCATCTGTGCTAAGTTCGAACCTATGTGTGTCTAAACAGTATTATATATTGAAACAGTAAGATTCGTATTCGAATCTTAAGTTTCACCTTTTTCTGTCGTCTCTCACTGACCGATCTATCCCACCCAAATTTAAACTTTTTGGTATCGAATTGTGTGTGTAGCAATCTTAGAAGTGTATAAATATGTGTAGAATTCAGCATAAACATGCATACATTTCGATCTCAAATTAAACGCAATAAATAAGGATAAAATAATATAATTTAGATTTCTTTTAGTTATATAATTTTGTATAATTTTAATCATTTATTTTGGATTATAAAGTTCGTATATATTGCTTTGTTTAAATTTCATTTAATAATAATTCTAAAAATATCTGATGTAATATTTAATTAAAAGTTAAAATAATCTTATGTTCCCTTTTTGTTTTTGAAATTTAAAAGCATCGGTCAGTGATAGATAATAGATTAATTAAAGAAAAATTCCCCAAAATTAATTAGTAAATGTAAAATGTAAACAATAGAACGGCAGCTTTCTTTAATTAAAAACCAACTAAAAGCATTGATTATCCTCAGGGCAGATTAAATAGAACCTAAAAATATCTTCACAAAAATGTGAAAGATCAAGATAAAAAAAAAGAGGCCATCTTAGACTTGCGGGAGACATTCACTTAAACTTTAGCTTTGCTCTCGATCACTGAGAGTCTCCAAAAATATAAAAATAATTTGTTCCTGCCAAGGTATGACCGAGTAAAGCACCTAGATTATTCTCCATCGGGAGGTGGCCTATTGGATGCTGAACTTTCATTGCCCATCATAAATTCACCATGAAGATCTGCTGCCTGAAATGAATGAGAAAGCTGCTGCTGCCATGAAATTAAATGAATATCTAAATACAAGAAAGACTTGCCACTCGTGGACCTTTTGCTGCTAAATTAATGGAATCAGAAAACTTCTTATAAAACAGGTACCTGTCTGTGTTCAAACTCTATAGAGTACTCTAATAATATGCTATAGCTCTTCATACTACTTATCTAAATTATAAAATGTAAAACTACCATATGTATAGCTAAAACTGAATCATTAACTTAATGTGTAAATTTCTCTACTAATCTAGCTTACCTCATTCTATATTGGGTGCATATTTCTATAATCTACATTTCTATCTATAGTTATTATTTAATTATTGCATGCTCATAATTATTTCAATTTTCAAAGTTTAAATCTATGATCGCTTAAAACAATGAATGCGTGTCAAATTTTCATTAATATTTACTTTCTTTAATAACTTAACTTTCATATAAATCGACACGCATTCAATGCTTCATTTATTGTAATGCAGGGTCTACTACTTCGCAAATGGCTGACATATTAGTTATAATAATTCCCAATTTATATATGTTTGGTATTTATTAAATCATCATGAATAATTCCATAGAATTTCATTTCTTTGAGAGTCACCAACGTTTTTTGGTAAATGTTGATAATGTCGGGCTGAATTAGAAATCAATTTAACTCTTATCATAATCGTTTATAAGTATACATGTGTTACGTTTTAGAGATGCGATGACCCATTCTGCCGTGAAATTTCCGGATTCTTCAGGGTTGAAATTAACCCCAGTCGTCCTACACAAGCGGGCATAATGGGTGCTCCCATAGGACTTGACAATGTCATGCAGCCAGCCGGAAAAAATGCGACATGGACCGCTTGTCCCTGGTTATGCTTATGTGACACCTTACTTTGTCGGATCGGGGCAGAGACCAGCCTGACATTCTTATAAACCCATTCGCGGCATTGCAGTTTCAATATACTGCCATTCCATATCGCCTTTCTAAAGCGTACCACGTGTTCCTTTGCTCAATTCTATTATTCTATATATCACTCCGCCTCTGCATTATCATCATTCACTCTCAAATAAATGTTTGTTCTTAGTCATAAAATAAATAGTTTAATTAAATAAATATATGTCTGCCGCTACTCTTAAATCTTACTTTAGACTCTTGCATTGCAAAGGTATAAATTCCCCAAGGCATGCATTAGAAATACTTACTCAAGAATTTTAGGTAGCTAGATTAAGCCTTCAAATAAGTGAATTCCCTTTGTAAACATTACAGTATCGGAAATACCACTACTGAGTTCCAAACATAAAATAATGTGTAAATAAATAAATGTACTCTTTAAAATATAATCATGTTGCAAAGTCCGCTACTGAAGCTTTCAATCCCTAAAATATTATTAGTCAATGTTTTATTAAAATGTATTAATAAATAATTTTAAACTATACGTCTGCAGTTATGTTTCATTTATTCGATACCCATTCTATATAATATTTCCTCGATTATGTAAATATGAATGTTTAATTAATATTAGTTTGATTATTGGCTAACTCGAGAATAAAATCATGAGTCTCTTGCATATCCCTGACCACCGTGCCTAAGGAAATATTTACTAATGTCACATCAGATGCATTGTTTCATGGATTGTATTGTGGAACCGATAAACTATGTTCGAACTCAGTACCATGGGTGGCTTCGCTACTCGATGGTGCTGCTGTTCTGTATGGTGGTCGAATTCTGCACTATGTTTACGAGTCACACATTTTCTGACCGTTACAATATTTACGTGCGAACCAAGCTATAATTAGATAGGATTAGGAAAATTATAGCGTACTAAATTCACTTAATATTTCCAAAAATGTTTGTTCTATTATTTAAGTTAGAAGTAAATTATTAATTTTGTTGTTAATAATGTAAATTCGTATGTGGATATATAATTTGTGCTATATAGAAGGAAGGCATGATTTTAAAATATGTAAAAGCCATTATCTAAAAATAATATTAAATGTTTCTTTAAAAATCTGTTAAAAGCTTGTTTTAAATATATTTCAGGAAAAAAGTTTCTCGAAAATATATTTAAAAGTTATATCAAAATATGTTGATGAGTTATTTAAAAAAACATATTAAAAAGCTTTTCGTTTTAAAAAATTGTTAAAAGGTTGTTTTTAATGTAAGATAAAAATAAAAGCTGGTCAAGTAATTAAAAAGATTTTTGATTGTAAACAAGTGTCATTAATGACCACACCTGGAATTGGTAAACAGTAAAACTAGTTCAAAATTTACTAATTAAAATCGCCTTAGATAAGATTGTTATTTTTAAAATCTAAATTGGACATTGTTTGCAACGAAAAATCTTAACTATAATAATAGCTTATGGAATGTTTCTAACATAAGTTATCTAAGGTTTTAAAAAAATCTGGATTGTAAATTTAAAAACAATTAAATTTTTGAGTTTAGTGAGTCTTGAGGCAATAGATTCCGATAAGGAAAAGATATAAATACTCTGTATTTTAACAAGGGAGAGACAGCCATATTTGTAGAGAAACTTGCAGCCAGTCTTCACGATTGTTAATGTTTAATATGTCTGGCTAAAAGTGGTCATTTTGTTGCTGTTACACCATGTGGAGAACGGGGGTTTCTCTCGTTGAAATGCCTGAACCACCATCATGTCGCTAGCAGAGATAAGCCTAACAGAATGGGAAAGATGATGCCACCAGCCACCCTGTCAAACTCACCAAATCTACAGCCAAGAACTTGCAATCCAGATAAAAAATACCGGTACCGTTTTATTTTTCAAACCACAGAGCTCTGTGTAAATCTTTTTATAAGTTAGCTAACTCTTTTTAAAAAAATTGTAAAACTAAATGTAACCATAATTTAAATCCGTTTAATATTCAATATGTAAATTGCTATCAAAATTAATGTTAAAGTTAAATTAATCTGATTATTTTTATATTTTCCATTCATTTAAAAGTAAACTATTTAGTGTCTAATTTAAAGTTATATCCCTGCGGTTGTGTCTATATTTCTTTGCTTATTTTAAGTAAATGCTTATTATATTTCATATGCCAATATTGTCAAAACAGCGAGCACTTAATTTCATGTTTTTAAGAAGATATTATTTAAACATCTTCATGTAATATAGCGTTACCTTTCTGTGCACTGTTTCAACATCCTATTCTATATAAAAATAATGACTCGTTTGAGCTCGTTATTATATTTTTATTAATGTTGATTTAAAATGTGAAATGTGGCTCTTTTTAAGCAACTATTTAAAAAACTTAACTTTATAGTTTTATGAAGAATTAAATTTAACCTTGCTAATAGCCCTAAGTATATTTATAATTTAAGTTCTTATGTCCATATAAATATACTTTCCCTCTTTAAAATATTTATTATATATAAGTAACCTAATAGATTGAGCATGTCAAAGTACAGATGTATTAATATCCCCTTTAGTAGCATAGACATTTATTATCAGGCTACACAAGAGTTGGTCCCAATTTGATAGAGCTAATATGCTATTGTCTCGTATTTCATAGTATGAAATTTAATATTCTTTGCTTCGCGGATGTGCTGTATCATTTTATAAAATTATTCTCGTTTTGCTGCTATACATATGATACGTATATCAAGATGGATCCATGGCATTGCCAGCCCATCTTCTCTTATAGGTAGAGCACTATCGAAGCCTGAGCCAAGGCCAGGTTAGCACCTAAGTCCCCCGCTATTCCTGAACACAATGTTCCTTTTCATGCAGCACGACGATCGGTTGCAGGGTACCGGCGTTTGTCACAAGAACCCTAAAGTTATTTTATCCATCCACAGAGCAACTTTTTCTATTGTTATTTACCTGTGCCATAGTGCATTGGTAAAATTTTAAGTAGCCTCTCACCTTTATATAGCACTTTCAGCATTGATCTGAAATTTTCACTCGAAAGCCATGATTGATCGATCGTTACTTGAGCTGGTTAATGCGCTCGTTATTAAGTCATATTGTATTTTAGTAAATAAATTCATGATCAAGGTTCAATATAATTATTTATATAACAGCCACAAATTTAATATGATTTGGTTTATCTAGATTTATAGACATAACGTAGTAATTAAATATGTATCAGTTGTAAAGCAATTCATAAGATGGGCATATGTTAAACCCATTTATGAAAATTTAATGAAATTATTTATATAAAGCTATTTTGAATTATATATAAAAAGAGAATGTTTCTCTTATCTAACCCATGTTTGCGTACATTCTACGCTGAAATGCTATTGTAAATAAATGTATAATTAATTTAACGTATTTCATTCTCTGTCTCGTTATTGATCTAATTCAATCCAATTCTAATTATTATTTATAGACTATATATGTGAAAACTATGCATTAAGTTAAATTAAATTAGTGATATATTTTAGAAAATTAAGAACCTTTCTTTTATTTATCAGAGTCTTATTGCGTCTCCGTGACCTATGTCGGCTGTGAGGAAAGAGGTATACTACGTGTAATTTCAAGGTGGTCATTTGTAGGGTCTCGAGTCTTGGAATACTGGCTTAGGAGTTGAAGTGTGGTCGGACTTGGGATGTCACAGTCCTAGTCTGGTCAGCTTCAGTCTCTTTTGCTTGGATTCTGAATTCTGTTACACGAATGTACAAACTTGGCTGTTACAATATGTATAGTAGGTATGATTTATACAGTGGCAATTCTCCATTCAATAGTATCATCTCATGCAAGTCATAGTATTCAATGGATGCAAGGTTTATGCATAAAAACTGCATCTAGTGTTCACTGATCCCCAGACTAGTTTCCAGCTTGTGGCTTTCATGAGAGGAAACTTGGATCTGAGAGCATTGCACCTAGATTTTAGGATCTAACACACCCCTCCGGGTCACACCTTTTACCCTTTCCAAGCTTATTCATTTGTATAATCATATAGATCTGAGCCCATTTCAGTACATATACATTTTGGCATCTTTAGTTCTTGAATAATCATATTCACTATCATCCTATAGGCAAGAATGGTATTACACTGCATGATTCAAAGTTCCTCATTGATGAAAGCTCAAGCTATAAACTAGTCACAAGATATTGGATGAATAGGCACTAGATGGAGATTTTATTCACAAATCTTCTTGCATTCAGCGACTACTATGGCTTGCACTAGGTCACACAAATATATGGAGAGTTTGTCACTGTTCTAACAATTTGTGTAAGCATAAGAAATGGTGATCATGTGATATTATTGTTTATCCATGTTATTATTGATTAATTCTAATTAATCAATAATTCCTGTTGACTGCGCCAGATCTGTTGTGTTTGGCTTGGATTACAGGTTCACTTCCAAACTAACAGACAAATGATGACAAACTATTCAACAATTAATATTTATAAATTATTAGTTACAAAAATATGTATGCATGTTAGTTAATCAAACATATAAATATGGTTTATACAAGTTAATGCTGAGATAGTAGTCATGCGAGTAATGGTACTCACTTCTAGGTATATAAGTTGCCTGCTTCAAGAGCTGAAGTAAGACTCTTCTGGCTATGCCAGACAGCTTGCCTTGAGTTGGCTCTAGCTCAGACTCTTCCAGCTGCACTTAAATTGCCTCAAATCAGTTGCAGACATAGCAGTTTCCAGTCCTTATGTGAACTTGCCTCACTGTGTGGACGTCGTGATAATGACTAAAGAAAATACATTTGTTGATGGCAAAAGGTTTATTGGAGAGCACTATAAGTCATTTAGGTTGACAGAAATAATTGCTCTCTTTTTTTCTCTTTCTGCCTTGCCTCCAAAAAGGCTGACTATTTAATGGCAGATCCCTTACTTTACTGGCAACACTTGGATTATATGCATGAACCCCAATGAAGCATTTATCCCCATTGGATAGTGACCAGGTGCTAGCCAATCAGGCAAGAAATCTGGAATAGTCCACTTTTAAAGGCAAGGTCAGATATGACAGTCCTGGTATATGCCATTTTAACCATTGGATATTTATATTTGTTGACATGTACGTGTTGATCATTACAATACATTTTAGCGATATATACATTTATTTATTTTATCTATGTAAATCTCAAGTTATTGTCTGTGCGTTAGTTTGGATCTAATTTGGAAAGTGAGAGAAATCACTATTCCATAGTATATATATATTAATAGGTTCCATATGTTTGTTTTAATATTTAAAAAATATTAGCTGTAGCAGTGAAGATGTTATATATATATATGTTGCTTGTAAAAAATAAGTCATGAAAAAGGAAAAAGTATACAGTTATGCAATAAACATTATATTAACAATTTTAAATATTGATTCACAACAAATAACTTAAAATCTCAACTAATGAATCATTTTAATTTTCACAAATAATATAACAGCAAAATTAAATTTGAATTTTATAAATAATGTATTTTTAATAGATAAATTAACTGTTCACTTAAGTCAGCAGACCGACATAACAAAGCATATTATCTCCATCTGTAATCCAAGCTAGAAAATGACGGCAAAATTCGTAAAGATAGGAGCAGTTTCACCGACAGATGAAACAATAACGGAAAAGACAGCTTTCTGTAATCATAGATAAATAAAGGAAGCAACAGGGCTGAGTTACGAGTGCTATCAGTGATCACCATAAAGATTAAATGAAACAGAAAATGCAATAAAGCTTAGTAATATATAACAAACATATAAATGTTTTTTATAATAGATTTTTTGATAGAGAATAAATTTAATGCAGTTACACAAGGTAATTAAATAATAAATGTAAATATTTTTTTTTTTCTAATTTATTGATTCATAGCATAATCAGATACTTGGACGTCAAATGATGTTGTCAGTGTCCAAGTGATAATTGAGCACACATTTGTTGATGAAATAGAACTCTTCTAGGCATCATTTTTTCAGCTGTATTGAACAAAATAACTGGAACACTATTAATTGTTTGTATTAGCAGTGAATTTGAGGCTTTTTTTAGAAACTAAAATGGTAGAGAATGCATTCTAAACCAGTACCAAAAAGGTAACTGGAACCCTTAGTACCATAGGGTATTATATGACATCTTTTATCTCTTTGTTGTATCAGCAGTGAATTTGGGGCTTCTCTTAGAGATGAAAATGGTAGAAAGTACATTCAAAACCAGTACCCTTTTTATGTATCTTTTACAACTGGTAATTATCAAGAAATCTGTAGCATTCAAGACTACTTAACCCTCTTACTGCTTTTTTTAAAGATAAATTTATTTAACATGAATATTCAATGGTAAGCATAGAAATAAATAAAGTTGATTCTTAACTGGGTTACAATGGTCATGTTGTAATTATAATAAAAAAAACTGATTGTACTGCAGATATTAATATTAATAAAAGAGTAAACAAAACTGTAAAAAATCAAGATGGCTAAAACTTTGTCCCACGAATATATTGGGAGAACTTTTTTTAAGGATCTGAATCTTGGGCATGATATACTGAGGACCAAATGATCTAACTGGTTGGTTAAACACACAGCTTGTAGATAGCTTCCAAAGCAATATAAACAAAGTAATACAATGTAATCCCAGGAAATCAATTACTAAAACACTATTCAAATTCCAAAATCTAAGGTTCCACACTTCTGCCTAAATTTATTATTAAACCTTCTTCATCCATCTTCATTCTTTAATTTAATTAAATGCATTTCTTTCTTAAAGATAAGTTGCATTTATTTCACTCAACCATATATTTTGTATTATTAAAGCAAATTCAAATTACAGCTACATAAATTTGTTATTTGTTATTAATACAATGTTTGTGTTATCTTTGTAATTTCAAAACCATGCCAACAATATGTTGTCTTTTAGGCAATAATAAAGACTATAAAGTCCTAAAAAATACAAGGCTATTAAGCATTTTTGTTCAGGCTTATATTCTACTTACTTTTTATTCATAATTGTAATCCAGCATCATTATACATCTTGATAATTTACTTATGTATAGTTAGAGATATTTTATTGCTTAGTTGGAGTTTGGAGTTATTTTCTTGTCCTACTTTGTCTGAACATTGTCGTATTTATAGGTATGCGATGAATTAATTTCACTCATTTTTCTTTTTATGTATTATTTTATTTTATTAACCATTTTTCATTTTACTTTTCTTCTTACATTTTGACTGTATTAAATGGTAAGTATTAATGTTTTGTTTTTTTAGCTTTGAACACAAATATAAAATAATAATCCTAGACAATAATCATATGATATGGTCAAAATGTAAGACGAAAATGAAATGAAAAATAGATCATAAAATAAAACATGATTAAAAAAAAGTGTGAAATTAATTTATTATATATATAATGAAATTATTATCGTGAAACGTTTGGAACAGTTGATAGAGAAGTCAATTTCAGGTCCATAGGACCCAGGAATAATACTGTCACTCAAACATCTTACAAATTCCTAAACAATAAATCATGTGCTTTTTTTAATTGAAATATCAAAAGGCACCATGAATAATGCTGTCACTCAAACTTCTTATAAACTCCTGAACAATAAACCATGTGCTTTATAAATTGGAATATCAAGAGGCACCATGAATAATGCTGTCACTAAAACTTTTTACTAACTCCTGAACAATAAATTGTGTGCTTTTTAAATTGGAATATCAAGGGATCCAAGAATAATACTGTCACTCAAACTTTTTACGAACTCCTGTGCTTTTTTAATTGGAATTATTGAACTATATTTGAAAAGAAAATAGTAAGTAATGAAATATTGATTTTATTAAATGTCACATTTATATTGTATCTGGTAATTTAAAAGTTAATGATATCATAGATTGACTACTATTTATTTACTCAAAGAAGTATGGAGAGATGCATGTTAGGAGTAACAAAAAGAGATCGAAAACGCAATATATGGATAAGAGAACACACAGGTATTACTGACCTCATTGAAAAAATTAAAAGACTGAAGTGGAGTTGGTATAGAAATATTGCTAGAAGAGATGATAATATATCACAATTGAAATCTTAAACCGGATTCCAAGAGACTGTAAAAGACCCAGAAATGGATCTCATATGAGATGGATGGATGAAATAAGAAAGTGAGCAGGGGTGATGTGGAGAAGAGATGCTAAATATCGAAGAAGATGGATTGAACTTGGAGAGACCTTCATCCTGCAGTGGACTGATAATGGTTGATGATGATGATATATCTCATAGTCTTCAAATATAAATAAATTTTTGTATTTCAGAGGATTCTTAATTGCTAAATTATATTTGTGCAAAAAAAGTCTCCAATTGAAATTTTTTTTATAAAATACAATCACATTTTAAAATTAAAATTAGGGTTAACTCCTGAAACTAGTTTTATTTGCAAATACAAGCTAATAATTACAAAACTTGCGGTATTTTCTTGATCCCCAAACCCAATGATAATCAATAATATCTATTTCTATAATATCAATACCAAAAGGTCATTTACAGCATAATATTCTACTAAAAAATAATACCTAATAGAAGATATCAGATGAAAGATTGTTTTAAAAAAAGAAATAAATATTTCACCTTGCCATTTAAAATACAACTACAGTATATCATCAAATATAAATAATAACATGAAAGGCTAAAACCTTTGACAGATGCACCTTAAAAATGCTTACATGTTGTTTATTTATATATAATATTTAGTAAATTAAATAAGAAAGTGTTTTAAGCTTCACACTCTTAGTTTGGAATGCTTGAGTCTGGCTTATGTGCAGTCATTATTACATCTGATTGGCTGTCACCTAAGCATTTTTAAGGTGCATCTGTCAAAGGTTTTAGCCTTTCACATTATTATCATCAAATATGAAAACTATTCTGAAATAAGCAAAATACTGATATAGCTATGTAAAATAGGGGAATATTAAAAAAGACACTGAAAAAAATAGTAGAGAAATAAAAATGTAAATATCTGATACACATTTATAAAAGTATTGCTACCATATTATGTTAAATTACAATTAATAAAAATGTGAAGACAATGCTAAACTTTTTATCAATGATGGAAAATTAATGGTTTTTATTCTCAAACCTTTCTTCAGACTTAAACTTTAACATACATATAAATATACATAACATAAAAAGTTGCAGATCAATATTCTAAAAATATTACTATGAAACTATACAAATAAAATTAATAAATATTGCTCTTAGCTAAATATAAAAAGTCTCAAATATTAGGAAGATTGGTAAAATAGTTTCTAAGCTATTAGACATTTTAAATTATTATAAAATATATATATCAACAAATTAAAAATCCTTCTCCTTTTTTCTTTTCAAAAACTTTATTTTTTTATCTCAATATTGAACATATATATACATTTATATAATACAAAACTCCAACGTTTCAACTGTTTTATCTCATACAGTCATTTTTAAGGATATCTTTCTCCCACTGCTATATTTTATTACTCTTTCTTTTACATTGTTTAATTACAAATATATCTTAAAATCATCCAAGAAACTTTCTATACTAATCACATATATATATATTTAGTGACTAGGGATTTCACCTTTATTGTTAAATGGTTTCCTTGACAACAGTTTGAAATTGTTGATTGATATTATATTGGGATTGTCTAAGTGTTGACTAGGTTTTAATGATATATATATATATGTGTTGAATTAAATATTTCCATGAATTGTTATTATAATAAATAACAGAAATGAGATTATATCCATTTAAACAGAGATAACCATTAGCTTTTGGTATTGCAAAGAAATTATCAATTATTACTAATTGACAATTCATGAGGTGATCTTTTATAGGTGTAAAATTGTAAAAGAATAACATCTTTTTTGACATTCTGCAAATAGTATTTATAACTTCTCCAAAGAGTTGTACATGTTGAATTAAATATTTCTATGAATTATTGTTATAATAAAGAATAGAAATGAGATTATATTCATGTAAACAGAAATAACCTTTTTAGCTTTTGATGTTGCCAAGAAATTATCAATTACTATTAATTGACACTCATTGATGGGAACAAATTTTCTCACGAATGTACAATAGCTCTTTTGTTGGATTTATATATTGAGACTGACTCAGTCTCTCACATTGAATGCATTTTTCATAATTATATGCACAGTGCATTTAAAATGTTTAAGAAAAATCACCTAAATGTTTTAATAGTAATTCTGTATGTTTGTGATGAATCTTTCATTTATTCAATTTCTGTCACACAGTAATATTTTGGAAACTGTATTATATTTACAATAAAATATTCAAAAATAATATCTTTACATTACTCTAGATCACCTCCTGTAAAATTGAGCAAGCAATGGAAGTTAGATAGTGATGCTATCATATCCACATTCACAAATGGATTTTTGTGTGTAATTATTGTAGCACTACCATCTGGTGTCCATCTACTCAAGATTATGGTAGATGAGTCTAAATTAGAGATAAAGAGAACTGCTCTTAAAAATATTTAATAAAATGAATAAATCATGTGATGGTTCATTGATGTTAATCTTTTGAGTCAACGGTCAAAAGATGTCTATAGTTTCTAAAACATATAGCTACTGATTAAGCATGGGTTCCATTTAACTGTAAAAGTATTGGTTTAACAATAATTTTGAGATCTGGTGTTTTGTGGAATACTGTGATGGTTCTGTTATGCTTCAGCTTTAACACTCTCTTATAGCTATCTTTAATGCTTTTTGCCAATTTGGCAATTTTATTTGATTAAAAATAAAAACAATATTGACTTATTAACTTTTAAAAAATATCAAGATGTCAGCAATTCTCAAAAGAAAGATATGAGTCAACAAAAGCTTATAAGGTTGCTGACTGGTAGATTTTTTGAGAATGGATGTATAAGCAACCTTGTAAACTTCTAGAAGATTGTTAAATTATTAGTGACAAATGCTCCAGTGATAGTGTCACCCAATGCATTTTTGAACAATCAATAGATGCAAGAAGGTTTGTGCATAAAATCCATAACTAGTACACACTCATTCAATATTCTTAGACTTGTTTGTAGCTTATGGCTTTCATCATTGAGAAGCCTTGGATCTAAGAGTACTGTAATCTTAGGATCTAATATAACCCTCCGGAAACCATCTTTTATCTTTTTATTTAACTATAAAGCTGTAAGTCAAAAATAAAAACAGATGTTTTCAATCCAAACTCATTTGCTTGTATAATCATATAAATCTGAACTCAATTCAGTATCTATATATTTTAGTGTCCAGTTTTTTAATAACCATATTCACCATTATTCCTTCGGCAAGAATGCCATTACGCTACTAACACAAGCTGTTAAAATAGTAACAAACTCTCTATTTAATAGTATGATCTTAGGTTGTAAATGTTTTGTTTTCAGCTTGGACTCATAGCTGTATAGTTAACTAAAAAGGTAAAATATGGCTTCTGGAAGGTTGCATTAGATCCTAAGATCTAGATGAAGTGCTCTCAGATCCTCACTAATATAAACCCACAAGCTAAAAACTAGCCTGGGAATATTGGATGAGTAGGCACTAAATAAGGATTTTATGAAAAACCTTGCATCCATTGATTACTATGGCTTGCACTGAGTGGCACTACTGCATGGAAGATTTGACTGTTGTCAACAGTGAACAAAAACTGTATAATTAATTTTTTTAAAGATATGTTTAATTTTTAAAAATAAAAGTGAAGAAATTGAAGTAACAATAAAAAAGAAAGTACAATATTTTTGTGAAATTTTATTAAATATAAATGCTAAAATTTTAGAGCAGATTTGCATAATTTTATGATGATTTTATAATTATTCATTTGTTTTAAAAAATAAAATTCCATCAACAAAGATGACATTAATTTATTTTTTCAATAGTGTTATGATAATCAGCCAATAAGAAAAAAGTAATTGTTGCCATTACGTATTTTACTTTAGATTTCTTTTCTATATTTGCAAAGTTCAAATATGATTTTTTAGCATGTTTCTTTTCTTTTCATACTTATATTTCTAACAAATTAAGCCTGATTTATTGATTCATAATATTGAATAAACATTTTAATAGTAAAGTATAAAATGTTGAAAAATTGTGTGGGAAAATGTTGAAATGCAAAAGAGTGAATCTCAAAACTTTAATTTTTTTTGTATTTCAAGAAATTAACCTGAATGCTATGAAATAGTAAAAAGAGATTGTTAAAACAAATATTTGTATACTTAAATTCAAAAATATAAAAATACAAACTTAACAGAGACACATCCATATATATTTCACAAAAATTTGGTTTAGAAGTATTTATGTTTTACAGTTCTGAAACATGTGTCTTTTAATGAATATATAAATGGTTATTAATTCTTTTTATAAAATCATAAATTATTGCATATTCATTACAGAACTGTTAACTAATATTTTTTGATTACTTAACCTTAAAATAAATACTCTTTAGGGCAGGGGTGATGAATCTTTTCTCTCCCAAGGGTCATTTGGCATATTTATAATATCATTTCCAAGTCATACCAAATTGTTGTCTTAAAAATTAGCATGTTATATTTGATCAAAAATTTAATTAATTTATTCCTAATCATTAGGGATGGAACACCTTTTCAACCAGGAGGCCAATTTCAACTTTTCTTTTTCACATAAGGGTCATAATTGTTTTATGAATTAAAAATAAAGTCACATATTGTTAATAATGACTGTTCCATATTTAATGATAATTTTTTAATTAGCATTAACTGAAACACACATGCTTATTATATACCTGTGTCTATATATGTAATATATAGGGTATATGAGCACATACTTTCACACAACCCACCACTCTCCACACTATCTCATAACACTGATATACCTGAACACATATATGTTGAAAAGATAAATAATCACCAATATGCATATTTCATGCTAAACCAGCAATCATCAGTTGGTCCAGATTACCATCTCCACACATATATGCTATAAGTGCTCAGATATATATTAAGATAGCCAATCTTCATACTTTAATGGACAGGCTTCAATCTACTCCACACTCCAACTCTTCAACCGACCATCCAATTAAAAATCATTGCTAATGATTGCTGTTTTAGCATGAAATACGTATATTGGTGATTATTTATCTTTTCAACATATATGTGTTCAGATGTATCAGTATTATGAGATAGTGTGGAGAGTGGTGGCTCATGTGAAAGTCTGTGCTCATATACCCTATATATTAATTAGCATTGTAACTTTTCTATGTACTTATGTTCTGAATTTTTTTATGTTTTGGTTAGATTAATTCTACAGCAGCTAGGATACAGTCTATTATAAAGTTCTCTTCAAGAAATGGTTTCAATTTTTTTTATTTTTAAAAAAAAACAACAAATAATGTAGAGTGCTTTTACAGAATTTTCTGACTTGTTTGTATTTTGTATACAACTTGCCACATTTCTATTTTAATACTTATTTCTTTCCAACACTCTTGATGAATCAGAATGTTTGATAAACAGTGATTCTTAATATTGTGTTGTTTAGTAATTGCAATATTTTCCAGACATATCAGACACACCGATTTAGTATTTCTTTCTATAAAAAAAGAGTGTGTACATTTTTTTTGAAATGTGTGATTTTTTTGTATCGAGTTTTCCTACTCTCAATAATAAAAAAAATCAAGGTAAGTTATTAATAAAACAAAGTAAAGTTTTTTTTTTTCCTAGTACATATTCATCTGTGGAAATCAGTAAAGACAACCAAATGCCTTCAGCTTTGTAGGTTAATGTGAAAGTCATTGTAAAGGCAAACAAAATGTTCTCAGGTATGTAACGATAGTATATTATAAGATGTGATTTGTTGGACTATTTCCATCATTTATGAGTGAATGTTGAATGTATAGAAAATTTTAAACTTTATTTAAACTTTCCAAATACAAACAACTTGTTAGTAATAACACACAAATAGATAATACAGGTTAGTAATTACACAACATTCGAGTAGTATTATTCTCCACTCTTCTTCAGGTGTTGCTGGCCTATATGCACAGTGACAATATTTGCTTAGAAGTTGAACTCACGCCTTTAGATTCTTGAATATTGAATTTAAGGCAAACGCTCTACCAACTGAGCTAGCCTTTGACCATTTGCCTTAAATTCGACGATCAAGAATTTAAAGGTGCGAGTTCAACTTCTAAGCGAATATTGTCACTGTGCATATGGGACAGCAACACCTGAAGAAGAGTGGAGAATAATACTACTCGAAACGTTGCGTAATTACTAACCTGTATTGGCTATTTGTGTGTTATTACTAACAAGTTGTTTGTATTTGGAAAGTTTAAACAAAGTTTAAAATTTTCTATATGTTCAACATTCACTCATAAATGATGGAAATAGTCCAACATATCACATCTTAAAATGCTCTCAGATTTTAGAAATATTGTCACTCTGATAGAATGAATTAGAACTGTTATAAAGGTTGGAAGAAGGATATAAATATTTTATTTTAATTAACTCTTATAATTCAGTATTTGCTCTACATGTATTTAAATCGAAGTTTTATATATGTCCATTTTATATACAAATTTTAAATATGGCCAAGGGCAAGATTGAGTGCTTTTATGGTCGTATTTTGCCCAAGGGCCCAACGTTTTCCACCTCTGCTTTGATAAAATGTTTAGTAAGTTGAGAAAATCATATAATGTTAGTGTTCAATATATCTGATATTTATCTAGCATATTTTTTATTTAAAAAAAAAATTAGTTGTCAAAGAATAAACAAAGCTGTCATAATTAAAATTTAACCTACCATCTCCATATTAAAAGAGAATTCACTTTATCAAGTGTTGTCGTCATTTAATCATAATACTCGAATATTTAGTTGCCCCAAATACCATTGGCTTGATAGCATAATATATATACATAAGAGAAACTGACTGTATGTCATTCTTATCAAAACAGTATAATTTTCAATATATCATAATTAAATTTTTAAAAGGAGCATTTATAAATCATATCAAATCACTTGTTGTTAATTGATTTACCTGTAATTAAGAGGAGAAAAGCAATCTCCTTTAGATTCTGCATAAATAGCTCGTAAATGCTGCATAAAGGATCAAAAATGAATCTATCAATTCTTGCAGCTTTTAATGTGTATAAGCTCCAAGAATAGGTGAACATATTCTATTCTTGTTCCTTGTTCAACGTTTGAAGTGCTACTTATCAATAGTTGGAGCGAGATCGGGTTTCTACTCTTAATTACATATATATTAAACTAAGTTAATTTCATGCTTAATTTATGTATAAAAAATTAAGTTTATAACCATTATATAGGGTATATGAGCACAGACTTTCACATGACCTACCACTCTCCACTCAATCTCATAACACTAATACACTTGAACATATATATGTTGAAAAGATAAACAATCACCAATATACTTATTTCATGCTAAACCAGCAATCACCAGTTTGTCCAGATTATCATCTCTACACATATATGCAATAAGTGCTCAGATATATATTAAGATAACCAATATCCATACTTTAATGAACAGGCTTCAATCCACTCCACACTCCAACTCTTCAACCTCCATCCAATTGAAAATCTGATGATGGAATGCTCAAAGGCCACCATGAGGCTGAGATTCTCATTACATCCATGTTGACCGAAAGTCAATCTGACCCCTCACGTACAGGACATAATCCATTTAATGCATACATGAGGGATGGACAGACATCTCTACTATGTAATAACTGACATACAGGTTTATTATATACCTATATCAATATATGTAATATATAGGGTATATGAGCACAGACTTTCACACAACCCATCACTCTCCACTCTATCTCATAACACTGATACACTTGAATACATATATGCTCATATACCCTATACATTACATATATTGATACAGGTATATAAACAAAACACTTATTTATAAGTAAGTTTTAGTCGAGAAGATATAAATTAAATATTAATATCGATAGGCTTAACGTTTTTTTTTTAATGATGGCTATGATTATGAGGCATGGATCCTCGAAAATGTTAAGCCTATCGATATTACTATTTAATTTATATCTTCTCCACTAAAACTTTCTTATAAATAGGTGTTTTGTTTACATAATATTCAGAAGTAAAACTATATTTATACAGGTATATAATAAGTCTGTATGTCAATTATTACATAGTAGAGATGTCTGTTCATCCCTCATATATATATTAAATGGATTATGTCCTGTACATGAGGGATCAGATTGACTTTGGGTCAACATGGGTGTGATGAGAATCTCAGCCTCAGGGTGGCCTTTGAGTGTTCCATCATCAGATTTTCAATTGGATGGATGGTTGAAGAGTTGGAGTGTGTAGTGGATTGAAGCCTATCCATTAAAGTATGAAGATTGGCTATCTTAAAATACATTTGAACACTTATTGCATATATGTGTAGAGATGATAATTTGGACCAACTGATGATTGCTGGTTTAGCATGAAATACTTATATTGGTGATTATTTATCTTTTCAACATATATGTGTTCAAGTGTATCAGTGTTATGAGATAGAGTGGAGGGTGATGGGTTGTGTGAAAGTCTGTGCTCATATACCCTATATATTACATATATTGATACAGGTATATAATAAGCCTGTATGTCAGTTATATTGGCCTATAGTATAATCTTTTACTATTTTGAAAGTGTAAGCTTGGTTTGATAAGACTTGTGCAACTTTTGACTGATACTTTGTATTGGCCAAACCATCCTCCCCCCTCCCCACAAATTCCAGTACTTTGTGAGGTCATATTTCAAATATGTTATGAAGGTAAATTTTAAAAAATATATATGTAATAAAATAAAGCATTTTATTTTTACTAACTTATAATTTCTAAAATATGAATTTAAAATACTTTTATTTAATATTTATATCATTTGTCAGTTGGATGTATCAGCAGTGGTTTTTAGATTTCAAAATGGCTGTGAGAGCAAACTAAATCAGGACCCAAATGTGTATATAAAGGCCAAATTAAACACATTTTATAACCTTCTAAAAAGAAAATTAATTAATTTTTCAAGTGAATATTAGATAATATTCCAATGAGGAGAAAGTTATTAGTCAAAATATTGTTTTTGCTGCTAATTTTATGGCCAAACAATGGCAGTTTTTATTCAGGAATGTCAAAAGAGAATATCCATTGGTAACAAAACATGGTTTAAGATAAGTTCATTCAGTCCACAGCAGTGATGCTAAGGAACAACATACATATTAGTCTGGCAATATTTATTTGGAAAAATGATGACCTATAACTTTATTTACTGGAAATGATACAAACATCTACTAACATGCATTTATGTTTTTTGTGACAAATTATCTTCCACCATCTAAATTTATAAACATTTTTTATTTTGAAAAATAGCCACCTATAACTTTATGTAATGGAAATGAAACAAACATGCACTTACATTTTTTGCAAGAAATGATCTTCCAACAAGTAAACTTTTAACAATCTAAATTTATTAAAAGTAATAACCAAACCATACATATATATTTAACCATGGGTATTAGTGTAATATTATGTATATTTTAGACTTAGTGGCAAATGTAATTTCTGAATCAAGTACTATTGTTAAACTTTTCAAGTGGCATTTCACAAAAAGAAAACCAACTATCAAAAGTATATATAACTGATACAACTTAACCAGATTTCCATCTTATGCTATCAAGCATCTTAATGATATAAGATTGCATTTAAGTTTATAATATAGATTGAAATTTGATATACTAAAGTAAATTGTGTCAAGAAATGAGAAAATAAAAGACCCACTAATTATTACTTTTACAGTAGTTCTTTATTATCTAATTACTGAATTTGATTTGGAACAGAGAATTTAATATGCATACTATGAGAGGTTTATTTTATAATAATAATAATAATAATAATAATAATAATAATAATAATAATAATAATAATAATAATAATAATAATAATAATAATAATAATAATAATAATAATAATAATAATAATAATAATAATAATAATAATAATAATAATAATAATAATAATAATAATAATAATAATAATAATAATAATAATAATAATAATAATAATAATAATAATAATAATAATAATAATAATAATAATAATAATAATAATAATAATAATAATAATAATAATAATAATAATAATAATAATAATAATAATAATAATAATAATAATAATAATAATAATAATAGTTGTAATCAGACTAATAATTCCCTTGGAGAAGAAATGACAGAAATTAACATGATAATAATAATGAGAATGGAAACAAAAGTTAATTTGATTAATGATTTAATGTGTCATTTAATCAGTTTAAAGAATGAATGGAGTTTTTGTCTGCTAAATTCATGAAAAGGAAAATACGAAAATGAAAAAATGATATGAAAATGATAATTGAAGAAAATTATAAAATTAAAAATATATTGCAAATGATTTAGGACAGTAAAAGTAAACAGGAACAATTAAATTTAGCCCTATTTATTGAAATACATGGCTTAATCTCTAAAGATAATAAAAATATATTTGATACATTTAATTTATTTAAGAATAAATTGGACATGAAGGATTTTGATAAAGGACATATAACTAATATACATAGAGTAAAAAATAAGTTTGTTGAAAAAAAAAAGATTCTATCTCAAAAATTGAATTTAAAGTTATTAATTTATGCTAATAAATTACAATATAACAATTCAGTAATTGCTAAAACAGAGAATTTTTAATAAATAAAACCAGTATTGCCAAGTGCTTTCAATTCCTACAAGTCCTTATCAAGGCAATATAAAAAATTCTATTTTTCTCCTAAGCAATATACTACCTTGATAAGGACTCCTAGGAGTTGAAAGCGCTTGACAATAGTGGTTTTATTTATTAGAGATTCTCTGTTTTAGCAATTGCCAAATTGTTATATTGTCATTTATAAGTTACACTAACAGAAGTATTATATTTATTTGTAATTTATGCTAAAGAATGGCTAAACAAAAAAAAAAACACCGACAATTTAAAATAAATAAAGACATTTTTAATGACTTGATTACTCAAAATAAAGAAGAAAGAATTGATATTAATAAATCTTTAACAAAAATAAGCAAAAATTTATTATGGAAAACTAAATATATAGCAAAATAAAAAAATTAAAAATAGACAAATTTTCTGCAAAAAAAATGATGGGAAAAAAAGTACATATAATTAATGAAAATGACTTTAGTTTTATTTTAAATGTTTTTGAATATATTCTAATGCAAAATGAATATGCTTGTAATATTATAAGACAGTGAAGATAAGTATGTAAAGAACTTTAATATATTTGAAGACTGAGAAATAGAAATTAAAGAATGTAGTATTAAAAACAAGATTTAAAATATACTTCATGTTAGCTTTAGAAGTATAAGACAAAATTGGGATAAATTAATTGCAACTATATGCTCTTACATTAATCTAAATAATTTTCTAATATTAATCTTTATAATGTATATCAATTATAAAAAAAATTGCATACTATAAAAAACATAAAAAAATGGAGTTATATTGTTGACTTCTAGAGAAACATATTTTTCTTGAAAAACTGAAAATAAATTTTACCAATTTTGAAGCAATTCATACAATATTTGCATTAAGTAGCAAAAGAGTTATGTTACTAGCGAGATCATCAGATAATGATAATAAAATGTCTATAGATGAATAAAATTCATACTTGACATATTTTAGACAAATTAACAATGATATAATAGTAATATGTAATATGAATGTTGATTTATGTAAAAATTCTATAACTGTTGAAGATTATATAGATGCATTAACTAATTATGATGTGCTTTGACATGTTAAACATACAAAAGAGAGGAAATTATGATGAATAACATAGTTTCTTTATGACTTGATCATATTAATACAAGCCTAATAAAAAATAATATTTTCATTGATGTTATTTAAAGAAAAGATTGTAGATCATTATTTTACATTTACATTTATTCCAAACAAAATACAACATAATAAAATATCAGAGATAGTTTAAAATAAATTGATATTGTATAATAATAAACTAATTAAAACAAACTTATAAGAAACTGACTGGAATGAAGTCAAAAGAGTTAATTACATTAATACTATATATAAGAAGTTTAAAGAAATATTCAAAGACATATAATAAACGTTACAAAAAATCATTGTGCTAACAAACATAGGGAGTGTAATATAAATTAAATAAATAAAAACATATTGAAATTAATACAACATATCATACCATTTATACCTTCTTAGACACTTTATCAATACTTTTTATTTGTATTATTTGTATTACACTAACAGTTTCGACTGTCCTGCAGTCATCATCAGAGTTCTTGTTGATTCTATTACTAAAACCCAACTAACTCTGATGATGACTGCAGGACAGTTGAAACTGTTAGTGTAATACAAATAAAAAGTATTGATAAAGTGTCTAAGAAGGTGTAAATGATATATGTTATAATAGAAATCAATACATAGGAAAAGAAGTAGAAAATTAATACAAGAAAGATAGAACGAATATAAAAAAAGTAAACAAAACCCTGATTTATTTTTTAAATATAAGGCATTAAAAATAAAATTAATTCTATGACAGGAGGAGAGAAATGATAAATAATTTTTTTAATGAAATCAGAGGTGACATGTAAATAATTTGGATAAAAATATATGAAATATTGATAAGAAAATGAGGTTCTACAAATTATGAAGATTTAAAAAAAATGTTTTGATAGTTTTCTTTTAGCAAATATTCATGTAAATTATAAAACCTGATTGAATATCAATAGTATTTTTTATATCTGTCATTCTGATTTTAGCTATTAACTCTACATTCTTTTATTTCAAATCAATCTTCATTTTAATTTCACAAGTATTGAATGAGAATAACTATTATATTTTTTTGAAAATATTAATATCATGAGAATTTTTTGTTAGTTTCTTAATTCTTACTACAAATATAGTATTAATAAAATAGTAGAAAGTGATGAGATTCCAACATTATTAAAAACATCTATAGTAAGACCAGTTTATAAATCTGTTGTACTGCTTTGTTTGTCTTTCTAACACACTTTTCTAATCTTGTGAATATTGTATATGCGCACACACATTTATACGAAAATGTAATTTTTTTATTATATATATTTAACTACTAGCAGTTTTTGCTAACTTAATAAATAGTTTGTTTTGAACTTGTTGTAAATATTACTATTTGATAAAGTTTTGACTATCTATGACATCACTATTCTGTGCGTACATGGACCCTAATCATTGCTAAAACAATTCACTAATCATTTTTAAATTGTTATAAAGAAATGCGCATTTGTTTATTGGCGCTAGTCGCTATTCCAATTTCAATCTCATTACCTTTACCCTTATTAATATTTGAAGTCTTAATACTAAAAAAAAAAAGATTATCCCATGCATATTGGCAACATGATAGTTTACCTTTGGTTTTAAACCTATCACTTTATCTACCTATCTATTATAAGATATACAATCAAGAAAATTTTTAACATATTATACTTTACCTAACATATCATTTGTACCCGAAATATAATGGGAGTAACAAGAAGTAATCGAAAACGCAATGTATGGGTAAGAGAACAAACAGGTGTTACTGACCTCATTGAAAAAATTAAAAGACTGAAGTGGAGTTGGGCTGGACATATTACTCGAAGAGATGAGAATATGGACAATTGAAATTTTAAACTGGATTCCAAGAGATTGTAAAAGACCCAGAAAGAGACCACAAGTGAGATGGATGGATGAAATAAGAAAGTGTGTAGAGGTGATGTGGAGAAGAGAAGCTAAAGATAGGAAAAGATGGATTGAACTTGGAGAGACCTTCATCCTGCAGTGGATTGATAATTGTTGATGATGATGATGAATATGACTGGATAGTAAAACTAATCAGTTAAAATTTCAACAGACTTTGGATTTACAATGGGGAAAGTGGGAGATTGTTAAAATTTGAATAATAATTGTGAATTCAAAAAGATCTGTGCCAGTATTTCAAATTATTGATAGTCTATATATACAAGGAATATGTAAGGAAAAGAAAAATCAATTCATTTACAAGGAAGTTAATATAATGGAGAAAGTGGAAAAAGTTGCTAAGTAATAATAGTAAAGTATTTATCTTAAAATACAGTATATTGAATATAATTATCAATAAAGTAGTCATAAATTTTGACAAATGCAAAAAAAACATCTTCTACATTAATGTCAAAATAAGAAAAATGTCAGCATTTACATTAAGCTTAGAAAAAGTTTGTTGAATTTGATTAATGTCAGAAAATTTATAAAAATTAAAATTTTTATAAGTGAAGTAAGTAAGAATCTATTGAAACATTTGCACCCCTTAAAAAAATTTTTTTATACAGTATTTAAATAAAGGAGATATTAATGTTAATAAAATTTTATTAAGATATTCTGGTTAGGACTCATGGAAATCCAATATCTTGAATAAAAAAAACTATCTTATATAAGAACAAAATTAAATCAGATTGTTTAAATAAGTGATTTATTTATTATTTTTAAATACAATTTACTTATTTTACACAGAAAGTAATCAACCCTTTACACATGTGTTAAACTGTTATATTAAATCAACATTGTTTTTGTTTACTATGAGGAAACTCTTGATCCAAGACATAAGATAATGGCTTTGAAAAGATAAGAGCAACAATCTTATCTTTGTACCTAAATTTAATTATATAGGCCATTCTTAAGTACCTTAGAATGAGAGCATAAACATTTTATATTATTCATTTTATTTCCATTTTCTTATTATGCGTATTAATACTCGCAAAATTTTAAAACTTACTGTGCGTTAATATTAAGAGCTATTATAATTAATATAATTGACTAAGATATTTACTAGAACAGTTTCATATTGTAATTTTAAACAGAAAGTAGTCAACATTACACACATGTTGTACTATTATATTAAATCAACATTATTTTGATGAATATGAGGATACTCTTGATCCATGCCATATGATATAGACTTTGTAATGATAAGAGCAGCTGTCTTATTTTTGTACCTAAATGTAATTATATAGGCCAATCTTAAGTATCTTGGAATGAAAACATGAAGATTTTATATTCTTCACTTTACTTTCATTTCCTTCATTACACATACCAAGATACTTAAGATTGACCTACATAATTGGATTCAGGTGCAAAGATAAGACAAAGTTCCTATCTTTTAACTTGAATTGAGAATTTCTTTACATTCAATAAAAACATTGATTTAATATAACTGTACAATGTATGTGTAAAAAGTTGGTTGTCTTCTGTTTATAATTACAATTTGAACCTGCACTAGTAAATCTATTAGCCAATCACATTAATTTATTTTATTCATATATAAATTATTAAATGAACCCATTGCTTAACTTTTATTAATATGAAATTGCATCTCACTGTTAGAAATCAGTGAATATTTTTTTCATTCAGTTAATCTGCGATGAGAACTCACTGATTTTTTAATAGTTTTATTTAATATCTAAACCTTTTTTTATATCACATGATCACCATTGTTTATACTTATACCAGCTTTTTAAAGACAGGCAAAACTCTCCATATAGTAACACCACTCAGTGCAAGCCAGAATAATCAAACTTTCTTTCATCCATTGATTACTCTGGCTTGCAGTGAGTGGTGCTACTGTATGGAGAGTTTTGCCTGTGCTTTTATTATAATTATTAATATTGAATCACATTCTAAAAAAAAGATTTTACGTAAAATAAGATGTATTAATTCAAGTGTTGTCTCTAAAAAAATTGGATATTATCATAATGTGGAAAATAAAATATTGGCAAGTTACATATTGCTAATATTACTTGGCATAGTAGAAATTATTTGAATTATTTAAAATATGGTTGACTCTTCATAGCCATGGTACTTGGTTCCAAGCCATATCACAGATATTAAAATTTGTGAAGAATAGTAAACCATTTTAGTGTTTTTAGCGCTCAGTAAAAAACTGTTGAAAGAATTTCATCCATGCTATGAGAGCAACCTTTCAGCAAAAGTTGTATTTACATATACAATTGCCAATTTTATTTTCAAAATGATTGTTTATTATATCCTTATATATATTGTAACGATCCGGAGAAAGAGCTTAACGTAATCTGCACTACAGGGCGCCATCTAGGCATTTGAACCTAGAAAAATTTATAAAGTAAGCAGATACGTAAGTAAAAAAAAAAACATTTTTTTTTTTTTTTAATTTTGATTCCGGTCGTTAGCCCAAGTCACTAGCTCAGGGAGTAGCAGAGATTTAATAATATAATATCTTATCTAATTATGTTTCAATATTAAAAAATTAATAAAATAAGCCACTGCCAGTAATTAACATACAAAAATTTATTTACGCACATATATATATATGAGATTTAACATTATTATTTTAATATGTTTATTTTAACATTTAACATTATTTTTACTTTTATTTTAGATTTTTAATTTACATTTTAAATTTTATACTATTATTAATTTGCACAGATTTGTTTAAAAATGTTGAGTATAGATCGGTTACATAGATTCCACGGTCAAAAACCTTCCAAAATAAACATGAACGATCAAAATACAAAATCATTGATACCATCAATTGCAGAGGGAAATTTATAAGTAACCCAATAGCATTCACCATAAGATGCTTGCATTAACACCAATAACTTAAAAGACATCCGAATAAATACATTTTAGATACTCACTGTAAGGTATCAGTATTTACCGAATGTCTATATATATTTTGATCAAATATGAAAACCAAAAACATAATCAACCGGTCACGAACCCATGCAAGCATCTATACCCAACTAAAATTTAATGCATCTTTATTTAGAGTGTCGAGTATGAATAGACTACATAGATTTGCATTTGAAAAGAAAATATTCAATCCTTGTTTAACCTTAGGCCAAAGGTTCGCAGTCAAACCAAACTTCAATCCATCTGATATATCGATTAGTTCAATATAATACGAAAACGGCAGCACAATTAGGTTAAGAGAAGAAACTGCTTCTCGTCAGATAGGAATATTACATCTATCAGACAAGAAGAGCGATAAAAAAAAATCCATCGAAAGGAACAGCGTTCTACATCTTATAATCCCTTCCATAGGCAAAACGGAAGTGTGCGGCATATAATAGCGATTCTGCCCATAGAGAATCTTGTACTACATCTACTAATTACACCAATATATCCAATCCATTGACCTAATTCAACTATGAAATGAATAACCTAAGATTACCCTCCCCTAATATAACTTTACAAATCTATATAGCCATTCACGCCCGACTTAAGTTTAATATTTATATAACTAGTTTAATGAAAAACAGAAATCATAATAAAACTTAAAGAACAAATAAATAAATAAATGGAAATGATTTTACAAAAGAAATACATTAAATAAAATTATAACTAATTAATAAATAACGTTGGTCAGATAGGATTCTATTTCTTAATAAATTAAAGACTGAGAAAGTTTATATTTTAAAGTTCTTAGTGTTTCAAAATGTTTTTTAAAGTTCTTACGATTTTTTTTTCAACATTCCTCTTTATTCATTGCATGCCATATGGAATCCACATTAAATCCCCCGACGATTCTGTTGTCCTCAGTATAAGAAAAGCGATGTTTCATTTTTCCATTTTTATAACAACTGAAGGAATTGAAAGTGCGTCTTTCAATCCCTTCACCTCCAACTCTCTGACTTAACACATCTCAGTCCTCTCTTAATAATCCCTAATAATTTCCAACTTTTCCTTTTATATTAATCTTAAGGATTGACTCAACATTACATCATCAATGATGGTGGTCTTTTCGCTGAGGTCCGATTCCATAGGGATTTCTTTTTATTTGCTAAAAGTTTCTATTGTTTTCCTATCTGACCGTTGTTTATACATTTAAATGCCCAAGGGCTTATTCACTTGGACTAATTAAAATAATCATTTCCATAACATTAATTAACCTGTTTTCCAAATCCAAAGATATATTTAAAGATAAATTTAAAGATATAATTTTATCTCCAAATCTTTTTAAAATTTAGTTTTAAAATACTTTTTCTTTAATAAAGTTTTATTTTAATAATGTTTCTCCTCTGTGCGATTTTTATATATATGAGTTTAAGGTAGAATTTATTTTTAATTTTTCTGTCTTAAAAAAAATAATTTTTAATGGGAACTTTTTATTTTAATGTTTAATAATAAAAAAAAATAATGTAATGTCATCTGTGCTCGTTACAATATATATATAATTACTTATACCCCAGGGGTTAGAATGAAATACAAAATAATTCAAGACTGTCATTGGGTGTATATATGACTCCTTCTAAGTTAAAAATCTAAATTGTATATGATGCCTTTTTATGTGAAATTGTACACAGATAATATATATTTTGAAATATTCTTAGAGAATGTTTTATTTAATAACTATAAAAAATTTAATGTTAGTGTAATACTAATTAAACAGTTACTTAAGTATAACTCAAAGTATATATGTAAATAAATTAAATCACTCTTCTAAGGTTGTGAATTAATAATATTCTAAATACTAAACAGAGAATCAAGAATACAATGAATCTTATTCTTGATTCTTTGCTCAACATTTAGTATCTACAGCCATACTATGTTGGACCCACTGGTTTTTATCCAATCATCAATGTTAGACACAGTTGGTAGTTAGATCAGACCACCTGAAAATTCTGAGTGCTGTGAGCCAGTTGGATATTCATTTTATCAACAATGCTGGCAAACATATGCTTACAAACATGAGCTCCAAAAATAAATAAGTTTGTTGGATTCATTCTATTTTTAATCCTTTGTTAAACATTTAAAGTGCTATTAATTTAAAACCTAAGGGAGGGTGATTAATCCTTTTATTTACATGATACTTTGCAATATTTCATTTCATTAAAACTTTATTTATTAAATATTTATTAGAGGTAACAATATAGTGCGCAATATATTTCATATTAAATTATAAATGCAATAACATAACCAAAATAAAGAACCTTATTGATACATGATGCTTTTATTAGTCCAATAAACTATTAAAGTAATCAATCATGCCTTTTGTCTTTATAAATTTCTGAATAGGCACAAGAAACAAATTTTAAGTAGATAGCACTGTATCAGTAATAACTAATTGTGTTTAACTAAAAAAAAGTGAAATAATATGAAATTTTTAAATTTTTTTTGTTAATAATCCAAAACCTTGTTTAGAAAGTACTTGCAGATATTATTTGCAAGTTTTAAGATATTTAGTATTGCTTTGATGGGTATTAAATGATAGAAAGGGGCGTGTCTTGTTATAGAAATTGTTGGTGTATAGGTTGAGTTGATACAGATTTGTCTTATTTGTCTGTAAGACAGTGCGGTTTAGTGATTTTCTGATTTATTTGCTCATTGATAATCCAATCTATAGTATAGTTAGTACAGTATATTTGACTCATGGTCATATAGGTTTCTATTTTGATCAGATTGGTTTGGTATTTATAATGCAGCATATGTGTGTGCATGTATATTTGTGCCATCTCACCACTTCATCTTTCATTCATGTACTTAATTAAAATACTGAATACTATGTTTTACATGAGATACATATATTTACAATAGACATTTCTGATAACCAATTTAAACACATTTTGAGTGATTGATGGGTAAATGGATCAGTGAATTGTCGGGCAGACCAAATATACTGACAACTATTTTATTTGCTAAATTATTATTTTTATTACTCTAGAAATGCAGAATATTTTTTATTGATTCAATTTAAGTAATATTATTTAGAAGACAAAATGATTTTTTTTTCTTTTTCAAGAGAGAAAAAGCTATTGAATACTTCCAGCTAATTATCTCAGTGCAAAAAGTGGGATTAACCTTCTTGAAGTTGACCTTTTGGGAGGAGTAACCTTTTGATTGGTGGAAAAAAGGGATATCTAAGTAATAATTGATAATAAAAGGGGATAATATACAATAAAGTAATTTTTTTGTTACACTTCCAGTACAACTTTTCTTTAAGTATTATAGTACAACTTTTCTTTAAGTATTATTTTTCTTATATGAAACTAGTTAAAAAAATTCTCTTTAGAATATAAAGGAAAAGATGGGAATGTAATTAACTTCAACAAGGTATATCACCCTATGTTTTCAATTAACTAACTTTAGATTTAATATCATCATTTAAAATGCATATGTGCATCTATAACTCAAGTTGAAATCATCTAACCTTAATCTTTAATATTAATGAAAAAATGGAATTGTATGAATTTTGTTACTTTGTGGGAAAAGTTATGCTGAAAGTTTTAACAAAACATTTCATAATGTCTAAATTAAAAAATTCTTCTGGCTATAGAAAAGTAAAACTCAAATGGAAGGATGTGTGTGTCTAACTTAGTGTAATATGCCCTAATTATTATTATTGGATGAGAATTCTACCTAACGTTTCATGTCTTATAGGATTAAGAAATTGAATGCATGGCTTATATGAAACTAATGGATAAGTAACCTCTGTTAAATGTGCTTATAACTTAACATGAGTGGAATAGCATGAATATTAAAAAATGTGTACATTTTCTCATTGTTCTCCTCATTTATACATAATCTATCACTAAAATATGTTGTCATTTAAAGAATTATGTAGACTTAAGTGAATATTATAAATTAATTAACTATTCACCTAATGGATGGTCTTTGATAAATTATTATAAATTTCTTGCTAAATGTAATTATAGTCAATGTTATTGGTGTAAAACTAATGCTGCTTTTGAAATTTGCAAGATGATAGCCGAGTTATAAAACTGAGAAATCACCAGTTAATTAAATGGTAAAAATTTACTAGAAATCTGCAGCAGTAAATGTAATTTGTCATTATGAAAAGAAAATATGTTGAATACTTCACATGCTACATCATCAGAAATTTCAATTAGCTATTTACTAAGAACTTTGGAAACTGCTCTTCAATTGAATCAAAAAATGTGTATTGTCCATCTTGCAGGAATTTGTCTACATGCCTACTAACATCTATTCGTTTTACAATTATTATCATTATCCTCATATATGTCTAAGAGGTATTATTTACAGACTGTACAAATTAACTTTTATTTTCTGGCTAAAGAAGATTTAATCATTTCTTTTGTTGTTAGTATATGGTAGATAGGTAGATCAATTTATTTGTCTTTATTTTTTTTTTACTATTTTCTTATGCTCCAAGATCATCTCGGATACGTATAATATGAAAAATATTATACTGGGTAATTGATTGTTATTTTGATATAATTTTTTTATACATGTATTCTCTATGCTTATGTTAGTGGTAGAAATATTTATTTGCTATTATGAATCTAGCAGTTTAAGATGGGTAAATGCATAAAAAGTATTATTTTATCTTTGCGTTGTCAGAGATTATGAGGTCTATTTAATAATGATTATTATGCTTCAAATTTAAAACATTTATAGTTCATCATAAATTAAAATTTTATTTCAATTTATTAGTTAATGTTAAATACACAAAAGTGTTGTTTTATCTTTTGCTTTGTTAGAAATGATGAGGTTTATTTAATAGTAATTATTATACTTCAGATTTGAAGCATTTATAATTCATCATGAATTAGAGGTTTATTTTTGATTTATTCATTAATGTTGGTATAATATCTACATATTGAATATGATTTGAAATTATTTTGTGCATTGTAATGCATGTGTGTGCCTGTTTTATGCAATTCATTTATGTAATTGTTAAATTTATAGTAGCTTGACTTGTAGTTTCCGGTTGGTTTCGGATGATGTAATATGCCAAAAGAGATGAAAGAATTAGGAATTTATCTAAGAATGAGTTTTTTTAATGTTTAGAATGGAATGTGTTAAGTAGTTATGAAGAAAGAAATCGTTTAGGATATATATTATATTGTCAAGGCTTGAGATAACTCTCCCTTAGTTTATTTAAATACTTATCATGAGTGGATTATATTTCCTAGATTAAGCAGCTGGGTACTATGATAATTATATTATATGAAGTGAAGCAGTGTATTTCCCTTGTTTTTGGTGAAGATAGTGAGTCTACACCAATATTGAACCTCTGAGTAAGGTTAGGGAGCCACTATATTTTGTTGTTTAGATTAGTAGAATTAAGAAGGTCTTCTTGTCCCTCATATGTCCATTTTGGAATGTTTTTCCATCATGTATACATAGCTATGTGTAATGTAGTTTGTCAATTAAAATAAAAGGTAGGATTAATTTTTTATGGAACATCTAAAGTAGAAGTAGTGCTAAAGTTGTTGGTTGGTCTATGGCATCATCTATATTATATTTTATCTCTTGATTTTATAAGCAAACTGATGGCATGTAGCTGTGTTAATTATATTATAACAGGTGGCCTAATACACTGACATGCACAAAATATTATTGATTCTGAAGATATGTAAGAAATTTGTCACTGGATTTGTAAGTCTTGGGTAAATATTTCAAATCATATCATACTAATTTTTTTTAAATTTTAAATCATCAAGTCCTCAGAATGATTCATCCTCATCTTGAATGAGTAAACAAAAAAAAGGAAGAAAGAAAGTGTAGCTAGTTCATAAAATTGTTCAATTGATTTATAAAGAATAGTGTGACCTCTCTAACTCATATGTTTAGATCCATATTGCATTGTTTAATTACCCCAGTGTGGTTTGGTTGCAGAGCGTATTAGAATTGGCTAATAACATGTATATGCTTGAAGTAGAAGTACAAAGACATTTTTTAAAATTTAATTACTCCAGTGTTGGTTTGTTAATAAATGTTTAATAAAGCATATTAGAACTGGCTAATAACATGTATATGCTTGAAGGAAAAGTGCAAAGAAGTTTATTTTAATGTTAATTACTCCAATGTTAATTTATTCAGTAATAAATATTGGAACTGGCTAAATAACATATATATATACATGTTATTTAGTAGAAGTACAAAATGTTTATTTTGACTACACAATGTAATAAATGTTTTATTTATTAAAAAAAAACTTTGTTGAGAGTTGTTCTTTTACATGCATTCATATTCTTAGTTTCCACACATACATATCCAGTATAATATAATTGCACTATTCATGAATTTAATAATGAATATATTCAAATCTGATATTATTTTCTCGAACCAGACATTATATAAAATGCTTAACTCTTTGAAGATCCTCTGGGGAAGTTTATGTACTTACTTATTATTTAGGCAATGATTTGAAATAAAAAGGTACCCTATTTCTTTCATTGTCTAATTACTATTACATTAGAACAATGCTCAATTTTATGTCATTACCTTTTACAATGGGAATTGGTAGCTTTTGTAGAGTATGAATTTTTAAATAAGTTGTATGATACAATCCCTGAGATATTCCCTTATTGTTTCCAAGTAGATATTAATTTAATAATTTAATTTAAACTTATTATACAGTAAGAATTGATCAGTGCTGCATCTTTGTTTCATTTAATTTAAACTTACTAAACAGTGAAGATTGATTAGTGCTATATCTTTGTTTCATTTAATTTGAACTACAGTAAAAGTTGATTAGTTCATTTAGATGATGGAAGGAGTTAAACTTGAACTATAACTTATTAGTTTGGATGGATGGAACTTTATCAATTTCAACTACTTATTTATTGCAAAACCAAGTAGATATTTTACTCTTATTGATTCATAGTATTTCATTCTGTATTTTATCTGCATTTTGCATATTATGGAACTCCATGGCCCCCACTGAGCTAAGCTATAGTTGGTAATTATTATAAGTCTCGATAGTAACTCAAAGTAGTCAGATTATTAGTTTATTCTATTATCAATAGAATTGGTGCCCCCAGTTATTTATTCATAGGTGGTGTAGGATTGGTGTTAGGGGAGGGTTACAATATATTTGTTAATTCTAATATTCTCATGGATAAATTATGAATTCATGGCAATATTCTGGAGAACTTCCATGTAATAAAAATATAATAGCTAAATAGCCGATGTTTCAATACAATAGCAATTACCTTCTTCAGAGCTTCTGCTTCCTCAAATCATAAAAATGTGTGGGTGAAATTTAAAATCATTACTTTTTTCTTTTTTTATTTTCTCCTCATTCTCAAATTCTATTGGTTAAGAAGTTTTAAAAAATATTTTATCCTCCAATAGCTTCTTCCAAATATTGTTAATTTTCTTTAATTCACATTTTTCATTTATGCTATTAGACCATTTAAAAATATCTATAGCTTTGTTTAGCAATCTCAGGTCATATTGTTCATTTTTTGCCAAAATATGTGATTTATTAAACACTTTAATATTGTCATAAATATGTAATTAAGTAATATTAAATTTTAAAGCATCATTTAAAGGAATTATTAAACTTTTAAATACTAACATGTTGATGTTGTTTCTAAGACAACTGATGATAAACAAAACCTAAAACACATATCATGCCTGGTCAATAATTTATCAATGTAATAGCATTTATCATATATATGACCTACAAAGGTATCAGTTTATTTGAATATGTACATAAATATAAACTTTCCAGCAATTAATATTATATAATACATTGAGATTAATACTCCTACATTGGTCTATTAAGTAAATGAAATCCAAAACACAAGACAAAATGTTTATAAAGAAAGATCAGACATCTTTTTTCTTTACCTCAATTTATATATTGAGGCTAGTCTTAAGCACTTTTAAATCAATCATGTTATTTTATTAAAGCTATATTTCAAATTGCTTTATGTTATTTTTATTTGCTTAATAGACCAGTGTTGAAGCATTAATCTCAATGTTTTACACACATATGCACATACACATATATATATATTGTGCCCTTTTGTTTAGGTCCAAATGAATTTATTTAGTCAATTTTCTAAAAAAATTTAAACCAAAGATATATTTTAATTGGTATGATTACTGTGTTATATTGACAATGTTTTTAAAAGCTTTGTTAAAGTAAAAAAGAGTATTAAATGCATGAAACTATACTAATATGTTAAAAATAGTCGAGTAAAGTTAAAAGGTATAATATTATATGGTTGGGAAAACTGGCCATAATAAAATAGTACATTAATAAGTCCTTTAAATAAGTGTTTAAAGTTGAATGTTAAAAGTAATAACTTACAATTAAATAAATAGTATATTTTAAAAATGAAAATTATACTTAATAGTTGTATTATAAAATTATTTTTTTAAAAATGTAATATTTTGTGGGGACAAATGTATTTAGTTTTATAGTATCAAAATTATTATTCTAAATTATGTTATTATATTATTATTCTTTAATATAATATTTTTGCAATTAAACATTTATTTTTGTTAGTAGACAGTAAAAATTGTTACATTCTGTCTGGGTAAGTCATATGACATGTAAGTATTCATACATGTGTGCTTATAAGTTTTCTAGTAAAGTTTCAAATTGCTTTAGAATTGTACTATAAAATTGAAACATTTATTTGTCTATCACAAGATAAAAATTAGCTATTATAAAATATTTAATAAGATTTTTAAAAAAATGAATGTAGTTAGTAAAATTAGATTTTAAAAAAATAGATACATTAAAACTAAATCTTGAATAGATTAATAAAATATTATTTTAAATTTCTATTTTAAAATATTTAATTGGTTTAAATACAAAATAAAAAATTAGTTTAGAATTAAATAATGTAACAATTAATATTTGGTTGATGAGTCATCATTTTTATTTTTAATTTTAATTGTGCAATCTTAAAATAATATGTAAATTAGATGATCAGCTAAAGATCTATAGCCAATCAAGTCATCAATTTATTTTGGTATAAAAACAGATGTTCACTTGAATCTTGGTGTTTTTAATCAGTCAGTTAGGTGCTTTAAAAGTCAATTTTGTGTTTTAAAGTAACTCTCTTAATAATTTATTTTTTTAAAATGGTAAAGTATAGTATAGTGTACTAATTGGAATTATTTTTTTTAAAAAAGAGTATTAAAAAACTATAAATTTATCAAGTTTAAGTCATGCACTGTTAAAAGCAACCAAGATTCCCTATACAATGTTTTATTGAAACTTAATTTAGCATCACAATAACTATGGAATTCATACCAAAAGTAATTCTATACCTGTGGAAAGAAAGGAGGGAGTTACAGTTATTAAGTGAAAATATATTTCTAAAATTATTAATGAAGAAAAATATTTTATTGGTCATATTAATATTTCAGACATTGTGTAAAGAATTAAATAGAAAAGTTTATGGGAAATTAAAAGTAAATGCATTTTATTGTGAAAAAAGATGGTCTTATCTAAAATGCAAAGCAACAGTAAAGATTTTTAATTTTTCAATATTTTGAAAATATATCATTTTTATTAAAGAATTGCAGTAAATGTTTTTTTTAAAGAAAATATTCTTTTAAGGATTTATTCTAAACTTATATTCTGAAATGATGGAAATAAAGATTAAAGTTACTGAAAATATATTATATAAGACAAGCTATCACTATTAAGAAGACCACAATTATTTAATAATATTTTTAAAAAACCGATATTGGAAATTATTAACTGGAGAAGAAAAATACTTGGATAATTGAAATTATCCTAATGGTATAGCTTTATTAAATGATTAAATGCAAATTTCTATGGAATGAACATGTGTAATTTTCATATTAACCCTTTTCCCGCGTCCGACGAGGCTCCTCGTCGACATCTGAAATCACTCTAACTCAGCCCGTTTTCATACGAAAATTTTCGTTAAAGACGTATTGAATGCGTTTTTAAAAGTTCTGTACGATGGTGCCATCTTCCGATTTATTTTACAAGTAAAAAATAGAAAAAAAACGCATTTAAACCTAAACAAAGAAAGAACATTATTTGTGATTGGTTCTTAGCAAGCTCTCAGCCGAAAAAGACATTCTGATTGGCTGGAAAGAACAAAGAAACTGCCTGATCAAAGAAAATAAAGAAAAACGCTGAGATTTTCATTTCAAATGCAATTTAAGTATTTAAAAATATATAATTTAAGAAATTAAACTAGTTTTTTAAAAAATATACTAAAAAAACAAAATTATTTTCGAAAAATATCGAAGATTTTTGTAAAAATGTTGAAGATTTAGTAAAAAGAAATATTTACTTTTCTATAACGTAAAAGTCGATCTTTTTGTTTATATTATAGCTTTTACGTTGCCGAAAGTGAATATTTTAGAATAAATAAATAGCAATTTATTTTTGAAAGAACTTTCGTTCTCTTCATAACCTGAAAAATTAGTAAAAAACTTTTTATAAACGTATCTGAGTTGAATTTAATATTATAGGCGAATATGTTTTAACAATAGGCTTTGTCTTCAGTTTGTGAGTTGGCCAATTAAAAGATTTGATTTTTATCTGATACAACCAATAATAAAATTAGCGGTTTAAGGGTTAATATGCCCAAATCCATATCACCATGTCAGAGACACTAGAAGCCGATACAGGATCCTGTGGAACAAGAAAACTACAAAGAATTATTTTTAAACTTTATAACTTAATATTATCTTCAATAATCATTATCCCAAAAGATATAGATAAAGGACTATATTTTATAAACTTTTTAAGCAAGGATTAATGATTATTTTTATAGATAAATCCAGATTTTAATAGTCGACTTTCTTTTTGTTTTTATCATTTTTTTTAAAATCAATTGATCATGCATCATGTGGCAGGGGAGAAAAGTTTTGTCTTAAATTGTTAAGACAATAGTTGTCATAGCAAGGGACTGAGTGATTACAAGGATTGGTAATGAAATATCTGAAGAAATAAACAACTTTTTTTTTAAAATTTACTTATAATGGATTGGATTTACATAACTATGTTTTTCATTATTTTATGTACTAATAATAGCATTAAGTTCTTTTATTATTATTATAGACAGGAAATTACATACAAATTATTTACTAATATAAGATGTTAATTATAGTAAACAATACTTAATTTTCTGTAAAAGTTTTTTTTTCTTAAAATATTTTTAAGTAAGATGGTTTGCTGGGTAAATGATATTATGTAATATTTTATGAAATGTGGACTAAGAAAATGTCTCAAAGTGATAACTAGCAATTGACACTAGGGGTAAAAATTTATTAAATATTATTATTTTTTAAAATGTATTTATTTTATTTTATTTAGATTGCTTGGAGTATTTTATAGTATTATTGTATGAATGTATGGATATGTGTGAATGCATTAAACACACATAAAACTTATGAGTTAGATTTTTTTTAAAAAATGCATACTTTTATTTTGTATTACTGATATAATATAAATTTAACGATGAATATAATTTATATGATTCTTTAATAAAGGAACCCTATTATTTTAAAATGTTGATACAAATTATTTGTATTTCTATTGAAGAATTTTTGAAAGTGAAGTAACCTTTTCTTATTGAGTAGTCTAGATTGTTGAATTTATATGTGAATTTTATTTGTTTTGGAAATATGTTTGATAATTTTGATGATGTAGATAGATAAATCTATTAAGAAATTTTAAAATGGTAGTGACTTGGGAGTATGCCAAAGAAACCAAAGGGATGATTAGATGTAGGTTTTTTGGGAGGGAATAGAAATAATTTTATTATCTTAATAATTATGCAGGTGCAGATAGTGAAGCCCTGTAACTTATATATTTCCGTGGACAGTGTTTTTCTTTGCATTGAATATTAATGTTCCAAAAAGCTGAATAAATAGCTTGGACATTGTTATTTTTGGTGGAGGTTATTAGACAGAGAAGTCATGCCTCTTTTCTTTATTGCACTGTTGCCATGTTGACTATCTTATATGTTTATACTAGGAGTTAATACTCTAGTTTGTTCTTCATACCTACGCATCTGATCGCTATCATAATTTCTAGAATATTGCATGTACAAAATAGTATTTTGAGGGAGAATAATAAATCATTTTTGGGAATTGTAGAATTGTTTATTTTAGAAGAGGATAAGATAGGTTTCCTTGCTTTGATAAAGGTTATTTAAATATAAATGAGATTGAAAGTAAACTTAAGATATAAAGACAAAGAATCATAAATATTTCAATATTTTGGTAAATTATTTTTATTAAAGTATATAAGGGATAATAAAATTATTCATTAAACTTTTGAATAATTTTTGAATATTTTAAATTACATGTAATGTATATTTTTAATGGATTATACATCCACAGAAACAATATCAAATAGAACAAGTACTTATATTTTATAAATATGATTTTTATGTTTAGGAAATGCATAAACACATAAATAGAATTTTATATTTAATTAATGCCAAGCAAGATGTACAAAGTATGTTAATTATATTATTTTATTTGAGTCCACTTATTTTATTAACGAACCAGAATACGCATATATATATATATATATTGTACCCTCACTTCCAGAAATATATAATATAACTTAAAATATGACTAGCTCAATTAAATCGTTATGCTCGGCTAAAATATGTATAACTATTATTAATATATTTTTATAATACTATATCTTATCAGATTTAGTACAACTAACAGAAAATTAATATGGTTCAATATCATGCACTAATTAAATAAGTATTTATTAAATCATGAGACTATGAAGTGAAGTTACAAGTGGTAATTGAATTTACATTGAGGCCATATCTTCTAAGATATTATCTCAATGGCATAAGAATACTATTACCTCTTTATTATCTCACTAATACATCTATAGCACTCCTATGTCTTTTATAAAAATTAACTAACTTCAATAATAATAATAAATAAATCTCAATCTTTTATCAAAGAAATATAACTAAATAATCTCAGGTTCTTTTAATTATCTTAAAGTAATAATACTTCTTGCAGATAGGCATGATAAGGGATTTAATATCAAACCTAACTACACCTAACTTATAATAATAATAAATATTTAATAATAACAATCTCCAGTGTATAAATTAACCTTATCTATTTTGTTATACTATTAATCATTAAGAAAACAAGTAAATCATCTACATGTCTTTCATCTTCATATAGTATCTTAATTAAGAATATAATAAAATCTTATAATTTAATAATATGTGGCAATAAATAATATTATACTCTTATATTGTGCATTATAATTATTTTTGTGACCATTATAACATAATATGTTAATGTCAATGAATTTCTATAAATTATATTAAGAAAATACTGTATTTCTTTTTTTTAAAAAATAATAATAATTTAATTCATATTGTGCACATATTATGTTTTATTCAAATTATCTGTTGTCAAATGCTGTGGTGCAAAATAATGAATTCGACACACTTTTAAAACAACTTAAACAAATTTATTTACATCAACTTTAATAAACAACTTATATACATTACTTACATTACAAGTAGAAATCAAGAAAAATAAAAAATAAGAAAAAATAATAATACAAGATTCTTACATTGTTATTATTTCCATAATCCAAAATAAATAATCCATACATTTCTTAAATGTTTTATCAGTAACATTTAATTGAGTTTATGAACTTATATTTTACTAGATATCATTTATAATCACTTAGTACAATAAAAGGCTTTTATGTAAAATATCACTTATGTAGCACATGTAAAATAAACAAACTTTAACAATTAAAATGCTACTCCATTTAAGTATTATAGCTATTTCTATTATAATGTAACTATTATGTATTAGACTTATTATTAGCATTAACTAAATATCAACTAATGTATAGATTGATATAACTTTGTAATATTATGTGACTTTTATTGATTACATAATTATTTACTTCATTCTAATGTAATTTCATAATATATGTCTTACCAAAATATGCAATACATATATGTTCTTTTCTTAAAATAATATTTTAAAATTATTCAACAATTTTGTGAAGACAAAATTTTTATTTATAAATTACCAATTTTTATAAAGTTATTATATCAAAATAAAATTCTATGATTCTTTTCCATTTAAACTACTATTCTTCTCTACTTGTTATTCCTATTCACTCTTAATAAAATCCTATCTTCAAGTATCATTCTAATCTTATTTAACTTCAGTATCAGCTTACCAATTTTTTTTAAAAAAATATGACTATCCAAACTCTCTTATATCTCATCATCTATATATGATAAACCCTTCAAACAAAATACAAATTTCTATATAAAATTAATTTAACTTGTCTAATAAAAAAAATATAGATATATTTTTTTTTTAATTCTTACTAACTTGAAAATAAATATAAATGACTCATACTAATATAATAAATCAAATTCCTAATATTGTAACAGAAACATTAAAGCTTATTCACGAAAGAATCATATAATTATTTCTGGATAACTCTTATTACGTTGTAATAAATTTATATTATAAAATAAAGTATGCATATTAAAATAAAACTATTATTGATAATATTATGTGTGTATATTCTTTAAATGTTTATACATTCACTCAACAATCAAATAATATTTGGTTTATCTAAAGAAAACAAAACAAAATACATTAAATTATTAATATTATATAATTATTACCATAAATGATACTCCAATTTATAATCAGCCAAACGATGTTCTCCAGGATTATAGTTTTACAAAAATAATATCACATTTATACTCAACAATTATTCTTAAAATATTACGTGTTGTAAAATTATATAAAAAAAATAAACTTTATGAAATTAAGTGTTATATTAATATGTAATTACTTTTAAAATGTACCTCTCTTATCTTTAATAGATCAATAAATAATTAATTATCTATGTTAGTTAAGAAAACAAAATATGTTACATAAATCCAACGGTGTCTTCTTTCCACCCACAATTGTTCTTTTTTCCTAGGCACAACATTTTACCAACACCACTTCCTTTTTCCGGTACATCACGTGTTTAAACAGTTTTTATGAAATAAATGGAAAACGTTTTTTTTTTAAAAAATAAGATAAAATAAGTTCCACCATAAAGAAACAAAATAATAATTAAAACAGTTTATAGGATCCGGATTTATTTAAAAGTTATTATCTTCCTAGGATTAATCAATAGTTAAATGTTTAATTTAAGTTTTTATAAAAATTGACTTGGATATCCACGTATACTTCTATGCGCATTTCTTAAAATATTCAGCAAAACATTTTTTAAATTTTTCTATATAACCAGCATATAGAATTTAAATATTATAACGTTTTTTATAAGTATTTATTTATCAATTAAATTTCCGAATTATCAGTTTTTTTAAAAGCTATCAACATCTAGTCTTTTAAATAACAAAGACTTAATAAGGCAAGTATTTCTGCAATTATTATTAACTTCCATATCTTTACCAAAAGATATATTAAAATATATAATTTAAAAATACTTTCTTCATAAAAAAGTATTTATTTTTCTTTAAAATATTTGTTCATAAAAAATTAATTATAATCAACTTTTAAATTCATATAATGTCCAATATATTATTTTTATCCAACTAGTAATTCTCCTAGTTAATCCAGCGTTCACTATATTTTTAATATAAAGTTTCCAACACATTTTATCAATATACGATATTTTCATGATTATTTGATAGTAAAATTGAGCTTTGATAGAGACGATCAATAGGGAATTATGACCAAATTAGCACTGCATATTAAACGGTAAACTTTTATAAAATTATTTAAAACTACTCTCTTATAAATTAAGAAACTATTACGAGAGCGTCTATAATTTTTTACTTAGCTATATTTAATAGCACACTTCACTTAAAAGAAATCACAATCACCCCCTGAACAATTGAACCTCCGTTTTTATACCGGAATAAATTACCCACTTGATTGGTAAATTAAACAATCACCTTGCTAGCCTATTTACATATCTTATCAACAATACGAAATTAAAAATAAATAATGACTTATTTAATATTTATTATTTATTACATTATTTAATTCTTAAATTAATTTTGATCATTTATTTAAATCCATTAAGCATTTTTTTAAAAATATATGTTTTACTTTATTTCACTTTTAACTTTTATAAGACTATTTTTCTAAACAAACTAAGTCTATTTTTATTCATTATATTTTTTAAACAGTATTTTAAAATCAGATTTAATATTTCACACTAGTTATTTTTATTTTTATCTCGTGATAACCAATATAATATTTATAAATTTTATAATAGAATTTTAAAACAGTTTTGCAACTTTACTAAAAAAAAAAACTTACAAGCATATGTGTACATATGTCTATCTGTCACTTGACTTACAACACAGATACAAACGCTTGTAATTATCTAAAAATAAACTAACAATTCAATTTTATAAAATAAATATTTTTTAAAACAAATAATATACTATAACAACTTTAAAATAATAATTCGATATTATAAAATCAAATATTAATCTTTTATTATATTATTAATAACAATAATATTTATATTCACTTACTAAATATAAATCTTTATCAACAATAAATATATATGCATTTAATTTTAACTTGTCTTTTTTTTAAACTTTTAGCTTTAAACATTTATTTACAAAACTTATTAATGCAGTATTGATCATGGCCAGTTTTCCCAACCATATAATATTATCATTTTTTTTATTGAAACGTCTCTCTCAAATATTAGCACAACTTCACATATCAAATATTCATAGTTTACTTTAATTAAACTTTTGAAAGATTATTATAAATAAAATCAACATCATATAGCTGTAATATATTTAAAATTTAAAATTTTTTTAATAAATTGATATAACAATTTATGGAGACCCATACAAAAGGGCACAATATATATATATATATGATAATGTCAGCACTATCATGATAAAAGTTATTTAAATAATTGAGTATAAACTGATAGATATGTATTGAAATAAGTGCTACTTCTGTAGTTTATGTTTTCATAATTTGTATATGCCTATGGACAACATATCATAATATAATTCAATTGGTCGACAATATTTTAAGCTATAATTGTATCCATGAATATTATTGGTAATATTATTAATAATGGTGTTTTAAAAAAGGATAAAAAGTTCTAAGTCAGAGTGAAGGCTTAGATACTTTACATTTTATTATTTTATTTTTATTTTTTGAAATGAAGAAGTATGTAATGTATCCAAGATTGTCATTGTAAATAGTGTACATAGTATATTTTGTTTAAAGTATTGTAATAAAATTTGTTAAATTTGTTTTTATAAATTTTTGTGTTATATTGATTTTTCACAACACATACCCATGATCTTAAGATATGTTAAGCCAAACATAATATTTGCACAGTATAAATATCATTATTTATTTGAGAAATTACAGTGTTTCTTAATATTATTTATTTTGAGAAATTTCATTCTTACATTATTATCATTATGGTCATAAACAAATTAGATAATTTATTGCATAGAATTATTCTATTGCTCATTGCCACATATTCTCATATTATACCACACATTCTATTTAAGATGCCACATGAAAGCTAAAGATTATATTATATTTATTATTATTATTATTATCGATAGTTACCATAACATTGAAAGTAGATGAGATTGAGAATTATATACTGAAGATTATTTTTATAATTATTATTTATTTATTATTATTAGTTAGATGTAGTTGAGGGTGATATAAAATGCCTTATCATACTTGACTATAGAAGATTATAAATTGAGTAAAATTAGTTTAAAGAACCTGAGATTATTATAATTATATTATTTTGAAAATAAAAAGATTAGGATTTATTTTTTAACATTATATTTAATTGATTATTATTTTAAAGTCATAAGAATGTTATGAATTTTTTATTATTTGAAATAATAGGGGGGATAGTATTCTTATGCCATTGAGGTGGTATCCTGTGGGATATTGGCTCAATGTAATTCATATTACTACTTGTACTTCACTTCAATGTCTCATAATTTTATTAATATTTTATTTATTTAGTTTATAAAACTGAACCATATTATTATTAGTTAGAGCTACTTAAATAATAGATAGTATCATAGAATATCTTTATTATTAATTAGATGTATTTTGCCAAGAATAATCACTTATCTGAGCTAGTCCTATTTTATTATATATTATATTTCCTGGAAGTGAGGGTATAATATTGTTTGTTCTTACACCCATGTATTTCATTTCCAATCTTTTCTTGTATGTTAGGAGTAACAAGAAGAGATTAAAAAAATACATTGTAACAGGCCAATGTTTTACCACAAGAGGAGGGGGACACATCTCACTATGGTCATTCTAGGGTCTTCTGGTAGGATTCTGTGAATGATACAATGAAGTACATAACCTATGATTGTATCTATCTTCAATGAGCTAGCTCTGTGTTTACATATTAAATTTAGATACAATTTCAGCTAGTTCATCCATACCTCTCCCTCCTTAGAGCTCTTTTATGCCTCAGTATTTAAACTCAGGAAGAAACATGCCTTTGGTTCTCTTCAGATGAACTTACACTAGATAGAAACTGTTGCACCTCTATATAGGTTCCAATTGATTTAAAAATCCATCTAAGCATATTACTGTGTTATTATATGAGTGAAATATGTATGTATATTTATATATGCTCAGTTATCAGCTGATGAATAAATGCATAAATGATTTTGAGTAGCTAAAGACCATTTTAATGTAAATCAAGTTAACAATGTTTATTAAATACAAAAAAAAAAATTAAAACTTTTTAATATGATAAAACAATATAATGGTGTGTGTTGAGGGATGTATTTCTACTATATCAACAATTAAATGTGTTCACTATTCCAAACCCTTTCCCATGGTAAAGACACATGACATGGCACAAATTATTTACCAAGCAAATAAAAAAAAAAAATTATTATTAAATTGACCAAGAAGCTGACTAGCTAATTTACAATATTATACAAGTACATCCATAGTAGCCTCTTTGTCCAATTCTGATTATTAATATTCCACCTTCCTTGGGGACCCCTTATCTATTTACAGTTCTCTAAGATTGATGGGAAAGAATATTTGCACAAGAAGATTAATCATTCATACTGAAAAAATAAATATAAACAATTGTTAGTTAATAATGAACAAATAACATGAACTTTGTTCTGTAATAAGAGAATGTGATTAATATGGAACAATCTTAAAGGTCTTGCCTCATTCCATATAATGATGATGATTAATGTTAAGTCATTATGTAGGAAAAGCTGACTTAAACTTTATTTAACATAAATAATTTTTATGTAACTTAATACATTCCCCTCCCCCTTTACTTTGTTGCTTTCACTCATAATGGACTCTTCCAACTTGCAGACAGCTTCCAAGTGTGGAAATAAAATAAAACTAGAATTTTGCAGACATATTTACATAATAAAATCAAAACTTTCATTAGATCATCTTGGTTAATGTCCATGAGTTTGACAATAATGTCTTTTATGAATACAGTGTATCTCTCTTCAGGTCACTCTCCTTCAGTAAATTATTCATCACTCACTGGAATTCTTTTGCAATGTGCTTGAAGTAGCATTACATCCATTCTCTGCAGTTGCTGTCCTTATGGAACCAAGTAAACATTTACTATAGGACATTTGGTGTTTCTTTAAGCATTATACAGGCAAGTAGATTAAGTCATCACACTTCTATGGTCAGGATGGTAGCTTTCAGTCCTATGGCACTGTTAATTTAGCCAGAATACACTGAACAGCAGTTTATAACAGATTTAGCTTTTCTTGATTTGCTATTTGGCATTTAATTACTTATATAAAAAGAAAGTTATTTCATCATTTTATTTAAATGCTGGCAATGTTCTATTTCATCTTTCTCTGATTTGAATAATAGTGCAGTTTCTCAAATATCAATATAAAATCAGTTCAGTTGTTTTATTAAACTGCAGAAATTTATCGAACTTTTCTCTATTTAAACATTGGTTGTAATTTCTTATAATTTACAAAAAGTATATGTAATAATAACAAGTCAGATGTCACATGACTTATATATAACTTGCACTTACAAATATGTATAATTCAGGATATTCAAACAGTCATCCATCTTTTTTTGCATTAGAACATTCGGTCTTAGGATGTTGGCTTTATACAGTTAATACATTATTTGAAAACTAACAAAGGACAACAGAATTGAACTGGGTTTGCTTTTATACCACACTTAGTTTCTGGTGTTTGGTATACTAGTTTTTCCAATTCCTTTGACATTGTTGTGGCTGCCTATTGCTGCACATATTATATTGCTTGTAGTTAAAAACTAAAATTATGTAACAGAATTCTAATTTTATTTCCCACACTTGGTTGCTTAGAGATTTGCATGACAGTGGGTCATCACTATGTTTACTAAGTCTATGTCTCAATTCGTGATGTACAACACATTGATAATTTGTTTATTGTTGGTATATATATATGAATGATTTCTTTAACTGAGCTTTTATTTTTCATTAAATAAGAGAAATTAGTTCATTGTAACATTTGTTGAACTTGGTATTTAACAAAGCAAAAATTTATCATGTGTGTGTATATATATATATATATGCTTAAAAGAAGGGATAGTGCACATATGACCACCTATTAATTAAGCTTATATTTTGAATGGGTTTAGTTTGGTGGTGTGGGTAAATAAAGGCTGGTTTTGATAGGATTGTAAGCTACCCTTACAACATGAATGAGAGAACAAATAGATATTATTGACATCACAAAAAGAATTATAAGACTGAAGTGGAGTTGGGCTGGACATATTTTTAGAAGAGATGATAATAGATGGCTAGTTAAAATCTTATACTGGATTCCAAGAGATTGTAAAATACCCAGAAAGAGACCACATGTAAGATGGATGGATGAAATAAGGAAGTTTACTGGGGTGATGTGGAGAAGAGAGGCTAGAGATGGGAGATGAATTGAATTTGGATAGATCTTTATCCTGCAGGGGATAGATAATAATTGAAAATGATTATAATGATATATATATAAATAAAGTCTATACAATATCAGTTATAATTAAATGCTTTAATGATGATTGAAAGTAAATTCAACTGAAATACCTATTAAGCACATGAACTTTTTACCTATTAACTACATATTCTATTTTAACTTTATTAGTTATTCTACTTATTAAAAAACGAAGCTACTTCTTAGTTTTTCTAATCTTATTACATTGTAAAATAAATTTGCTTGACATTTAAAAAAATATATACTTTTTTACTTCTACTATATAATTTATCAAAAACTGGTAAAGTATAAATTAAATCATTCTTATGATTTAAAAATTTTTTACGTTTCTGCAGTAATATTTTCATTTTGTTCTAAAATATACCAAAGACTCGGACTAAAATAATTCAATTAAAAGATTTTCAGATTTAGAATTGTTTTACTGTTGTTGTTTTTTTTTAAATTAACAAATAAATAGAAGAAACATGTTTTATATTCTTTTTAAATTTATTTACTAGCTGAATTTATTATGCTTTAAACAAATATATATATAATAAGAATATTTTTATTCACTTTTAATTACTTTCCTGTCTATTTTAACAATCTCTAACTCTACAATTATGCTTTCGGCAGTGAATTCAATTTCTTTTAACTGAAGGTTAGCTTCAATTTCCTTTAGTTCATTATAAGTAAAGAAAAAAAAAACTAGAATTATGCTACTGACCTTTTTGTCATTATATAGGAAAGTAATTAAAATGATATAAAGGTAATTAAAACGCAAATTATCTTTGTATATATATATGAATGATTTATTTGGGTTCATCCATGTTTGATTTATTTCCAACATTGTGGCTGGGTTGCACCAGCCATCAATTGGGTAATAAATGCACCTCATTGAAGCAGCACAGTAACCTTAATGTATAACATGATTAAATATTCGACTAATAGAAAACAACATCAGAAGATTTTAAAAATATAACTGGGGGTAGGGATGGAATGATAGTAGATAATAAAAATCAGAAACTTTAATCTTGTTATACATCAATGTTTACAATGTCTCCACAATATTTTTTTCTAATAATAAGATTCATTGCGCAGTTGATGGCTAGTGAAACTCGACCAAAATGTTGGTACTTTTGAATTATGGATCATACATGAATGAATGTGGATAATATGTTATTTACATCTGTCATCCATGAGAATTTTCATTTCAGTCAATATGCAAATGGATATTTAAAATAGCTGGTAAAGATATATCACTTCAAAGATTACATTTGTATACAATGTTGCCAACAATTTTTCTATTTCTTCACCTGCTTTTTTTAAGATATTGAATATAATTCCATCATTACTGGGAGCATTTTTTTTCCATAGATTCATCTGCATGTCTCATTTTTTCATTTAATATATTGGGCAATTTATAAGATAGGGTAATTGTAAGGAATACTTTTTTTTTGTTTTAATTGTTATATAATTCTTCATAGAACTCTTCCATAGATTTCATGATGTCATTTCTCTTTTTTGTAATAGTTATAATCGCACAAATCATAACTATGGTCATAGAAAGATTTCATTCTGGATGAATAAAAGAATAGGCAAACAAATTTAATGAAATAATTGTTAAGAAATATCAATTATGTAAATATAATGCTCAAGCCATTAGAAATAGTAAACACTTAGACAATCCCAATATAGATAAAAATCAACACTTTCAAACTGTTGTCAAGGCAACCATCTTTATTGTTAAAAGAAGGTTGCCTTGACAACAGTTTGAAACTGATGATTGTTATATATATATGTTGATACGAAGATTTTCACGGGTTGCATATATAAAAGACATATTTTGCGGCTTCATCTGTGCTAAAAAATTTAAATATTGATATACCGACGTTTCGAATGATCACACAAGTTTAAGTGTTGACTGGTTTCTAATAGACAAATATGTAAAGGAAATAACCTCATATTAAGATAATTTATTAATTAAGTAATTTACAATTGTGATCATATGTATCAGTAATATTGGATACAGTGAAATTCTGGGTTCAAATTCCCTCTTTATTTAGTTCTACATTATTATTAATGTTCTGTGAGGTATGGCACAGTGGGTGGTGGCACACTCTGAAGCTCATAGTGAATATATCTCTGTCATTTCTGGTACTAGAAATGCTTACAAAGTTCTCAGCAATAAACTATTCCATTATATTTTATTACTATTAAAGTTATCTGTATATATGTTTTACAATTACTTTATTGTATATGTATATTTGCAAATATAATTATTATTTTAATTATTAATTCATTTTACATATATAGTTAAACAATTTATAATGATAATCAGTCTTAAATAAAATTGAAACAGAGCTAAAAATAAATAAAAATTTATTCAATCCATAAAAACAGGCTTTCTAGAAATATTATCAAGATGTTTCCTCCTTTACAATCAAAAATTCACTGTTATGTGGTATGATATGGCTACTGCTTTATCAAAGTCAGAAATCTCTCAGCCAATATGCCTCCAAAAACCTATTAACTATGCTACCTTCCTTTTCTATTACCAACCCTAAGTTTTTCTCATATTCTTTTCTATCCTGATCTATCCCATTTTCACATTGTCTTTATCCACTCCATGGCCTTTTTATCTATATTCCCTTTATTGTTTTCCAAATCCAGGATTAAATACCAAGAATCCACTTTCTGTATAATAACTTTGTCTATATTTATTCTATCACAACTTAGTTATTTGTATTCTTTCTGCTTGTAAGCATTTACATTCAATTATCAGATGCCTAATATTTACCATGCCTTCTTCACATAACATGCAGACTAAATCACCCACATCTCTCCATTTATGTGTATATTCCCTTGTTGCTAACAATCCTGTATGAGACTTAAACAGTAAACTACTTTTCTTGCTATTATTGTAAATTAACTCACACCCAATATTCTGTTTTTTTTTCTATGTATATTTGAACTCTTTTTACTCTTTATACTAGTTCTCCATCTCTCCAACTCCCTATTTTTTATTAATACATCTATTCTTCTATCCCATTCTTTGCCACTATAACACTCAACAATTCTCCGAACACAATCACACCACATTTTGTACAACTGTATTAACATAAAGTCTTTATCCAAATCTTCGCCATACAATACTGCCTTTCTCACCCATCTTGTTGCCTGTCCTCACACAACACTGCCTTTCTCACCCATCTTGTTGCCTATCCTCATACAACACTGCCATTCTCACCCATCTTGTTGCCTGCCCTTTACTTGTAACACATTTAAATACAATTTTAGAAATTCTCTTACTATCCATAAATTGCAATCTACTGAACATTTTCATTTTTTTTCATCTCTCACATAAAAAATTAACAAGCCCATTTCTCCTTGAATTGCCTCCTTTGCCATTCACACATTGGCATCTTATACATATCTTCCTACTTCTCTTTGTACTTTTTCTAATTAATCTAACACTCCTTTACTAACACATAATGTATTGTTACCATAAGTTAATCCTCTATTGCTATTCACTTCCATATAATTCTAGCTACATCATATTTATTATTTAAAACACGATTAATTTCTTTACCAGTCCATTTCTTTTCTTTGCTTTATTTATCAATTTTTTTCTCCCATTCGTCCAAGCAATTTTTTTTGATTACTTAAATTGATTCCAAATAGTTGTATCTATTCCCCACATTTAACTTTATATTCCCCAATAAAAAAATATTTCTTTTCTCTTTCCTCAGCATTTATCTTTCTTTTTCTTCTTTTATCCTCCTTAATTTCTTATAATATCTATTCTCTGTATTCTTATTTATCAATACCTTTTTTAATCTACATAATTCTCTAAAAAAAATTCTTCTTCCTTAGTTATTTTCCTTGTTAGTATTGATACAATACTTAAAATATCTCTATATAACCTTTGTTGTATACTATAACTATTATTAATAAATACTTTTAATATTTTCTTGTCTAATTCTTCTATAAACTTGATTTTGTTTTTTATCATTTTTCTATAACTATCAATAAATATTAATTTTGGTATTATATCCAATCTTTTCCATTCTTTTAAAACTTTTATATTATTATTATTATTATTATTATTTTATTTAATGACCAATGTCCATCTTTCATTTAAATAGTCCACTGCTTTTTTACTTTCCTTCTCTTTAACATAGTCTGTTAAATTCTTGATGTTCCTTATATGCTCCATGCATCCACTCATATATATATCAATGCTTCTTATTTCTTCTTATCCAATCTCTATGTCCAGTATTCTTTATCTTCCTTATGAAGTATTATAACTTTATCTTTCTTATTGCATTGCCAAATCCATATAATATTAATATTATCTATATTCTTAATTATTTTTTATAATATTTTTTTACAATACACTACGGACCATTTCAATTTCCCAGCAATGTTCTTTAGAACTATAGCAAACAATATAAATACATAAATACAAATATACATGAACATATAATTTTACATTATATATATATATTTTATCCCTTAATCATTATTCATATACCCACATATATCTTTAAATAGTCCTCTATATAATTATTATCTTTGTAATTATAAATTTATTTAAACGCACATTGATTACGTAAGTAATATTCATTAAAGCTATACCCTCAAGCACATGCCTATAAAAGTGCGATAGTAGGGACGCATGTGCTTGAGGGTATAGCCTTAATGAATATTAATTATTATCTTTGCATATATTATATATTTTACTCTTTTTATATTCTATATTTATCAATTAATATTTCCTATAATCATATATATATATTATTTTTATTCCATCTATTTTTTATTTTACTCTTATTAATCTTTAAAATATTTAACTCTAACATTATATATTCATAATTTTATATTATTATTATTATTTATTATATTAACATTCAATATGTATAATTTTCTTTAACCTATAAAAATAAAGTTATAGTACTTCATAAAGAAGATAAAGAATACTGGACATAGAGATTGGATAAAAAGAAAGAAAAAACATTGATATATATATATATGAGTGGATGCATGGAGCATATAAGGAACATCAAGAATTTAACAGACTATGTTAAAGAGAAGGAAAGAAGTAGCAGACTAATTAAATGAAGGATGGACATTGGTTATTAAAAAATAATAATAATAGTATAAACTTTTTAAAAGAATGTACAAGATTGGATATAATATCAAAATTTATATTTATTAATAGTTATAGAAAAATGATAATAAATAAAATCAAGTTAATAGAAGAATTAGAGAAGAGGATATTAAAAGTATTTATTAATAATAGTTATAGAATACAACAAAGATTATATAGAGATATTTTAAATATTGAATCAATACTAACAAGGAAAATAACTAAGGAACAATATTTTTTTTAAAGAATTATGTAGATTAAAAAACGTATTGATAAATAAGAATACACAGAATAGACATAATAAGAAATTAAGGAGGTTAGAAGAAGAAAAAAGGCTAAAGAAAGATAAGAAGAAAAGGAATAATTATAAGGATAAAATTTATGATATGACATGTATAGAATTAACAGAAACAGAAAAGGAATTTCAAGTAATGGGATTAAATATGTACCATATGGATATAATGGTAATAATGATGTAATAGAATTGAGAACATTAAAAGAAAAAATAGCACAGAAATATGTAGAAGAGAATTACAAAATCTATTATTATCAGAATATAGATAGTAACAAAGTTATTAGTAATAATGATAAAATGTGGATGAAAGAATTTAATAATGAAGTAGACAATAAGATTTATAAAATAAAGAACAAACAAAAATAAAAAGAATTACTAAGAATGATGTTGTTAAAATAAAAGGCATTAAAGAAATGAAGGATAATAACATTTTTTACAAAATCAGCTATCCACTCTATCTCATACAACTAATACACATGACCATACACATGTGAAAAAGATAAATGATCTCCAATATACATATTTCATGCTGAACCAGCATTCATCAGTTGGTCCAGATAATTATCTCCCACACACATATAAAATCAGTGCTTAGTTTATATTAAGATAGAAAGTCTTTAAATTTTAATGGACAGACAAATCTTCTCCACCCTCCAACTCTTCAGCCATCCATACCATTGAAAATCTGATGATGGAGTGCACAAATCCTTGTTGATGGCTAATATTGTTATCATACCAAACTTTAAGATGTAATTAAAGGGGATTTGAAATCAAATTTTCAAGCCATCTTCAGCTATCCACTCTATCACATACAACCGATACACATGATCACACACATGTGAAAATGACAAATGATCTCTAATATATTTATTTCATGCTGAACCAGCACTCATCAATTGGACCAGATTAGCACATCGCACACACACATATATATATAATCAGTTCGCAATGAAATATGTATATTGGAGATCATTTATCTTTTTCACATGTGAGAAGATAGCTTGAAAGTCTGAGTTCAAATCCCCTTTACTTACATCTTAAAGTTAGGTATTTACAATATGCTAATATTAAATTAATACACATGTACATAAGCATGTATAATGTTACTAATATGTATATACTCTATATATAAAAACTGTAAAAATTATAAATCCCCGTCATTAATATAATAAATTGATATTTTATATTTAAATTTATGTCGGATTATAGGTTTAAAATTAAGTCAATTATTTTGGATAGTATAATAAGACAATATAAAAAAGAAGTTAATAATGTTAAAGAATATTTATAATCTATTGAACATTTAATAAATATGAATGAATGGAAATATATATTGTCAATTGAGATTTAAGAAGCTAAGACAAACTTGCATAAATAAATTTGGTAGAAAATCATTTTTTTATATATAATTGTAATTATCCAAATAATTATGGAGAAGATAATTATGTGAATTTAATAAGTACAAAGATTAATTTTACCCAAAAATATGTATTACAACATGTTTCTTTTATATATATATATACGTCAAAGCGTTGACCGGGAAACGAACCAAGGCCATCTGCTTGAAAGGCAGCTATGCTAACCGCTAGGCCACCAACGCTTGACTACATGGTTCGAAGTATGTAGGTGGTATGTAGAAAGATTATAATATGGAATTAATTGCTTCTGTTCAGAATACATTTGATGAAACAATTAGTTTTTAGGATGGTGGTAATAAAATTATAAGCATTTCTAAATATAAAGTAATAAAGAATAAATATGATCGATCGTAGAATTATGCTATTTCGAATTTAAGCATCTTTTTTAATATTACACAAAATGTATGATTATAAAAAGATAAAACTTTAAGAATGTATTTTATTAAAAAAAATATATATATATATAATGATAAAACTAAAACACAAATGAATAAATTAGGATTTTATATCATTAATAATTATAATGTGGAGGGTCAACGTATAAAATTTATAAATAGTATTTTAAAAAAGGCTAAATGTAATTTTATGAATGGTGGAACATACAATAATATATATCCATTTACATCTATATGCCTAAGAATATCCGTTAATATTAAGCTTCATAAAGAGGTAAATCCTCTTAGATTAATGATAGAATTTGGAGGATCATTTATGTATAAAATAGCGAAATATATTGGTAAATTACTACTAGATATGTTGGGTTATTGAAGATATACAGTTGCATCATCTTTTGAATTTATTGATAGACTTAAAAATATAGAATTAAATAATAATGATTTGATGGCTTCATTAAATGTAATGGAATTAAATCAATCGATCATCTGGAATCTATATATATATAATAAAAAATGCATTGCGTAAAATTTCAACAAATAAACATATAATAAAATTTATTGCTGAATCACTAAAATTTATAAGTGAATCATTACAAGAATTCAAAGGTGATGATAAAAAATTCTGCCAGAGATGGTTGACAGACAAACTTGGTCGTTAATAAGTTTAAGTCAATGACAAATACAGGAAGTAGTTAAGTAATAAAACTGCACATGGAGATAGTATAAAATGGATTTAATAATAAAACTTAAGTAGGTTATTTAATCTACAAACTGAACTATTACATGAAGATGGATGCTACAGAGTGGGAAATGAAGTGCAGACAAGGAAAGAGGTACAATTGGTGAATAATATTACCGAACAAGAAATTTGGTTTCATTTTTTTTATTTGTTGTAAAAGTATGTCTTTTATTAGATTTGTTCTATTTATTGTAAAGTAGTTTCTTTTTAGATGTTATAGTGCTTGATTAATAAAATATTGACAGATGTGTTGTGGTTTGAAGTTACTCAGATGTAACAAATAGGTTACATATATGATTTTGACCTGACAAATTGAATAGCCATGCTATAAGTGGAAGTAAATGTTCAATTTCGATAAGTGTAAAACAAATTATGTACAAATTGAAATTTGTTCATCTAGGAAAAGGGAGATTATATGGATAAGAATTTAATTGAATTGTATATAATAATATTTTGGCTAGACAGTTGATATCACTCATAGAGAGAATACTGGATTTAATGTGTTATTAACTGAGAAAACTGTAATTTAAAAAATCTCAATGTAATAGAAATACTTAATGTAATTTTTATGTAATTCTATGGAGGTGCAATGTATTATGATTGAAAGTTTGTATTTATATGTATATTTTGCAAATCTGTTTTGGGTGTGAATAAATGTTCAATGTTGAAAGTAAAATTTATAAGTGATAATATTATTGCAACGTATAATGATAGATTTTATAAAATGGCGTAAAGGATGGTCTATGAGACTACCTATGGTTGCACACATCTGTCATTTTACATTGTCAAAATATGAAGAAGATATATTAAATTCTGATGATTTTGACTGGATTAAAATTTATGACAGATATGTTCATGGTGTATTTGTTTGTGGTCCTGATGATGTTAAGAAGCACTTTTATGTAAGCTGAATGATTTAAATAATTTAAAACAGACTATGGATAAAGAAAGAAATGGAAAACATTTTTGGACTTACAATTCCATAGAAACACAATTTGTTTAAATTATAAATTGATTATTAAACCTATTCAAGAAAAAGGATATACTTATTTTAAATCACATGTGCCAATGAGGCATAAAATGGCAAGTTTGAAATCTTTTTTACATCCTATGCAAACATAAAAGTGATAAATATCAAAATATTGAACTTTTTACTCATAAACTATGAAAGTAGGATATGATAGAAATAAATAATATTCAATCTGAATTCATTAAAAATATATTTAAAGATAAATATAACATTTCATTTTATGTTCCTTCAAGTATAAATATACTAATCAATATCAGATTATATGTGATTGTAAAAAAAAACATATATCAGGAAATCAAGATGTGCTCTGGAAAAAAAGAACAATTATAATATAATAGGATAAAAAAACTATATGTAAGCTTTTAAATACTCCTTCAATATTCTTTGAACATGAAAAATCTTGTAATTTTAAATTCACTTTTAATGTAAATGCTACAAAATATGAATGGAAGAAAGAAATTATAAAAAGAGAAAAAATAAAAAAAACAATATTGATAAATAAATTCAAAGATAATATAATAAATAGACAAGCAGCAAATACCGAGCATATACCGAGATACACAGTTATAAAAAATCACATTAATTAAGATACATATTTTATTAATTTTACCATTAAATTATTTGGAATATATATATACTCTTATTATTATAGCAATATCAGAGCAAAACATTCAAAATAACTTAATATTATTATAATTTTTTAAAAAAATTAAGATTAAATGATTTAAACATATAAAAAAATCCTCTCAAAAATATAAATCTATCCACAAGATAAATTACATACAGTTAAAAAAAGAGACCATCTCAAAATGTTTATTCTGGAGATGAATTTCTGGGTTTTGAGAATGAAGGTTAAATGGTAACTAATTACAGTATTCCTTAATTACATTTTTTTATATATAAATAACTAGAAAATTAATACAGTAAATCATTATGGAAATTCATAAAAAAAAATGTAGAAAAAGAAGGGTGCATTTTATATATCGCTGGGTACTATATGCAGGTAAATATGGAATAGTTAAATACAAATGTCATAAAATTCTTTTTATTTCCTTATTTGTTATATTATTTCATATAAGTATAATTATAAATTAAAATACTTAACTAAAATGTAAATAAAACCAAATAAAAAACAAAATAACACAATATTAATTAAAATATTTTGTTTGTTTTTATTTTGTCTCTTATCTAGGTTTATATATTTTGTTTATATTTGTGTTTGTATTTTAATTTATCTATAGTTTATTCTGCTTATTCTTCTTTATTTTATTCACACTACTATTTTTCCTTACTATCACATCTCTTAAGAAGACTGTAGTACAATCAAAATATCCATTTAGATATAAACAATTAATATTAATATCATCTATTTTCTTTATTACTCTTTACAATGCTTCTTTACAATCCACTATTGACAGTTTCGATTGCCCCAATAATCTCCTTCAGAACTTCTACTTATAGAAGTTCTGAAAAAAATTGCTAATACTGAAGAAGATTGTTGGGTCAATCGAAACTGTCAATAGTGGATTGTAATGAAGAATTGTAAAGAGTAATAAAGACATAGATGATATTAATATTATATGGATTTGGCAATGTAATAAGAAAGATAAAGTTATATAAAAATTTATAATAAAACATTTAAAGCATAGAGTATAATTGTAGCAGCATAATTTTTCACCAATATATCTTACTATAAGCTTTTGTAAGTAATAATAGATGTCGGATGATAGTGCTTTTTAAATCCCTATCTTGTACTTCCCTATCCAATATCTTCAGACTAGTTTCAAGTCTGTGGCTTTTATCAGTCAGTGGCATAAAGATGGTGAAAAATTATGCTGTTATAACAGCAATATTTAAGGTAAAGTCATGTAATGGAATTAGGCAATATTTTATTGGAGTATTATTTTACATATATTTTTAATATATTAACTTCTTTCCCTAAAAAAAAAAAAAACAGTTTATTGAAATGTCTATAATGTTCCTAAAAGTTTTAAACCAAAAATAAAATAGATAACAAGCCTGAAGGTGAATAAATTCTTATACCATGATATAAGTATTAAAACAGGCAAAACTCTCTGTATGTATTGCCACTCAGTGCAAGCCAGATTAATCAATGGATGCCAGAAGGCTTGTGCATAAAATCTCCATTTAGTACCTACTCATCCAATATCTCCAGACTAGTTTCTGGCTTGTGGCCTTCATCAGTGAGGAGCCTTGGATCTGAGAGCACTGCACCTAGATCTTAGGATCTAATGCAACCCTCCAGAAGCCACCTTTTGTCTCTACTTAAATACAAAACTATGAGTCTTAAATTGAAAACATTATAATATTTTCAGATTGAGAATATTAGGACATTTAAAAGAAATGTAACCTTAATTTATATCAGAAGTTGAGAGTTCTTTAATGATATTTACTCTAAATGGCAACTCAACTTATAAAATATTAACATATAAAAATTAAATAGAATATACCATTTTTATGCAAACAGTATCCAGGTATAATGGTTGCACTTTGGTCAGTTCAATTATATTCATTCTCATGTGGCTATTTTTAAAGTACATTTGGTAGTTTTGTATTTATTTGATAGAAAAAATGAAAAATAAAATAATATTGACATTAATTTTTTTTAAAATCTCATAGTCTCAGGTATGGTGCAGAGAATGCAAACAAGGTGGCAGCACCACTGAATGGCAGTTTTTTGCCTTCAAACCTCCAAGTAAACATCACATGACAACCAAGTACTTACAAAAGCTTTTAGAAGTGCATATGCATTTATATACATTTTAAAAATGTCAACTTATATTTTCCATAGTTTATTTAGATATTATAATAATTTTTTGAAAAAACTATAATAGTAAGAAAATAAAGTCATGCGTCACGTGACTTAACTTAACAATCTTGTACTACAAATGTAGAAAAAGGAGCATGCTAATAGCTCTAAACAAGCTTTTCCAATAAATGCTGGAAATACTAACTCAAACGCAGCATTTATCTAATACTTAATTATTAAGTAGAAAATCTGAAATTTTCAGACATCTATATGTCTTCAAATCCAGATATCTAATTTAAATAGCACTTATCGGAAAAGCTTGTTTAGAGCTATTAACACGCTCATTTTATTAAACTTTTAAAAAATATTTTTGCAAAATTTATTTTTTAACAATAATATTTATGATGTTAGATTTTATTCAAAAATATTTATTTTAAAGCATACAAGTCAAGAGAGCAGTCAAAGACAATCTTGTAGGTTGATAAACGATTAAAGATTAGGTAAAGGTTTACTTTAGTGACCACAAGATAAAAATCATATTCGCCTTCTAGTTTTCAAAATTAGAAGTAAATTATTATACGAAAATCTTACGTATATGCTACTATATTACAATTACATTAAAATTTATTAAAATGTAAAAGATAATAAAAAAAATATTTACCATTTTAAAGAAATTGAAATAATTACACTAGATTAATTAAAATAATTAGTTTAAATTATTTGAAACTTAATAATTTAAACTATCTACATTTATAACTTAACAATTTTAACTATCTAGATTTATAACACTTATTATAAAAAAAAAACATCGGCGTAGGCAAGAAAATAGTCATTGACTGGGCTAATTTTTGTCGTGAAGAGTGTGTCGAATATTTAGACACAAATCCGATGGTTCTCTATGGAATGGATGACAATGGGGAGTCATTAATCATCAAAACTTATTATTTCCACAGAAAATACCACAGGGGGACTATACGTAGAGGGCATTGGGTTTTTGGCGGTATTGAAAGAGTGTCAAGGAAGTGCTTCTTGATAGAAGTTGTGGATAGAATGGCTGGCACATTGGAGGCCCTAATCCAGCAGTACATTTTACCAGGGACTCGCATAATTTCAGATGGCTGGGCTGCGTACAATATCAGCAGACTTAGCAATGGGGTGCACATGCATTCGGTTGTCGTCCACCAGGACAACTTCGTGAATCCCGAAGACCAAGACATACATACCCAGAATATTGAGAATATGTGGATGAGGGCCAAGCGTAAGCTGAAATTCCAATCTGGTACCAGCAGAGCTTTATTTTCATCATACCTCCAATAATTTGCCTTCCACTGTAGATATAGCACTGCCACCTTTTTCTCCAACTTCCTAGTATGCATAGGGCATAATTATGCTTAAAAAGGTAAATGCTTTTTTTTTATTATCTTTTACGTTTTAATTATAAATATTTACTGTAATTGTAATATTTAGTTCTAATTTTAAAAACTAGATGGCGAATATGCTCTGGTCGCTAAAGTAAACCTTTACCAAAGATTATAATATGTTATCAAAGTTGTTGGTGTAGTAAGTCTGACACTTGTAAATCAAAATGTAACAATTTACTACTAATATATACAGTACTTGTACATATAATTAAGCTGTATATATAAAAGATAATAACTTGGCGTAATTGATGAGTGTTTGTTCAGTGCAGAATGCATCTTGGGAGTAATTTATATTTTATTATATCATTATTAATATGATTTTAAAGGATGTGAGGTGGTGTGGATGTTATTTACTACATTTATAAAAGTATTACACATGGGAAAGAGAAATGTGAATAATGGCATCTATGTATATTTAAAAATCAGGTATATTAATCTTTAATTAAGCTTTAAAGTTTACATCTGAGCTAGAGACAATCTCTAGTTTAATAAATAATTAGTGATCACCATCACTGTATTTATCTAAAGTGGATAGTATCAATGTTGTGGATGGAGTTAGTTTAATACTTGTAAAAAATGTACAAGGTATTAATAAAAAGTAAAAAAATAATCATTATCAACAGTATTCTGTCAAATGGACAGATCTATTCTTTCGAATCAATTCATCCATTTTTCCACTCCATTCTCTTTATTGCCCAGCTCTTGTAACGTTTCCCATGTCTTATATCATCTAACAATGTCAATATTTTCCATTCTTTCTTCTTACCTCCATCATCATTTATTCCAAAACATCTTTCATTAAACTATATTTTCTTCTTAATATAATCTAATCCAGTTTCTCTTTGTTTCTCTGATTTTCTCAATCAATCTTTTTTCATTTACTCTTTTCAAAGCTTCATTTGTTATATTATTCACCCAAAATATTTTTTTTTCCATTCTTCTCTATGTCCATATCTCAAAAGCTTCCAATATGTGCCTAATTTTATTACACATTGCCCACATTTCACAACCATACACTAATACATTTTACACATAGCATTTAAGCAATCATTTTCTTATTACTCTCTTCAACGGTCCTCAAAATATTTTCTTTCTCTTAATAAATACCTTCTTTGTTAACACTATTTTTCTTTTAACTTCATCTTCACTTCTTCCACCAATGATCCAAATATCTAAATCCCCTTACCTGTTGAACTATCTTATCATGGCCTTCAATTTGCAGTCTTTTTGCATTTCTCACTATTCATAAACATTTAATCTTCTCAACATTAATCTTTATTCCACATTCCATACAATTTTCCTCCAATTTATTCAACATATTCTGATGACACTTTTCATGCTCAGCTAAAAGAGCCATATTATCTGCAAATCTTATACATTTTATTATTCTATTTCTGATCTTTGCTCCTCCACAGTCTACATAATTATTTATCATGTCTTCTAAATAAATATTAAAAAGAACATGTGACATATTGCAACCTTGCTTAACTCCTCTTTCTACATTCACTTGATCAGTCTCCTTATTCCCCCAGTTTATTTTTTATTCTGTATCCAGTATACATATTGCAAATCAATCTTCTCTCTTTCCAAAAGACTCCTTTATTTTTTAAATGATTATAGCTTTATTGCAGATTAATTTATCAAATGCTTTTTCCAAATCCACAAATCATGTACCAATTCCTTTATCTTTTTCAATATATCTCTCTGCAATTGTTCTAACAATACCAATATCATGTCTTGCACTTTTCCTTCTCTGAAAACCAAATTGTTCTTCTTCAATATAGTACTAACCTATCCATAAATTCTTTGAATTAAAATCTTCAATAAAATTTCAGAAGCATAAGACAACAAATTTAATGTTCTATACTCTTCACATTTAACAGCTTTCTTCTTTTTAATAATTGAAATCATTACAGTTCTTAAAAACCTTTAGGCCAAGCTCCACTTTTATATTTCAAGTTGCAAAGTCCATCCATTTCCTTCATAGTAAATTCTCCCACTTCTTTCAAAAATTCTATAGGTATTGCATCAAATCAACAGCCTCCCCATCCTGCATTTGTGCAATTGACTTTATTGCTTCATCTGGTAATATGTCAATACCTTTATCATCTACTTCAATACTTTCTTCATACTCAAGTTAATAATTATTTTAATTATCTTTTCTTCGAAATAGACACTGAAAATGTTCTTTCCATCTTTTTAATATATCATTGCTATCAGATAATCTCTTTCAATTGTTATATGCAATCTCTCTTGCTACCTCTGTCTCTCTCTCTCCAGTACCAGATCATATATTTCTATCTGTTGAAACAATTCTATCTCATTACATTCTGCTCCAACCATTTTTTTTGCTTAATCTGTTATTTTTCATAGCTCATTATTAATTTTTCTATATACCCTTTGCCTTTCCTCAGTATATCTTCCATCTTTTCCAATAATACCTTCAGTTATCCTAGGTCATTTAGCTTTCTTTACCTCAATAATACCTATTTCATTTTTTGCTGTTTTTAAGTATCCTTCTTTAACCCTACTCCAACACTTATCAGGATTATTATTATATTTGTCATCTTTAACAATCCTTTTTATTTCATTTTCATATACTAAATCAAATTTTCCTTTTACCATTTCTCTCAATTTATCCAAGCTCCATCTTACTTATCTTTTATCTTTTTATATCCTTTTCAAACTCAACTTTAATTTAGTTAAAACCAAATTATGATCTGAGTTTACATCAGCACCAAGTAAAGCATATAAACCCTTAATAGCATTCTTGTATAAATATATGGGGAAAAACATCTTTATAATGATTGTAGCTATTTATAAACAGAATTGTAAAATTTCATTTCAACAAAATTTTTTTATTAACAATAAATAGTGATTACATACTAATAAAGGATAGATAAATGAATAAATTGTACAATAATATGATTGTATAATGTTCTATTTGTCATCTGGCTAGATTATGTTATGAGAGTACAATTGTTATACTCTTATGTGGTTAGGTATAGTGATGAGATTCTAAGAACTTGTTTAATGGAATAAGCATTTTTAATATAAACATGCATATTTTCTTTTAGAATTTCCTATTATATAATGCTGGGTAGGTGGGAGTTGATAATCAGGAAAAGGAAAGAGCAGTTAAAGACCAGGTGTCATCAAAGACTATACTGGAGGCCAGGAGCTGGTCACGTTTCTTGATTTTTTTGAGCGTTTGATAAAACAATGGTATGATTTGTGGCGGGGGTAATTCCATGAGAGTTTTGCATCTCACTATCCATATGGAATAAAGGACAAAGGTAGAAAGCCTTATTATTGAAAAAAATCCATTATGAATGGCATTTTCAATTTGAGAAAATCATATCAGGTCTTATGTTGGAATTAATTATATCTTTCAGCGTTTTAAGTCTTGGGCACCGGTGTATAATATAGTCTATGGTTTCATCTTCACGAGCACACAGACCACATATAGGATCAATGCTGGTAAAACCTCTTCGGTGATAAAGGAACCAATTCGTGGGAAGCGCATTAAGATTTATTTTAATGATGAAGTCAAGGAATTTGGGTTCCAGACTCCATCTTTTGAAGTGTGAAATGAGTCTTTGGTTGGTTATTTTTAGGCTGGTTTTAATGGGTTGTTGATTATAGTTGATTATATTGTATGCTTCCCATAAGGTGATTTTTTTGTTAAGGTTAAAGGGCATTATTGGGTTATAAAGTTGTAAGTGGTCTATTAGGGAGGCTATCCATGAACTGGCAGAGGGCGGAGGATGATCTGTCGGTGTAATTTTTTTAATAATGTTGGAGTATCCACTAGATTATGTAGAGTGTTGTGGGTTTTCTGTAAAATGATTGCTTGTATTGAGTGGAATGACAGTCCATTGAACCTGCGTGGTCGTTGGATGCCTCACAAGCTAATGGCAACTGTCCTTCCTCTCCAGAGAAGTTTAGTACCTAATCGGTTGATTTTATTTTGAAAGTGTTTAGACATTTTTACGAATGGAAGATAATATGAGATTTTTGGCATTATGATCATATTGAGGAGGCCAACCTTTCCATATAATGAAAGGTATACTCTAGAGAGTGACGTGGTGATGGCTTCAGTTGAATGGAGGATTGCATCTTGAATCTCTCTTGCCATTGCAGTTGGTGTTTTGAAGATTGGGAAACCTAGGTATCTTTGGGGTTTTGCAGAAAAGGGAGAGTTAATTTGTTTACCAGACATAATCTTCCAGATGGAAGATTTGTTAAAGTTTATTTGTAGGCTAAGTTTCACTGTATTTCTGTTTAAGATGTTCATGAGATGGGGAAGGTATTTAATGGTGGGAAGAACAACCATGATGTCATCTATATATGCAAATACATTGAAGAACAACCATGATGTCATCTATATATGCAAATACATTGAAGTTTTTATTGAGAGAGGGAAGGAAAATTCCTGGGAGGTTTTTTTCTATATCCATCAGAAGAGGGTTGATGTATGCTGTGAAGAAAAGGGCACTGAGTGGAGATCCTTGAGGGATCGACTTGTATGGCTTGAAGCCTGGTGTAATCTTGCCATCAAGAGAGAGAAAAATCTCTCTGTTGTTGAGCAGATTGCTGATCATCTGAACAATCCTGGCTGGAATGTCACATTCCAACAGAATATCCAGGAGGATATTTATCTGGACTGAATCAAATGCTGCTGCAACATCCAGCTGGACAGCAATAGGTTTTGTTTTACGATGACCTCTGATGTAATTGAATAGTGCAGTTACATTGGACATAGCATGCGAGGTTGATGATCCCTTTTTCCCGTATTGGTTTGATGAGATATGGCTAAGGATTTGAGTTTGGATTTGATCTTTAATGACTGACTCAATTATCTTGATAAGCAATGGGGTCATGGAAATTGGCTGGATATTGTTAATGTCGTTTAGTGGTTGTGCTTTTTTAATAAAAGGCACGAGTGCCACTGGGTAAAGATCTGTTATGTTTCTGTTGCCGGAGGCTAGGTGATCAATCATTTTTTTAATAATTGGCATAGTGAATTGACTGAGGTGTTTGAGAAGGAAATTTGGGATGCCATGAAGGCCAGGATGAACGCCATCCGGGAGAGATGTTATCTTCTTTATGATTTGGTTTTCTGTGATGCCATGTTTGCCGGGGTCACCAGCATCCAACCAGCTGTTTATAGGAGGAGCACCATCTTTTTGCATTAATTGGCAGAATTGTTTGCTGATGTGCTGCATCATTGGAAAGCCAACGAGATTGGTTCCATTAGAATTAATGGATAAGGGAGTGATTTGTTTTCTATTGTACCCCAGTGCCCATCTAAGGTAGTCTCTTGTCCAGCAGTGTTGTTGTGCTAAGAAACATTTGGCTCTTCTGATGGATATATATTCTGCAAGGGACTTTTGCTTGATTTTGTACAGATTTTTAAGGAAGATGATTTTTTCTGTATTTGTGAAATTTTGCTGTAAAGCTTGAAGTTGTATATTAATGTCTGTTAGATCATTTAGAAGGCCATTAGGTCCTTTGATTTTCCTGGTGTGGTGATTTAATATGGATTGTAGTATTCCGATGAAGGAAAACCAGCCCTCCTCAGCAGGAAGGGAAAGGATGTTTATTTTCTGGAAAAGGATGTATGCCTCAGATACTATCGCTTCGGTCATATTTGATTGGGTGATCATGCGCATGGTTTTACCAGGTCCATCAATAGGTGCAGGGATTGAAATAGGTGTAAGTTGTAAGATTAGAGCCATATGATCAGAGAAAGCAACAGGAGCCAAGGCTGCATCAAGGTTGAAATGGAGGTCTGGGGTGTAGTAAACCAAATCAATCAGGGACTTTTTAGTTTTAGTATAGAAAGAGTAGGCTTCAGGAAGGAAGAAGCCCTCTCCACACATTAATCTGCGATTTATTAGATGCAAAAATCTCTTGTTGAAGTCATTGTATGTGGTGTTAAAGTCTCCCAGAAGAATAGTAGGGGAGGCTCTGTTAGCGTTGATGGCATTTAGGATGTGGATTATTTTTAGATATTGAGAGGTGTCTTTGGCTGTATATATATAAGCTATGATGATCGGATAACCCCAATAGTCTATTTCTATGATAATAATATTGACATCTAGGAATAGAATGCTAAAACTGTTTGGTGGTGTTGACTTGCTGAGAAGAATACCGACTCCACCTGAAGCAGAATGGCCTACGGAAAATCTAGTAAATCCGAGAGTTGAGAGAATAGTATTTTATGATCGGTCTTATGGTGATATTTAGTTTCACTCATAAGAAGTATATGAGGGGAGCAGAGCAAGAGCCAGTTTTTAATAGCTAGAACTCTATCAATTGAGTTGATGCCGTGAATGTTAATGCCAGCAATTTTGCAGAACATGATAGATTAATCCAAACCGTCCTCAGCAAAGTGTGCCAAGTCAATGTGGGACATCTCCATGTTAATGAGGTCTGATGTTGTTTGGCAATCAGAGTATTGTGATTGAATTTGTGGATGGATTGATGATATAGTTGTTGGTTGCGGAAACGCATCCATGAAGTCTTCGGTGTCTGATGAAGTAGTGTAATCTGAGATTCGTCAGAAGGATCAATGGTATCAATGGTTGTAGGATCCATGGTTTTCCTCTTTTTTTCTATGGATTTGCGAGGCTTTGTGCTTGATATATCTGAAATTTGTTTGTTAGAGGGTGGAGGTGAGTAATGTATCAGATGGGCGCTATCATCATCAGAGCTTGATTTATCTGAACGAATTGATTTTCTTTTAATTTTCTTATTTGTATTTTGGGTATTTGTTGTGTCGGTTTTTTGAGGGTTTTGAAGTTTAACAGTGTTTTTTTCATTTTCCTGTTCTTTTGATAAAAGTGTTTTTTTTTTTGTTATAGGAATTTGTTTTAAATTTTAGACCTGAGTCATTTTCGGTTTGCTGTGACTGTTGGGAAACATTAACTATGCTGACTTTCGGGTTGAGTGTTTGACAAGTCTTTTCATCTGGATGGTTAATTATTGCAGGAGTTGAAGAATTGAGGACAGTTTGTGGATCACTTTGTTTAGGTTTACTGGACCTAACTGACCCAAATGAGGATGTATCAATGGTTTTAGACTGGGTGGGAGTTGTTATGGATGGATTGTTTTGAAATTTTTTGAATGTATTTTCTTCATCTCCTATATTTTCCTTGCTCTCATCAGGTGGTTTGGTCATATTGCCTTCTTTTGTATTAAGAGTTTGGCCTAGTATTGTTTCTCGGGGATTAGTATAATATGTATCGTATGTATGATCTTTAGTCTTATCGGTTTGAGTGATTGGTTTAGGTGCAGTATATGTAATTGCTTGGATCTCTGATTCACTACTATTAGTGTAGAGGTTGTCGTTTGTTCTTTCTTGAATATTTTCATTTTGAAAGATAGGTTTGGATGTGAAAGGGTTTGTTGGAGGATTTATTTGAATCAGGTTGTCTGGGTTTGTGAGGTTGCTGATTGAATTAGGCCCATGTGGTGATTGTCTATTTAAGGATGTGAGAGCCGTGTTAGTAGGTCTACCAGGACATCTGTGAACTTTATCTTTTTAATACAATAGTGTGTACATATTCTTGCTGTACAATCTTTAATGAGGTGTGTTCTTTCAAGGCAGAAGAAACATTGTGGATGTACTCCCCTGAAAGTCAAAACCATAGGAGAGCCTCTTGCAGTAATAATCGTGGGTATGTCAGTGGGTATAATGTTTTTCTTCAATGTAAGTGTGAAGATAACTGTATTGGACAGGATTTGATCTTCGCAGTGAGGGTTTAATAGGTGTTTAAATTTGCTAACTGAACCATAATTAATAAGGATGTCTTGTAGTTCTTGTTCTTTCAAGTGGGCAAGGCAGTTTTGGATTCTGCCGGATAGTGTAACAGGACGGTTCATATCTATGGAGCATAGTATAAAATTTCCTAAAGATCTGTATTTATTTTTAAAGTTCATACGGTCCGCCCACGTTTTACACTCAACGATAACATAGCGGTCATTGGGATGATTAAGAATCATATGAATGCCTCTGCCTAATTGTTTTTGATTGATTAGGCTGTATAGCTGTTCTAGAGTGAACTTATATAGAGCACATTGTTGATTTGTTATGGCTAAGATTAACGACTTATCGCTGTAGTAGTTAGCAAACGATTTATATAGGCTATTGGGAATCGTTTTGTTGAACTCATTATTTATTTTTAGGTACATGTCGTCATTAAGATCGTTTATAATAAATGAGACATTTTCCAAAGTGTTTGATTCTTGTTCTATGTCTAGTTCTGAGATATTCAAATATAGTTCATTGAAATTATCGGCCTTAATATTTTCGGAGATGCTCTCAGAATTTTTAGACCTTACGATATTTGCATACGTAGAGGAATTTTTCAATATTGGTATTGAAGAAATTGGATTAGATTGTAAGTTGGCTGAAGTAGCAATGAATTGTTCTGCGCTATAATCTTTGTTTGTTCTGGAATGTGATTTATCGGTTTTAAAATTTATTTCTTCTTTTTGATTTTTAAATTTACTGTTGACAAACTGTAATGTAACAGCACTGGTTTTGTCGACCTCTGGTGGAAAAGTTTTAACTTTAAAAATTCGCCGAAATCATCTTGTCGGTAATTTTGTCTATTATTTTCAGATATGGTTTCCAGGGTATTATTGGGCAAAGGAAATTGCTCATTAGAGTCTTCTGAGGGTGTGTAAAGTCTTCGGAGAGGTGATGATTGGTTTTTGCTTGTATTTTTAAGCATTTCAATCGTTTTGCTTGATGAGATATTAATGCTATTACTTATATTAGGGGTAAGTTGAATATTTTCTAAACTTTTGTTGATATTTGTGATGCTGTTTTTTTTTTAAATATTGGTTTGTGGGTTTTTATTTGTTGTAGAAGTTATTTTGGATGAATTTAGATTAGATCTAAGGCTATAAAATTTACAACTGATGACTGCATTGTTAGATTGAATGCTGAGATCAGGGCTAACCTTAATTTGCGAATTATCGATTATATTATCACTTTCCATAATATATAATGATTAAAACTGACTTACCTTGAATAAGAAACGTAAAGGTAAGGGGACAATCGTCCCTATCTTCCTGAAATTGAATCGCTAAGGGACGCTTTTTGTAAGACCAGTTGCAAAGATGGCTGCCAAAAGCGGAAGTTGGGAATTGTAAAATTTAAAACAGAATTTCATTGCTTTATGTAATCTAAACAGCAATTTGTTGAGATTTTAAAAATAGAATTAAAATAAACTAAGTTTGATCTTAAACATTTTTATCAGCAAATGCAAAAATCCTTATAAATCACATCAGTTTATTATTATTTTTTTAAATATGTCAAATAACCTCAAAATTCATATAAATAAAAATACAACAAAAGACAAATGACCCCCAAGATGTATTTCATGCTGAACCAGCACTTATCAGTTGGTCTAGGTCACCATCTATCATGTATATCTTTATTAAATGAAAAACATTTATCTATATTAAATATTACATTTTGAATTACAAATGTCAAATTAACTCAACCCACATCTTTGACAGCATCCACTTTAGATAAATATGGTAATGACTATTATTAATCATTTACTAAACTAGAGATTGTCTCTCACACAGATACAAACTTTAAAATTCAATTAAAAATTAATATATCTTATTTTTTTAAATCAAACACCCAAACACATGGAGTTGTTCACATTTCCTTTTCCCATGTGTAATATATTTATAAATATATTAAATAACCTCAAATATTACTACATATTGTTTTAAATTCATATAAATAAAGATACAAGTGCATCTTGGGGATCACTTATCTTTTATTATATCTTTATTTATATGAATTTAAAAGACTATGTGATAATATTTGAGGTTATTTAATATATTTATAAATATATTACGCGTGGGAAAAAGAAATGTGAATAATTCCATGTGTTTGTGTGTTTAATTTTGAACAATCATAATTAATTTTTAATTGAGTTTTAAAGTTTATATCTGTGCTAGAGATAATCTCTAATTTATTAAATGATTAATAATTGTCATTGCTATATTTATCTAAAATTGATGGTGTCAAAGATGTGGATTGAGTTAATTTGGCACTTGTAATTCAAAATGTAATTATTATTTTTTTCTATATTTGCTAGATTGAAATATTATTTTTAAGAACGATTTTATTTGTAAAGTTATATTTCTAAGGATTAATTCAAAATTTGTGGAAATATAATGAATAATAAAGATTAATGCATTAAAAATTAAAAGTTGGAAATTTAATCAAATGGCTGCATATTAAATAAATAGAAACAGCTGAAAAGTAAAAATTTAGGGCATTGGTAGATATATATATTTCTTCATCATCATCACAAAACAAGTTCTATCCATCTACTCCGAACATAGCCTCTCTTCTCCACATCATCTCTGCACACTTTCTTATTTTATCCATCCATCTCACAGATTTAATTAATATATTGTTTTAATATTTCTCAATTTACTGCCCTTTTATTATTTTGGCTGCATCTGAATATAAAACACTGCACTAAATTGGGGTGTAACTATAGCATATTATGCTACCAAATTATATTAGTTTCAAAATGTTGTATTCTTCTGAGTAAAACACACTTCAAGCATTGTTAGCAGAGAGGTCAGTGCAGCCGCCTTGCAAGCAAGCTGTTGGTTGCAGACGGTTGTTGCGGGTTCACCTCCCGCCGATGCTATGACATATGAAAAATTTATAAGACATTATAAATCAATTTTGAATGCAAAATCTGTAAAAATTATTTTAGACGCCACTATTTTATAATAATATGCAACTCATAATTTTCACTTATTTGAAATGTCAAATTTCCAATATTTAATTGATTCTGTAATCAGAAAAAAAGTTGCTTAATATTAGTTGTTTTAGTATGAACCAGCTAGTAAACTACAAATTTATTTTAACTGAGGTCAATTTTCGTTTTATTTCATTTTGGAATTATGAAAATGCTTGAAATTTATAATTTTTAAATAAGTGCAGCTTCTGCTGTTCATATTTCTAGTTAAAATTCATTTTTCGCAGTCAAGCATTGGTGGCCTAGTGATTAGCATAGCTGCCTTTCAAGCAGCTGGCCCGGGTTCGCTTCCTGGTCAACGCATTTGACACATGGAAAAAAAAATCATTTTTTTGCAGACATAATTCAAAGCAAAAAATATTTATTGAATAAAATCATATTTAAACCTAATAAAATCAATTTTATTTTTTTATTTTACTTTTTTCATCTGTTTATTTAGTGATATTATATATTCAAAAATCAATCTTTCTAATTTTTTAAAATTTATTATCATAGCTTTGTGCTTAACATATTCACAAAATATTATCCTGGTCTTATTTAAATTCATTCTCAATACTATTTTAAACAGTTTCATTTATCATTTTCCTGTTTGAGAGAAAATCATTTATATTCATAGCACATAAAACATACCTCGCAATAAAAAAGACAACACTTATCTTTATTCTAAATTACTTCCAAACAATAAGTTTAAATAAACATTCTTAATACTGTTACAAATAGCAGTGATGAAAAAATATATTTTATATTTATGCAAACAGGTATATATAATTTTATTAAGGTATTTTTGAAAAAAGGATGAAAAGCCAAATTAATAGAAGTGAAAAACTATTAAAAATTATAGTTAAATGCAGTTTAAAATAGTAGCAATAGGAGGGCTCTGGGAAAATCCCAGTCTATTGCACCTCACAGCGAACTATTCTTCGGTCATGAGCCGATTTTGCCAAAGTATGCAGATATACATCGGTTTTTTCTTCTTCAATGATTTTCGGAAGCACCTTCTACGATCTGAGACTGAATCACATAAATACACCACCATGCATGTGCACTACCCTATTAGCCTTCATTCCAGATAAAAACCTATGAATATCCCTAAGCGTAATGTCCGGATTCTACTAAGCAAATTTCTTTATAATATTTATTAATATTTTTACGTGTGCGTCATTTTGTGACGCAATTATATATATATTCTAAATTAACTCTGTCATTATTAATGAGAATTATATTTCAACAATAAAATAATCTTTATTAAGTAAATTCGGTCAAGTGCTGTATTTTGTTCTTTTTTCTAGGGGTGGACTTAAGAGTCATTTTTATACTTGTATATAATGCTATTAAAATTGTATTTATAGTTATTGTAGTTCATTGATTATTGGCATATAAATCAGCTGCAATAAAATAATAGATTAATGAATACATTTGTCACTTCTCAAATAATAAAAGATAAATCTCATATTATATAAACGTAAAGAGGGCAATGACGACTAATGGAGAAATATAATCAAATAACTCACACGTATTTTATTTAAATTAATAAATCATACATATATAATAACTTTCAGAATCATTGTTTCATTTATTTAAATATTATATTTTGATTAATAAATTATGCTTGCTATGACTAGATAATATCCCACTAATCCTATATATATATAATTAATGTGAAAGGCCACAATCTTTAAATGTGTCAAACTTAGTGCATTTTATACTAAGGGTTTCATTATATTATTCCCAATTAGAGTCTCTTTGTATCTTTACTTTATGATGCCAGCTGAGAGAGATAAATTAGATCAGTATCATCTGGATTGTTGCTCATAAGTTGGTAGATCTGGAAAATAGGCAAATAAGGCAGAGTTCATGAGTGTTTTTGACTTATTTATCTTGCACATGATTGGACTTGAGGTATTTTTGCCTAGATGCTAGATTTTGTTATATGAACAGACAAAACTGACCAGTACAATACAATTTATCCAAACCACTGCTTTTTTAGAAAAATCCTTTATTGTACATATATACATACATCTTATGCTTTGTCTGTTCTACAGTCATCTTCAGAGCTATGATATAATAAACAAAATAAAATAAAAGACATAACTATATAAATAATACCGTAAAAATGTAAACAATAAAAAACTAAAACCAACACATTTTTATTGTATTATTTATATACTTATCTATTTTATTTTATGTTGTTCATTATATCATAGCTCTGAAGAAGACTGCAGGAAAGTCAAAACATAAGGTGTATTTATATATGTACAATAAAGGATTTTTCTAAAAAGTGTTCAAAGTGGTTAGAGTAAATTGCATTTATAAGATATTACAGCAAAATAAAGGAAAGGGTGATTTTGGTAATATTGATTTGATTTATTACAAATACAAGTTTGCAAACAAAAAAATCATTCTAAAAGATAATATTACAACTTTGCAAATATAGAAAAAAAAATTGAAAGATATATATAAACCAATAACTTTTTATTGGATAATTGTTATATTGTCAGATAAAAAAAATTGAATAAATTATTTATTTGAATTCCATTTCTAAAATTGGGATGAATTATAAGACATTATAAGCAATAAATTTCTGTTTACAAATTTAAAGTTGTACTTATTTTATTAAAATATTACAAACAATTTTCCCTCTGGTGTTTAAATAAGCATTTCTTTATGTGTAAAGCACAACTTTTGTTTCACAATAATTACATATTTACTTGACTTATTATTAACAAATTGTAATCATGAATATTTTTCATTTAAATTACATATTTTATAAATATTTTGAGAAAATAATCATAAATATTTATATGTTAGACTATTTCCATCACCTAATATAAGTATTGAATATCTTTAGAAAAATTTAACTTTATTTAAATATTTCAAATGCATTCAGCTGCTAGTAATAGCACACAGGTTAGTATATGCATAACATTTTGAGAGGTATTATTCTCCCCTCTTCTTCAGGTATTGCTAGACTGATCACTAACAGTATTAGCATGGGAATCAAACCTGGACCCTTAGATTCTTGAGTATTGAATTTTTGAAGTAACACTGTAACCAACTGGGCCATTCTGCCAAAGGCAATAGACAGTAGAAATTTCATATATCTATCTATGAGGTTCCTTCTGACTTCTCCACTTTTTCTAAAAGCAACTTTGATACATTATGTATAAGTCACACTAGGTTGATTTATGGTATTCTTTGCCATTGTCAGGTGAGCAGCTTCATTAAGTTTTCTTTTTTACCTAAAAAAGAGAGGATAACACATCTCAAAACATTGTGATATACCAAAATGTGTGATATTACTAACAGTTGAATGTATTTGGAATATTTAAATAAAGTTAAATTTTTCTAAAGACAATTAGTACTCCTATTAGGTTATGGTAATAGTCCAATATGTAAATACAACTAAAACACCATCATCACTAATCTTCAGGGAATTATAAATATATTAATAAAGTATGGAAAATATACAATTATTTTATCCAAAGCAGCAAAAGAGAAATACTTGCAATACTCTCAAATGTGTTCTGAAAGCCTACGAACAAAGTATCTACCAATCAGCAACCTTGTTGAATTCTTTATATTGGGCACTCAGGATGATAATGCCATTTTTATATTTTTTAAATTTGTAAATCAATATAAATTTTATTGCAGTTTTCATCATTGAATAAACATAAATTCAGCAAAAAATTTGATAAATAGTCACAAGAGAGTGAAGAAAGGCCAAAAGCAACAATAGCAATATCAGAAATTGCTGCAAAAATGAATATATACTACTTATTATGCATACATAATAATAAATATGTAATATAGGGAACATATCAATAGCTCTAACAAACTTTTATTGATAAGTTCCACAAGAGAAAGCATTTAAAATCTCTATCTAGAATATTCTCTATCCTCAAACCAGTTTCGAGCTGTCTGAATGTACTAGCATCTCACTGAGGTGAGCCAAAAGCTCAAAACCAGTCTGGGATTATCCTAGATAGAGATTTTGAATGCTTTCTTTTGTGCTACTTATCAATAAAAGGTTGTTAGAGCTATTGGTAAGCTCCCTATATTACATATCTGTAATACAAGCTTAAAACAAGTCACCATTATATGACTTGCTTTATTTAAATGCTATTGATTTGAGTACAAATGCATTAATGTTCCTTTGTAACAATTTTCTGCCTAAACAAGGTATTTATGATAATCAATCCGAGTACTACTGCCATTATGAGAGGTGAGTTTTATGATCATTAGCTTTTCATTGATACAATAAGCAATTCCAACAAGAGAGGATACAAAATTACGTTTTCCAACAAGTCCTACATCATGCATTCTCCTTTTACTAAATAAACTTGCCTTTCCCAAATAACTTGTATCCATCCATCTGTTGTATGAGCTTCCTTCCTCTGAGGAATTAGTTTTGCTACTAGCAGATACATTAATTTTAAATCTTGATGGTTTCTTAGCCACAAGTACAGACTTCCATTATGCAGAAATTATATTAGATTGCATCTGGCACCTGTTTATTGAGGATGAAAAGACCTGATCAAGAAGATGGTTAAATATATTTGTTGAATATCCTATGAAGCTATTGGAGTAGTGTACATTTGCTTTTATCTGAGTAAATGTGTTTCTTTCTTATTAAAACATTATTATTTATCATATTCAAGAACCATTGATTTCATTTGATGAAGATAAAGATAATTTTCTTACAAATATAAAGCATCAAAAAGAAAATGTAAAGAAAAACAGTCAGTTTCTCTTTATATATTTACAAAGTAGTTAAAGAAGTATCCTGAAATATTTTATGATATCTATGAGTAGCCCTAAAGAATTTTTGGACAGCAAGAAGAGAATACATTTCAGGAGAGAAATCAGAAAGGAATTAAAGGTTTCTACAATCCTCAGTTGAAAAGTATTTTGTGGGTGCAGATAAAAAATATGAGAAATTTTATTATTTACTGCATTAAAAGATCAAAGAAAGAGGTGAAGTATATGTGAATTTTTCAGAGATTTGGTGGAAAACAGTGTTAAGATTTATTGATGTTTTTAATGCCATTTATATTGAAAGTAGGAAGTCTAAGAATTCAAGTTTGTCATGCAGTAAGAAAACATTGAATTATATGCAACATATATATTCTTTTGATAATGGAACACCTCCAAAAAAATAATCCAGCTCATTTACTTATTATTTTTTCTCTTCCCCCAGATGGTTAACATACGATATACAGTATTGTATATGATTAGACATTTAGTGGTAACTTACAACCCTGAGATAGTATGAACTGACAGAAGAAGCATAGGCCAATATTTATTTATGCAAATCATAAGAATAAACTGAGAAAAACGAAGCACCCATCAATCTCCTTCTGTTATAAATAATGACGCAATTAATTATGAGAGTTCTAGTGTGGAAATGCATTGAATCCTGCTGTACTAGTAGAGAAAAACTCAGAAAGCTATAGTAATTTGATATAAAGTAAGAAACAAATATTTATAAATTGATAATAATTTGAAGTGCACAAAACTATTGCATATATACAGATCATAATAGCTAACAGAAACACAGATTCCAATGTGCTGAATTACTAGAAATAATTTTTTTTATGAGATTTATAAATGAAATGAGAAAGGGGAATTAATGTTCAACAATTCGACATTTTTTTGATTAAAAGAACAAAACACCAAACAGATGGGCTGCGCTTTCGTGGGAGCAGAAATAGGTGACAAATACTCAATATTAACAAAAGCACTGATGGTAAGTGTCTGAATTTGTAAAGAAATGCAAATAAAATCAAAAGTCCCTCAAAATTAAGATTTTTTTTTTTAAAAAAAGATAAAAACAGTATGCTGTTATATTTTTACATAAATAATTATATTGCACATTTTGTTAAAAATAAAATAACAGATCAAGCAAAGTAGGCAAAAAGATTAGAAAACATTCCCTAGTGCTAATAATTTATGCTTTCTCCAAGGACAAGTTATCCTATCTAGGTCACAATTAGCAAACCAATACTTGATCTTCATTAAATATAGATTTTAAATTACTTCTTATGTTTAAACTGTGACGTAAGCTTGAATAATAAATCATAGTTATGATGAGTAACATTATACATATATTTACATATTAAAATGAATAGTGGTTTGGCTCAGATGTACAGTAACGGAGTGATGTTGACGTGATGTATTTTGGCTTCTCCGTAAACGAAGTCAAAAATATCTCCGCAATTATGCCCAGATAAACCTGTTAGCTACTTTATTTCCCATTCCCCACTCTAAGTCTTCTCATATTATGCCCCTTCCCATTTCCACAACATAATCTGTGCGTAATATAACGACCATGGATCCCTCTAGTACTTGAACTTTAAATGAACTCCCTAGCAATCGATTTAAATAATGAATAAATAAAAAGGACGTAATGTGAAATCGTAATTTATAATTCAAGATGCTTCTATTTTCGAAACATTTTCTGTTATTGACTAAAGTAATTTAACGACTGTAATATCTAACATATAGGCTATATATATATATACCTGTACAAACAATAATAATATATTGGGTATTTTGAGCTCAGACTTTCACACGCCCCTCAACTCTCCACACTCTCTCATATCACTGATACACTTGACCACATATATGTCTAAAAGATAAATAATCACCAATATAATATTTCGTGCTAAACCAGCACTCATCAGTTTATCCAGATTATCATTTCTACACATATATACAATAAATGCTCAGATTTATATTAAGATAGCCAATCTTCTTACTTTAAAGGACAGGCTTCAACGACTTTAATGAATCAATGCTATTAATGCGTTTTATATTGATATATAGTTTAACTATCTCTAATTGTGACAAAATTATTATTTTGCATTAATTATCGTTAAATTAATGTCAGAGTTTGAACTATTTAATACCGTTTTTTTTAACAAAAAAAGAAAATAATAAATGGAAAAAAATACTTGTGAACATATTTTCCTTTAACAACTTCATTCTAATTAGTTTACTTCATAATATCACACACGTTATTCTTTTTCAAATCCCATTACGATCTCCATTACCAAGTGTAGGATGTAAAGACATTTAATCTATTAGTTAAAACAGCTTGCCTTTATCTTTGTCAGCAAGTTTAATAATCTACACTTTTATATAGCCTTTTTTATGTCATCTAGCAAACTTTAAAATTTGAGATAAAAGAATTTTATAAAGCACAAGTTAAAGTATGTTGAGTTTAGTATTTTATCTAAACTGAAATTATAATAATTATTTTAACTTTAAGAATGATACATATATATTGTAATCATATACATAATTCTGTATGTCGTAATGCTTTAAAAAAATTGGGGGAGGGGATTATAATAAATTTCCCTATTAGTGTTATTAAACTGTAAAATTCTTAACTAAATGTTTTAATAGTATTGGTTAAATAATTTACTTGGCCTATTTAACTCTTAGTTAGTAAAGAAATAAAGATTATTTAATATAATATTAAATATATTAAATGGATTATGTCCTGTACGGTGTCAGATTGACTTTAGGTCAACGTGGGTGTGACAAGAATCTTAGCCTCAGGGTGGCCTTTGAGCATTCCATCATCAAATTTTCAATTGGATGGACAGTTGAAGAGTTGGAGTGTGGAGTGGATTGAAGCTTGTCCTTTAAAGTATGAGGATTAGCTATCTTAATATATATCTGAGCACATATAGCATATATGTGTAGAGATGGTAATCTGGACCAACTGATGATTGCTGGTTTAGCATGAAATACGTATATTGGTGATTAGTTATCTTTTTGACATATATGTGTTCAAGTGTATCAATGTTATGATATAGAGTGGAGAGTGGTGGGTTGTGTGTAAGTCTGTGCTCATATACTCTATATATTATATATATATATTGATACAGGTATATAATAAGCCTGTATTTTAGTTATTAAAAGATTAAAATTAATGGTTTGAATGTAAAGAAGAGTTAATTTAAAATGTACTATGTTTCAAGTTAATGCAATGAACAAAGTTATTTTATGCTGTATAAAAATGGTTATTTAATTTTGTTAGGATACCTGTTTATTAGTTTTTGTAAAAATAAATAGTTTTAAATAAATAATTTATTAAATGTTAGTTTATGTAGAAAGTATTTAAAGTCAGAATTTGTAGATATCAAATTTAAGTATAACTAATTGGGATAAATTTCAATTTAAATACGTTTCACCTTGAATAGATGTTAATAATTAATTTAGCTTCATTGTTTAAAAATATTGGTTATATTTAGTGTACATGTATGTATGAATATTTGAACCTGCATGTGAAAAATTGAAAGTTTAAAAGTAATTAAAAATAATTATATTTTTTTTACATCTAATAATTCCAGTTTTAAAAAAAGCTTTAAATAGTGTAAGTGAAAGAGTGTATTTTGAGTTAAAAGTGTGTGTAATTTAAAAATATAAGTCAATAAGTTTAAATTAATTAAATAAATCATTTATTTGATAATAATTAAATTGCAATTAATAAAGTTCATTTGTATTTTGTCTGTCTGTCTAGATGTCACATGACTAAAATAGTTTTAATCAAATAAAAACTTGATGGTCAGATCAATTATTAAAGTTAAAAATATGATAGTAATTTACATATTATGATAAAATACTTGGATGGGATATCATATTACAGGAACTGCAGAGATATACACATGCACAGGTGTTTTGATATAAAAAGGAAAAACCAGGAAATAATCTATTAATAAATAATGATTAATAACTAATCATTTTTAATCAATTGGTTGGTTTTTATTTAATTATTATTATTTTAAAAAAAAATCAGTTATCATTTCCATGGCTGAATTGAAAGTAAGAAGTTATCCATTGCAATAGTGTCTTATGATATATGTTCAATCAACTTATCAAGCAATAATTTTAGTAATTTTTTTAAGAAAGTCTTTTGAAAAACTGATGTGTATGTCAGGAGTGTCCAACAAGTCGATAGTGATCCAATCTTGCAAGAGTGAAACAAATTGAGTCAAGATTTCAAGTTGTTTTGTTTTTGTTCTGATTTTTTTTCAATTCTAGATAGGTGAAGTCCACTAAGCTGTATCATTATTGAAAATAATATTTTTAATCTTGATTTAATGTAGCTAATTTGAATTAATAAATATTGTTAATAATTATTCATGTTGCTTTAATTCCACCAGACATGAGTTTTTTGGCCTGTTAAATAATTGTTATTTTTTACTAGGTAGATATATAAAAATAGTATGTATTTCACACCTCCTTCCACTTAGACTATGCCTATGATAACAAGTTCATCCCAACACATTTTAAAATAAAAAGTAGATCTTATGAACACAAAAGTTGGTCACACCTAGTGTATGTTATTTATTATTATACTAAGGATTAGTCAAATTAAAACTTTAGCTGTAACAATTACAGTTGACAATTTGAATAATCTTTTAATTAGTTATTAACAACAACAATAATAATTACTAATGAAGCATTTCTTACATTTCTACACAATTCTTACCTAAAGATGAGTAATTAATAAACCATTTATGAAGACAATCACTCTTAGTTTGTTTTGAAAATATATGAAAAAGTGATTATATTTATGTCAAATTAAATATATGGTAATGATGACCTATAGAAAAACTATTTGGAATATTAAAAATAGAAGAAATTATGATGATTTTGACTTGGATTATAACATTTTAAAGAAAGAAAAAATCATAAAAAAATCAACCTTTTAAATATTTTGGTAAACAAGAGACTTTATTCCACTATTTTCATATTAAGCCAAATAAGCTAACATTGGATTAATCTAATTATCCATTCCACGTTCATCTGTCTATTCATTTAAAATATTTTCTAAATTGCTTCATTGTTTTTCTGAAAGTATATTATTTTACATTAAAAAAAGAGAAGAAAATAAATTTAGACTGATGTCATACTTAATATAAAATGTATAAACTTATAATATGGACTTATATAAAGAACTTTTATTAATTAATACTTTCTTTCTGTTCATATCTCCAATAAAATATTACAATTAGGAATGTTGTTATAAAGGAACAGTATATTATTTAAAGTATCTATTATCACCTCTTGACAACTTTAAATTTAAATTATATATTGCAAATATTTTTCTCAAACAAAATTTCTGCTATAAATCTTTGTATATATATCCTCTGCCTGCCTCAGTGAAAGTCTATGTCGCTGTATTTTAAAAGAATAAAAAGGACTTGAATAAACGAGATAATTTTCATTATAAAAGAGAAAGAACTTTAATCTAAAAATGATAAAAGAAATAGCATATATATACTGTATATATATTAGGTATATTTTAAATTATTAATATTATGTAGTTATAATTTATGTATTATATTATTATGATTAATATTGCTTATGGTAGCATAATTATGTTTATGATAGTATGTATCCAAGAAATGGAGTTGGGTAAGAAAAATACTGTAAAATGTTTATTTTATAAGCTCTTTTATTATTATTTAGAGTTTTCTATTTATTATTTCAAACATAATAAATAAATGTATCCAGGAAATAACAACTTATATATATAAATAACTACAACCATTAAATGTCTGTATTTTTAAATCATATAATAATAATTCAAACAAATATATTTAATACAGTATTCAAAATTAAATAATATATTCTTTACCAGAAGTACTTTCAATTGTTTCACTGACAATCTTTATCAACTGTTAATACAAACGTACAAAAAATAAAAACTTGCATTACCCGTCATTCAAACCATTCAAATTTCCCACAATTCTGTTGTCTTTATATTAGCCAATTGTCTATTCATCAAACCACCTCTATTCCTAGATATCATCATTGCCTCTTTAATTTTACGTTTTTTACTACACCTTTCAATTTGAATAATTTTTATATCTCTGTTATTAAATTTAAAACCATAATTACATGTTTTATTATGATCAAATATAATTGATGGAGTATTCATATTTACCGAAGATATATTTTCTTTCTGTACACGTTTATATAATGTCTTATGATCATTATATCATTTTTGTAATGTACATTTGGATTCCCCTATATATTTTATTCCACAACCACATTCCAACATATATATAACAGAACTTAATTCAAACTTAGAATTCTTGGCTTTAGAGTTATTTATCATATCATTTATATTATTTGAAGAGAAAAAAGAAATTCTACACAAACCACTATAAAGTTTATTAATTAATTTAGCTTGTTGATTAGATATAAAAGAAATAGAAATCCATTTATCACTTTTTAATTTATTTAATATTTTCTTATTATTACTTTTATTTTGATTATATTTTGTAATTGTATTATAAATAATATTCCTTCCATAACCAACATTCAACATATCAGTAATATATACATTAATATTTTCAATTTTATCACTAATAAATTTGCACAAATAATCATTTCTAAACAAAAATGACTTCAAAATAGCTCATTTATGACCCATATGAACTTTAGAATTATATGGAATATAACCCCTAATTTCCACAGGCTTTAAAATCATATTATAATCAAACACATTATTATTTCTTTTAATAAATATATCTAAAAACTTTATAGAATCTTCCTTCTCTTCATTTAACGCCCATTTTACATTATTAATCATATTTAACTCACTAAACAAATTAACTATTATTTCATTATGTGCACATATAAATACATCATCGACATATCTACAATATACTTTAATTTCTTTATATTTTATCTGAGATAATATCTTAACCTCATAACTAGAAATAAAAAATTACAAATCTGTGATATCACCGGAAGACCCATTGGCCAACCATAATTCATTTTATAAAAAACAATCATTAAACCTAACATATATATGATCATTTACAAATCTTAATATTTTAATAATAAAATTCTTAATATTATTATCTATAGATTTTAAAAACAAAGCTCTTTCAATAATCTCTACTGATTCCATATGATTAATTGAACCATACATTTCAGATATGTCAAGTGTACACATAACATCATTATTATCAATTTTTATATTTTTAATCCTATTAATAAAATCAAATGATGATGAAATCGAATAATCTCCAAATCCAAGCACATCTTGCATTATTTTTTCAATATATCTACCAGCATTATAATAAAAAAACACCACCAAAATCAACAATTACTCTTAATGGATAACAATTTTTATGCAATTTTATATTTGCAAAGATTCTTGGAAACACTGCAGATGACGGATATAAACTGTAATATGTCTTTGCATCAATAACTTTTTTTCTTTTTAGCAGTCAGTAAAATGACATTATATAAACGTGTACAGAAAGAAAATATATCTTCGGTAAATATGAATACTCCATCAATTATATTTGATCATAATAAAACATGTAATTATGGTTTTAAATTTAATAACAGAGATATAAAAATTATTCAAATTGAAAGGTGTAGTAAAAAACGTAAAATTAAAGAGGCAACGATGATATCTAGGAATAGAGGTGGTTTGATGAATAGACAATTGGCTAATATAAAGATAACAGAATTGTGGGAAATTTGAATGGATTGAATGATGGGTAATGCAAGTTTTTATTTTTTGTACATTTGTATTAACAGTTGATAAAGATTGTCAGTGAAACAATTGAAAGTACTTCTGGTAAAGAATATATTATTTAATTTTGAATTCTGTATTAAATATATTTGTTTGAAATATATATATATCTGTTATATAAGTTAATAAATGATAATTTTGAATGGTGCGAGTGAGAATTTAGATAGTTTATAAAATTGAATATTATTAACAATATGCAATGATGGTTTGTAAATATACACATAGTGTTAGACCAAATAAATGTGTTTTATGCTTTTGTATGTGCTTGTAAGATGTTACTTATTTATTTATCATTATTATCAAATTTATACCTTGTGTTAGTTAATAATTTGTATGTGGAATAGAAATATATATCATGTGAATATTATATTGTTTCTTATATGCATCTAGCTCCTCCACGAATGAGAGCATGGCTAGCTTATTTATCTACACAGCCTGCATATAAATACTAGGTGTCTATTCATAATATTGTATTGTTTAGTCCCTCTATGAGAGTGTGTGTGTGTGTGTGTGTGGCTTTCTCATTTTCTGCACTCCCAGGCCAAGTTACTAAGTGCTTATTCATATTTTCATTGTTCACTTTGCCTGGAAATTAATATAATGTGTATTTTAGTATATAAGGCATATTTATCTTTATATTTATATTTTTAGCTCTACTCCAATTTAGATATATTATGAGGAGTGAGCATAATTATTTCCTTGCTCCATCATAGATGTTATTACTATAATATTTGTATTACTATTTTGCATAATATTTTTGCTATCTTCGTCTCCACACTGATTTTCAAACATGTTTTAGTTATATAAAGAATATAATATCTCTGGTGGCCAGAATATAAACATATAGAAGTATTGTTTTACTTTGTGAGTTTGAATAAAGATCATATTAGATAGATGAGAGAACTTTTGGGTAAAGATAATTACTTTTATTATAAATTTTTTAGGAATGCTTTATAGAAAGGTATAGTTACATGTAACATTTATTTAAATACTTATTAGAGTTTGAGCTCAGACTTTCACACAACCCTCAACTATCCATGCTATCTCATATTGCTGACACACTTGATCACACACATGTCGAAAAGATAAATAATCATAAATATACATATTTTGTTCTAAACTAGCACTCATCAGTGGGTCAGATTATCATTTCCACACATATATTCAATCAACGCTCACCTTATGAGATAGCATGGATAGTTGAGGGTCATGTGAAAGTCTGAGTTCAAATCCCCTAAATACTACATATTGGAGTGCAGGTATGAAAAAGTCTGTACTGTAAAAAAAAATCATATATTAAATGCTTATTGTAAATAAATATTCCATTATATAGATTTTGTTAACATCAGACATAACAGTGACTCAAGCCCTTATATAAGCATCGTCAGTGGGAGTTGGTGTATATACAAATATGCTCTAAACTTAAGTGAATCAAGTTTTTAAAATTCTTACTGACGGTCAAGTGTGCAGAGATTTATAATATTCAATAAATAGTGCATTATCATAGGTTCACTTCCTTTTTAATAATTTTATATGCTATAAATAAGTTGTTTTTTGTTTTTTTTTGCTGTTAATTAAATACATTTCTGTTTCATTGCCTTTATGACATTATTGCAATATCATATTTGTTACTCATAAAATCTACTTTAATAATGTTTTCATTATTAATTATTTTATAAGAATACACCTCAATGGTCATATAAAATTTATTTATCTGCTTTGCTTATTGCTTATTTTACCAGCATATTAGAATTTTCTTATTTTCAAGTTTATTCAGTCATTTTGCCTATTGTTTATTTTTCCTTGCATTATCAGCAGATACATAATATGTTATTTGTTTTATTTCAAATGCACTTGTTATGTAGTTGGTAGCATAAAATATGCCCTTACTGCCTGCTGCATTATTTCATCTTATTGCTTATTAAAGTTGCATCAGAAGATATGAAACATGTATTTTATAGTTAGTAGAAATGAAATAGTTATTCTTGGAAAGCTTGAAAATATTTAGAAATGTTTCAGTTTGCTAGTCATATATTATTGAAGTAGTTGGATACTCTATTATTGTGTAGTTTCATTTCTGCTTCCTTAAAAATACTAATGTTAAGGATAAAACTAAGAGAAGAATATCTTTAATGTGTAGCTTGAATAACAGTTATCACAGGTTAAGAATTTGAAGTATATTATCATTAGCATTTTCTTGTTCCAAGTGCATTTTGAATTTGAACCCTGAGATAAAAACATTTTAGAACCTAAGATGAGATTTTAAAATTGTAAAAGAACCTATATTTTAAGCAAAGTAAAAATAAAACCTGAGATAAGATTTGATTTAATATAAGAACATTGTATTTGGTAATTAGGATTAGTTATTATATTGTCTATATGAAGAGCATTACTCTGTAGAAATGCATAGGTATTATGGTGGTTGTGTGACTTATCATTTTATCCTGTGATCCAATACCTTTTTAGTTACCATATAGTGTGACCATTTGGCAAGTTACGATATGTGATGAATGAACTATGGTAGACAAACCAGAATTTATTAATCTGGATTCATCATAATTTATTTATAACCTAATAGTATCATAGGCCACTAATCTAATTGTAAGAGGTAATGTTAGTGCTTTGCATGAAGATATATTAAAGTATTAGCCAATACAATAACATATTATAATGAAGATAAAACATTAGTTTGTTGAAAAATAATTTGGTTTTGTTTACCACTCATTAAAATATTTTTCCTTAATTTTATATCTCAACTTATCTTTAACCTATAGACTAGTCCAGATTCCATCATAATAGGAGACCAATAGATATATGAATAAATAACATAAATCCAATAGAAGAAACAGGGCCAATGGGTGATGATATTGAATGAATCTGATTATTTTCATTAAGGATAGGGAACTAGTAATAAATAGTCAGTTCCATTGGAAGTAAAAAGTAACAAATTACTATCAGACCCCAAATGGCAGTATGAATCATGTTCACTCACTACTGAAGCAAGTTCATGTTAGAATTGGAAGCTGCTAAAACCTAAAACCATAAGACAAGTTCATGTTAGGACCGAACACTCCTACAACCTAATTCAGACATGAGAAAAGCTGTCACAGTACATCTATAAGTGTCATCATACCTACACATGAAACAAACTGCCATAGAACATCTGGAACTGTCAAACATACTTACTTAAGAGGCAAGATGTCATGGTACAGCTCTAAAAGCTTGAAGTCTCTTACATTAATATCAGGCAACTAAACACTGTATCAAGCCTACAGTATCAGGTGAAGGTATAACATTGTCTATATTGTAAACATGCATTTCTATATTTGTTTCATTAATAAAGAATAATTGTGTATGTGTTTATCATAGTTCTTGCATTTAAACACACCATTAAGTATCTCAATATTTAGAGATGCATCATAAATTTTAATACCTTTTTTATATCATTATGATGAGTAAAAAGTTGATGACTGGCAAGATCAGAATGGATTGATATTTAATAAAAAGTAAATTAAAAATAAACCATAGTTTCAGAGATGTGAGAATATGATAGTCTTCATGTGAGCAATACAAATTTCACCACTGTACAGTCATATTATCGCTTTTCAGGTTTACATATTGGCTGTTATTTTGTTTTTCATTAATATGAAATGATTATCCTACGAATACCCTTACTACTATATAGAGTTTTGCCTGGTTTAATAACAGTTATGAGCAAGCATAAGAAATTGTGATCATATGATGTTTAGTGGTTTAATACCAATCTTGCCTGATAGGATAGTGCTGAATATTGATATTAAAGAACCAAAGACACAAAAAATGTATGGGTACTGAACTGAATTCAGATCTATATGACTATATAAGTTAATGAGCTTGGATTGAAAATGTTATTGTATTTTCAATTTTATTTTCATAGTTTTGTAGTTAAATAGAGATAAAAGGTGGATGCTGGAGGTTTGCATTAGATCCTAAAATCTAAGTGCAGTGCTCTCACATCCAAAGCTCCTCACTGACAAAAGCTGCAAGCTAGAAACTAGTCTGGGGATATTGGATGAGTAGGCATTAGATAGGGATTACTCTGGCTTGCACTGAGTGGCACTACTTTATGGAAAATTATGCCTGTTTTAATAACAGTTATGAGAAAGCATAAGAAATGGTGATCATATGATATTCAGTGGTTTAAAATTATTATCCTGCAACTAGCTTGATACACATTTCCCAAAAATAACAGGAGAGCCCACAAGATTGCACGAAGACCATATACAAAGACAAAAAAGAAAGCTCTAAGCTTACTAAAAAATCTTCAGTTATATAAAAAATGGATTCCACATTCTATGTGAATTTGAACTCCAAATCACATAATAAACTAATTCCTAACTGCCATAAGTTATTTTTTTTCCCACTAAAACTATTAGCCGAGAGGTATCGCAGCCACCATGCAAGCAAGTAGTTGGTTGCAGATGGTTGTGGGTTCGCATCCCGGCCAATGCTGTGACATAAGGAAAAAAAACTATTTGTTTATAGTAAAAATATTCCATAATCTTCATTTATGAAATATATATTTTCATTTGTGATTGTTTACATCTTTTGCAGCTATATGATAATAAGAACGAACCATTCTAACTTCAGCAAAAAAAAAAAAGATTAAAGGAATGTTGAAGAATAAATAGTTATAAAACAAAAAAATAAAGAAAGAAAATGCAAACAGAATTACTGTGTACGTAATTATAGAATGAAAGTATTGCTACACAAACATGCTGACTCAGGAAGCAAAAGATCAAAATCTTGAAAGATTCATGAGTATTGGATTCTGTATTAACCTTAAAAGAATTGAAGACACTAATAACAAAACATGGAAAGAGTGAGAGAAATAATTCTGATTATTAATTTAGTAATAATTATAATTAAAGGTTAGTAATGGATGGATGAAATAACAAATTGTGCAGGAGTGATGTGGAGAAGAGAAGCTAAAGATCGGAGAAGATGGATCGAACTTGGAGAGACTTTCATCATGCAGTGGACTGATAATGGTTGATGATGATGATGATGAATAATTATTAGTATATTAAATTAAGATCACATAAACATTCAATTATTTTTTATGTAATCAGATATACTTTTTATTATCCCAATAATTTCAAAATTAATTACTGACTTTTTTTTCTCATGTGTCAAAACATCGACTGGGAAGCGAACCCGAGAACCCGGGACAACTGCTTGTAAGGCAGCTGTGCTGACCACTCGGCCACAACGCTTGACGACTTATTTCGAGAAAACAACAAATAGCAACAAAAAAGGAAAAAACTATTTGCAATCAATTGCATATAAATATCTATTTATTAGAGCCACCCATAACAAGAATAAATTGCTTTCAAAAAGTTCAAACTAACACATATCAGTAAATTATTAACTATATATACATATAAGACAAGAGATATTACAATCAAAAAACAACGAACAATTTGTATACAAAATTTAGAAGGCATAAATTTAAAAAAAGTTCCAAACCATAATTTAAAATTGTTTAATATCAACTTATTTTGAAAAGTTTCAAAAATGTTTAGATATAAAGTTGAAACATTTTAATTATATGGATATAATTATAGGGGACTTAAACACATACAGTACTTTTAAGTTCCCTTCAGTTATCCAATCTATCTTATACAAGCGATATACATAATCACATACATATGAAAAAGATAAATGATCTCCAATATACGTTATTTTTCTTGCTGAACTAACTGATGAATGATGGTTCAGCAGGAAATACGGCTATTGGAGATCATTTATCTTTTTCACATGTATGTGGTTGAGAGTATCAGTTGGGTAAGGTAGTGGATAGCTGAAGGGAGCATGAAAGTCTGTGTTTAAATCCACTATAATTACATTTAAACCCAAAGTATATGAATTATGCTTGTATTTCAGATATTATATGATTATAATAATTATTAATTAACTGTAAATCAATAATAAATTAGTATTATCCATTTTTTTAAGTGTCATAGCATCGGCCGGGACGCGAACCCGCAACCCGGGCAACTGCCTGCAAGTGCAAGGCAGTCGCGCTGACCTCTCGACCACCAATGCAAGACTAGTATTCTGAAAAACTGTTTGTCCTTAGTGAATGTAATAAGCTATATGGCATGAATGACTAGAATTTTTACAATTTGTTTAAGAAATTCTATTACATTATGCTCGTAGCTAAATGGGTATATTTTGATCTGAATTTGCATAAAATTAAAACATATTTTAAAGTGCATGAGTTCTGTCATTACATTGTGAATATTGAAAACCATATGAAAAATTACAAGAGAATTTCCTGTAATGAAAATTTAATATAGTTAAAAGAAGTGACAAATTATAAGATTTTTTTTTTTATATGTCAAAGCGTTGAGCGGGAAGCAAACCCGGGCCGGCCGCTTGGAAGGAAGCTATGCCAACCGCTAGGCCACCAACGCTTGACAGAGATCTATTTACCAGTAAAATTAATAACAAAGTATGGCAAATTGTCAAGCATTGGTGGTCGAGTGGTCAGCGCAGCAGCCTTACAAGCAGTTGTCCTGGGATTAGCGGGTTCGCTTTCCAGCCGATGCTGACACATGAAAAAAAAAGTATGGCAAATTAATAATTAGAATTTAAATAATGATAAGACTTTTGAAAATATGATTTATTTGAAATTATATATGATTAAAAAAAGGAAGTACATAGATGTAACGAATGGGAAAAGTTAATTGATCCAGTAATACATAAATTGTTCTTAAAATGCATGAAGTTGCATTTATATGTATATAGTAACATTTAGACATGCATTTGATATGTTTATATATATATTAAACCTTTCATTTATTATTAAAATCATCAATTAATGTCTTTTCTAATCTTATTACATTATGTCTAATTTTAAATCATTATAAATAAGTAATATTTTTTGGTTTGATCTTTCTTTTTACTTTAAAAATCATGTGCAATCTGTTCTGACATTTCATTTTAAAAGTTGCTCGAATTAAAAAGACATGCATTTTCTTTTAATAAGGGTTAGAATGATATCTTGTCTAATTTCATTTTATTATGTCTAAGTTTGAGTTATTATAAAATACACTAATAGACAAAATAACAATTTTGACTTGTTTTATTTGTATTCTATCTTTTAGAAGTAAGTTTGCAGTTCGTTTTATTTTATTTTTAAGCCAAAACAATACACAATAAGTCTTAGCATTTAAAGGTCACTGACCAAAATTAAAATATTTGAATTGAAAACATATTTTTGGTAACAATTTTTTTCTTCAAAATAACACTCACTGTGGTGTAAGTAGCTTAGCAATGATTATATTTTCACTATAGTTATGTGTGAGAATATACGTATACGTGTACGTTCATTGTGAATATAAGATTATTGTATAATATTTTAAAAATTAAGAAAATGTATTGTTATTTTTGTTTGTTTTAACAATTAAAATCATAAGAGGACATATTTGTCAGAAATGCAAGCCTGTGTTTAAGTAACATCGATGATTACTTAATAAGACTAAAGGAATAAACTTGAGTGTATCCATAACAATGTTTGAGTATTCGCTTCATCAACTACCAGATAATATAAATATCCATGCATTTTCTTTGAAATTCCTTATTACTTTTGCTTTGCTTGTATATATTTTGCTTACTTCAATGGAAGTTATATTTTCTTGACATATATATATTACAAAATCCAATGTATATTTTATAACAGTCCCAAAGAAAGGAGTCTTACCGTATCTGCACTACAGGCGCCACTAGGTTATTAGAACCTAGAAAATTTATATTGTAGGCAGTTACGTAAGTTAAGATTCACATTTTACATGTTTTATTCAGACCGTCAGCCCATGCCACTACCTCAGTGAGATGCAGAGATTTATAAAATATAAATTCTTATTTGAAAATATTTTCAATATTAAAATAAAAAATAAAAGAGGCCACTGCCAGTAATTAACACACAGACATTTATTTACGCACATATAGATAAAATTGAGGAATAAAATTTACTATTTTAGGTTGGTTATTAATTTAATTTTTAAATTTGGCTTTTTAGTTTGAACAATCTACATAGATTTGTTTAATAATATTTTTAAGAGTGTCAAGTATGAATAAACTACATAGATTGCATTTGAAAAGAAAACATTCTATCCCTTATTTAACCTTAGGCCAAAAGTTCGCAGTCAAACCGACGTCAATCCATTTGATACATCGATGTATTCAATGCAGCATAAAATACGACAGCACAAATACCATACTGTCAGGAATGTACATCTGACCAGCATGGTTAAAGAAGACATTGACTCTTGTCCAGTACAGGAATGCTACATCTGTCTGGCAAGAAGAACAGTAAAAAAAATTCCATAGGAAGGGACTGCATTTTCTGTCTTACTATCCCCTTCCATAGGCAAAAAGGGTGTGTGTGGTGTATAATGCGATCCTGCAATTAGCAGACCTCATACTACATTTACTAATTACACTGATATATCCAATCCATTGACCCAATCTAACTACAAAACAAATAACCTAAGATTTACCCTCCCTTAAACTAACATAACTTTGTGAATCTATGCAACCATTCATGCCCAACTTAAATTTAACATTTATATAAGTTCGCACAGATGAATTTGATAAAAAATTGTTGTATATTGTTGAGCATAGATCGGCCACATAGATTCCACAGTCAAAAACATTTCAAAATAAACATAAACAATCAAAATATAAAGTCACTCATGGAATTGCAGAGGGAAATTTATAAGAAACCCAATGGCATTCATCATAAGATGCCGCATTGACACCAATAACTTAAAAGACATCCGAATAAATACATTTTAGATACTCAATGTAAGATATCATTATTTATCGAATGTCTATATATTTTAATCAAATATGAAAACAAAAAACATAATTAAACGTTAACGAATCTATGCAAGAGTCTACGCCCAACTTAAATTTAATGCATTTAAATAATTTATACAATAAATAAAAAAAAAATGGAAATGATTTTTTTTTTGCAAACTCAAATGTATAAATTTAAACATTAATAATTGATTTGAAAGTTAAAAGTCAGATAAAAGTTCATTTTAAAATTTAGGTTAACTGAATATTAAAAGCTTGTCAAATCTTGATGAAAGTTCTTAATTACTTTTAAATTTTACAGTTCATATCTTACATTTGAAGAATCCTGGTTCCTGGTGCCAATTCCCATGATGTCTCTATTGGAAGACCGGTCTGTTGTTCTGGAGGTGGCCTTAGCTGGTTCAATCCTGGTACTATTTGATTGCAGAACCCATATAATTTGGGGTCTGCAATAGTCCCATTCATAATTCATCAGTCATTTTATTTGAAATAAAAGAGAGTGACAAGTGCGTCTTATCATGCCCCTCAAAAAAAAATCAAGCTGGAACTGTTTTTAATTTCAATATTTTTCCATTTATACCAATCGTCCGGATTCACTGAACAATGGTTTCCTGTTCCAAATTTTCATTATGGTCTGAGCCTTCATTGCTGCTTCTATTGGACATCTAATTTATTTTTGTTGTCTTATCTATATTTCATCTGACTTTTTTATATGAGCCCCAAGGATTAGTTTGCTTTTTGTTTCATTTATAAAACAATCATTTCCATTTACTAAAATATTTTATCTTTAGATCTTGTACTTTTTTATAAAAAAGTACATTCAAATCCTTTTTTTTTTTAATTTAAAAAAGAAATACTTTTAAAGTTTTGCATCTGTGGGAATATATATATACATTGAACAACTCTTTAATTATAGCTTTTAGTTTTTTATTTACAAATTTTAAAAAAGTTTTATTCTAATTTTAAATTAATGTAATGGCATATATCGTTACAATATATTTAAAGATGTTTGGAGTAAAATAGCTTTTTAAAATAATATAAAAATTTATAATAGCATTCTAAAAGTTTTACAAAAAAATTTTTTAATGTTTATTTGAATTCAACCTGCATATTTATACACATATGTGTCTAATATATATATATAATTGTGTAAAAATAAAATTGATCATTTATTAACCTTTTAACCGCTAATTATATTATTGGTTGTATGAGGTAAAAATCAAATCTTTTAATTGGCCAACTCACAAACTGAAGACAAAGCCTATTGTTAAAACATATTCGCCTATAATATTAAATTCAACTCAGATACGTTTATAAAAAGTATATTACTAATTTTTCAGGTTATGAAGAGAACGAAAGTTCTTTCAAAAATAAATTGCTATTTATTTATTCTAAAATATTCAATTTCGGCAACATAAAAGCTATAATATAAACAAAAAGGTCGACTTTTATGTTATAGAAAAGTAAATATTTCTTTTTACTAAATCTTAAATATTTTTACTAAAATCTTCAATATTTTTAGAAAATAATTTTGTTTTTTTAGTATTCTCTCTAAAAGTAATTTGTAATTTCTCCAAATATACTTTTATAATACTTTAAATCATATTCGAAATGAAAATCTCAGCGTTTTTCTTTATTTTCTTTGATCAGGTGGTTTCTTTGTTCTTTCCAGCCAATCAGAATGTCTTTTTCAGCTGAGAGCATGCTAACAACCAATCACAAGTAATGTTCTTTCTTTGTTTAGGTTTAAATGCATTTTTTTTTATTTTTTACTTGTAAAATAATTCGGAAGAGGGAACCATCTTACAGAACTTTTAAAAACCTATTCAATACCTATCAAATGAATATTTTAGCATAAGAACTGGCAGAGTTAGAGTGACGTCAGATGTAGACGAGGAGCCTCGTAAGAGGCGGGAAAAGGGTTAAGGATTTAAACGATGACAGCTTGCTAAAAAAAAAATGGAGCGATTGCTTTTTTGGAGGAATGCTAAAAGTTTTGACCAAGTACATATTGATATAATGTGTTTAACGCCATCTAGTGTAGTGATTTAAATTGTAAAATGATAGTATTTACAAAATCTATATATACATTCATACTGTACAGTGTCTAAGCATTATTTGATACATTAATGGATAACGTGATAACTACTTCAAAATGAAAATTATAATAGCTGTGGCATTAAATGAACAAATCATGGTAATTAATATTTGTTTACATTCTGGCTTCATATATATATACATATGTCTTTAAAACCCAAACTGCAAGGATATACAAGATAGTTTTTGTTGTAATAATATTAATCATCAAAGGGATTATTAATATGCACTAATACTTTATTGAAAATTACTAATTGTCAACTCAAAGGGATAAATGTGAAACATTATGCTTTTTCCTGTTTGAATATTCTATCTTAATTATTGGACTCTTAATGGATTGTATTTTGAATTTAGTAAAACACATCTAAAGTGCAATAAAATCTATGGATAATGAACATTCATCATTGTGTACAGGTCATTTTATTTTATTTAACATTTATTGTATATTTATATTTTAAAAAGAACATTTTAACATGTTTTGAATGTGGATGAATGTTTAAATGTATACTTAATCCAAGGAAAATAGGTGTACCATTTTAGAATTTGTAAATAATAGTTAAATAGATTTCATCTAATAATTTGATTAGGTTTTCTCAATATCTTAATAGTGGATAAACTATAACAAGTTATAATTTATTTTATAATTTTATAGATGTTTAAGAAAATTTAGTTCATAGATGAATATTTCCCTTTGATTTTGGAATAAGTGTTTGTTCAGCATCACTTATTAGTACAGACATACACGACATGATATAACATATTAAATTTTAGTTAATATAACATTTTAAATTTTATTTATTATTATCTACTGTAAATAAACTGTCATTGTTATTATTAAATTGGAATTTTGAATTTCATTTATCCTAATAACTACAAAGTATAATAAGCAGAATCTATATTTTAGAAATAAACATGAATAAACAAACTCTAGTTAGTGAGTGCTATGAATATCATTATTGTACTTATGTTTGATGATTAATATAACATTTTATGAGTGCTAGCTGGTGTCAAAGTTATTGGTAATTTTTTTAACTAAAATTCTCTTAATTATTCAATTTAATATTTTACAATTTTAAAATACAACATAACTATAAAACTCAGCATAGCTTGTGCCTTTCATCAGTGTGAAGCTTTGGATCTAAGAGCACTGCATGTAGATCTTACAATCTAATGCAACCCTCCAGCAGCCACTTTTTACCTTATTAGCTAACTATAGAGCTTTGAGTCCAAAATGAAAACACAATGATGTTTTCAATTCAAGCTTATTAGCTTGTACAGACATATAGATTTGAACTCAGTTCAGCATCCACACTTTTTGATGTCATTTGTTCTTTAATAATGAGAGTCACCATAATTCTTTTGGGAAGAATTGGTATTAAGCCACTAAACATCACATGATCACCATTCTTTTTGTTTACACAAGCTGTTTACAGAGGCAATCTCTCCATACAGTACAACTCAATGCAAGCCAGAGCAATCAAAGGATGCAGAAAGGTTTGTGCATAAAATCCCTATCTGTGCCTACTCATCCAATATCCCAGACTAGTTTCTAACTTATGGCTTTCTTCAGTGAGGAGCTGTGGATCTGAGAGCACTGCATCAAGTGAATATGACCTAGATAGGGATTTTATGCACAAACCTTTTGGCATTCATTGATTATTCTGGCTTGCACTAAGTAGTACTACTATATGGAGAATTTTGCCTCTGGGCAAACAGCTTGTATATGCATAAAGAATGGTGATCGTGTAATGCAAATATTATAAGACATATCATGATATGAATAAAAATATGTCATGAACAAAGTGCAAAAATGAAACAGTGGTTTCTATAAATTTATTCAATCACAGAAAATTACTTCCAAAATTTTTAAATGGAGTCATTTATTTTCAGGAATAAGAGAGAAGTAATGTAAAAGTTTAAAGTAGAAAAATATCAGTTAAGACGTAAGCAATCTACAATCTTGGGAAAAATTTGTAGACATAGAAACAAAGCATCAATACTCTAATTTATCAATGAGATGAAAGTCAGTTTTATCATTACAGTTTATTGATGATCTCTTTATCTATTTGCTTTCAATTAAAATTGAATGTTATTCAGTGATCCAGTTATTTACCTGATCAGGTTTACTTCACATTTTTAAATTATTAACACTAGCAAAGCGTATGCGCAATTAGCGTGAAAGACTGATACTTGACTGTAAATTAGTTATGTTTTTATTTTTTTCCATTGTCAGCTCTGTTGCTCAATTTATCTAAAAATACCTCTATATATATTTTATCTCTTGTTTGTATATCATGGTGATCATGTGATGTTTAGTGGTTTATATCATCTTATTTTTCCAATCCACAAATCAAACATTTTTATTATTTGATCTTTATAACATTCTCCTAACTTTTAACTATTTTTAGTAGATGGTTTTTTAACAGTTTTCTTTTATTTTTTAATGTTCACTCAATGTTAAAAAGTTTATACTAATCTTAGTTCTTCTAAAAATCAAAATTTTAAGTATATATAATTCTTTTTTGAAAAAATACAAAAAGTTTAGATAACACTTGAAAATAAAATATCACAAAAAGGTGATTCTAAGAAGCTTACAGTGGATTTATTTAATGAGAGCAAATACTGCAGGCTAGTTTTTATATTTTTAGTCAGATTTCAGTGAAATTAGAAAATATTAATGGTATTAGATTTTATTTTTTTAAATAAAATATTTTTGCCTTTATAAAAACTGTAATATAGAAAAGTAAATGCGTCAAATAAATCTACAATTTGTTTACAGTTCGTTCGTTCTTATTTATATATTTGGTGACAATACACAGCTTTGAGGACAATTGCGCTACACAAGCAAGCGAACTAAAAATTTGATATGTAAAATCCATGCAGCGTTCATATATAAATCAATCCTAAATAGCATGCACATTGAAATATTTTTGTGACTGGATTTATTTTATTTATTCCCCCCACCCCACCCCACTCATGGTATATCTCTTTGCACTAAAAAATAATATTGCTTAATCTCTCATATTAGAAATAAAAAAGTACATTTACAATTTTTATAGAAGCGGGGACAAATTAATGGTAAAGAGTTTACAGCTTACTTATTTTATCAGCAAATTATTTTTTACTAGTGAATTAAAATATATTGAAAGTTTTCATAATATAATTTATAATCAACTCTTTACCAGTATGTCACTGTTTAATATCATCCTTTGATATTATATTCAGTGTCATTCTTCTTTACCATTCATGTTATAATTTTGGGAAATATACTCTGGACAATGTTCAAAATAATAGAGCATTACATAATTTTTAACTTGGAGATTTCTTTTCCGAGTGCCTTTTCTTGCACATTTCTTTTGTTAATAGATAGACTACCATTTCAGGGATACATTTCATCATTTTGGACAATGATAAGTAGGTGTTACATCTTTATGATTTATATCCAATATTCCACCAGGGATAATATTTCAAGACGGTGATAGTGATTCAAGTAAGATTCGCAATTAGCACATATTTTTATTAAATATACAAATTACAAAAGAATGTTTCCCAGATAGTATATAAAATTCCATGGAACATCCCAATATACATTGTTGTATACTATGAAAGAACCAATATCACATCTAAATTAGTGCAACACAAATACTTAAAGAAGCATGATAAAAACAACCCAGAAAAAGTCTGTGTTCTTCTGGACCATGAAAACAATTCGGGTCATTGCTTTGACCCACAGTCAGTCAATCTAAGGTGTATGGATGTGTTAACAGGGAAAGAGAAGTCAAGGAGGCATAGTTTATCACCAGCTATAGAAACATAATAAGCAAAAGAGAAAATAGCATCTAGTTATCAAACAAAAAAAATATTTAAATGGGCTAATTTAAATAAAATGCATACATTATATTACAATACAAACAAAGCAGCAACAATTAAGAAGAGAGCTAAAATTATGGCAAAAGTCACCAAATGTGAACATAGTTTTAAGTTATAAAGAAGAAAGAAACCCCTCTGTTATGCAGATGAGCAAACATTTGCATATTTGCAAATTTGTATTAAATAAACAAATGGGGAATATCTTCACTATAGTGATAATTAAAATTATAATGATAACTTGTGTTTTATAATATTGGTTTAATCTGGTTCTGCCATTAAACTTAATATTTACCATTCTCTTGCAGCTACATCAGTTATTTGTTTAATGTATCATTAATGACAATCAAACATTGGGTCTTCATTTTAATGAATAATTGACAGATGTATAGCTGGTCTCATTCAATAATTAGCAGCTTCAATTAGCAACTAACCTGACAAGTAGCTGAATTGAACTTGAATTAATTGGTATTGCTATTTTAATTTTTTATATAACTATAATTCTTCTCAATAGTATCAACTCTTTTCATACAGTTATGTAACTCTAACCAACTTTTAATGTTCAAGTTAATCTGAAAAGTTATAAAGATAAAATGAATAATGAGACAGCTTTTAGCAGATTGCTGCCAGAGTCATAGTGGAAAATAGAACTACACTGTTAGGGATATGCATTTATATCCTGTGAAGTCCAATATGTAAATCAGGCACAGTATGTAAATGAGATATTCCATATATTTTTGATAAGGAATCTTTACTATTGATGGAATGAGAATGCCGTGCAACAGTCCAAGTCTCTTGATATTTTCTTTTTCTATCATCTCTCTCAGCACATACTGTTTTTACATTGGCAGAAGAAAAGGTGTGTCCTGTAACTAGCTCATGATCAAAAAATATTGATCTTTATTCATGATTTAATTTAACTTTAGTATATGAATACGTATGCTGAGCAATTCTTAATCTGTTAATATGAGATTCATCATAATTCATGAAGCTACAGGGTTGGGTGGGGTATGAAATTTTACATATAACTTGAGGAGTATGTTCAGTCTTGTATGTTGTTTAAAAGTTTGTTGAGGGCACAATTTGAAACTAACTCTGTATGTATCCATACATATCTTTCATAAGTTTTTTTGCAATCTAAGAAACATAAGGTAGGCTTATTCATGCTTTGGATGGCTTGTTATTATTAACAACCTTGTTATTATTATCATAAAATTTCCTGTTTTTTAATTATGTTTTATAGTTATATCCATATCTGTTAAATCCTTAATATAAAACAATGTCATTTTTTCTTCATCCTCATGCTTGCGCAAGAAATCTTTCAAGCCTGTTTGTGTTCAAATAGAACTTTTAGAGTTGCGGTAAATAGCTTCTCTCTCTTGGATTGTTTGTGTTCAAATAGAACTTTTAGAGCTGCGGTGAATAGCTTCTCTCACTTGGATTGGTTTCACATTCATTTTAAAGTCCAGTTCACTCTTTTTTCTTGAATATCCAAAAATACGAAGATAAATTTTCTGAATATATATATACCCAAAGAAACAAAGGTGAGCTGGATTTTAAAATGAATGTTAAACTAATCCAAGTGAGAGGAACCATCCATCCCAAGTCTAAACTTCCATTTGAACACAAATTTGCAGGTCTGAAAGGTTTTTTTATATAGAAACAAAAAGTTATGTCAGTATGAGGTTGACAGAAAAAGCAACATCGAATCTTATATTAAGGATTTAACAGATATCAGATACAACTATAACACACTAATAAACTAGAAATTTTTTTATGATAATATTCACAATGTTGCTAGCAATAATAATCCATCCAAATCATGGATAAGCCTGCCTTACATCCTTCAGATTGCAAAAAATCTATGAAAGATCTGCACAGATATATAAAGAATTAGCTTCTGATTGCAGACAGAACACCTGTTGAACACACTTTCCAAGTCATATATAAAATTATATTTTGTGCCCATCCTGTAGTTCCGTGTATTACTGTGCATCTCGCACTAACAGATAAAGAGTCGCCCAGCAAATGTGTTCATATATTTTCAATGGTATGGATGGCTGAAAAGTTGGAGGTTAGAGAAGATTGAAGCCTGTCCATTAAAGTATGAAAATTTGCTATCTTAATATAAACTGAGCACTGATTATATATATATGGGAGATGATAATCTGGACCAACTGATGAATGCTGGTTTAGCACGAAATACTTCATTGGTGATAATTTATCTTTTCTACATGTGTGTGGTCATGTGTATCAGTTGTATGAGGTAGTGTGAATAGTTGAAGGGTGCTTGAAAGTCTGAGTTCAAATCCCCTATATTTTCATAAAATAAAGCTAAATTTAATCGTGAATACAGATGGAGCTTTTTCGATTATGACCCTTGCATGCGTTTAAGCGCATTTAGACATAATACTTACTGAGTGATATTTTTGTAGTTTTAAAAACGAAGTATATAAACATGCCAAAAAACGTTAATTTAGTCCCTATTGTTTTTTTTTTATAACTGTTTCTCAATGTACGCGCTTAATATAGCATATAAGAAAAAAAGAGTATATATATATGAAGCAGCGAAATTGATTCATAAATTAAAACTTTGCCTTTAAAAACTTTCAATCATTGAACCAAAAAAAAAAAAAGAACATTTAAAAAATCAGATAACAAAAGCAAATTATACCACATATTAAATACGCAAATTATTTTCGACATCAGTCATTTATTAACAAAGACTCTTTTGTTAGTTCAAAAATAAAACAAAAAAAAAAAAGTTGGTCAATTTATTCCAGCTAATTTGATTCAATAATTAACCTATTTATAAAATATTGTTTTTGTATTTCAATCCGATATCATTTATTATTTAATTAATTTTTTTTTAAAAAATCATATTTTGTACTCAAATAATAAAAGCACCATAATTATTATTTTTTAATTGATGTATAATTTATGATTCGTTGTAAATATTTTAAAAATTTAATAAAAATATTTATTTGAACACAGACTAACGCATTCTTCCGCCATCCACTCCATCTTTAATAATCGATACACATGATTACATACACGTGACGAAGATAAATGATCTCCAATAAATGATCACGTGAGGTGGTCATGTGTATCGGTTATTTAAGATGGAGTTGATGGCTGAAGGGTGCTTGAAAGTCTATGTTCAAATCCCCTTTAATTACTACTACGATTCAGTATAGTTCAATGCACTTGTATTTAAATATTAGAAATGTATTGTTTTTTTCATGGAATGCAATAATATATTGTAACATATAGTCATTATCAAGACCAGCCATTTGTAAACAAGTATAGTTATTTCAATGCCAAGAGAAAAAAAAAACTACTATAGAGTTAATATTACTATGATTAAGCAAACGAATCTTGGAACACCCAAAAATATCCTTATATAAAAACGCACTTCAACACCATGTCTAATTTTCAGATACCGGCAATACCTAATTCATTGTGTAAGGAGGTTGGACTGCTTTGAGCCACCACCCAGCTGTATTGCATCAGTGTAACATTGTAATCTCTTTGGCCCACTGATGCAGGTGACAGAATGTGGTCTCTGCACATTTGGGCCCATAAGATCTGTTATAGTAACTTAATAAAGGTTGGTTTGGAACTACACCATGTCTAATTAATTGTAGCTCCCCAATGTATTCTAATCCTTTCCATATCTTCCCAATAGAAACAAACAACATTGTACTTCTTAAAAATACACTTGATATAATCCTTAGTAATAAATAGTAATGATTTTCAAAGAACCTATGATTAGGGTCACTTCATGAAATATATGTCCCATTTAAAGGGACCTCATTAAGAAGAGCACCATGTTACTGCATTAAGTAATAAACTTTATATGTAAATCTTGTAAGTTATAAACAGTGAGGATTGCCAATTCCTCAACAAGCTTTATAATAAATGCTTAGCCAGAGAAAGCATTTAAAAGATCTCTGCCAGGAACCCCCCCACCCCTGACCATGGTTTCGTGCTTTGGCACTCCTCAGAGAGGTGCCAGGATAGGTTCAGACACTAGATCTAAAAATACCAACCCAAAGCCAGCATTTATCTAAAAGTTATCTATTGAGTGGAAAATCTGAAATTTTCAGACACCTACATGTCTTCAAACCCAGCTATCCAACTCAAGTAGCTATATGGGGCTGATAGATCTTCAGCCATACCTTGTATTAGTAGTCTTAGCAATATAACATTGCATAAGACTTAAGGCAGAGACTATAAATAGTCAAAATAAGAGTCATAGATCACATGACCCTATTCTCTTAAGTTTGTAAGTTATAAACAGTGAGAATTGTCAATTCCTCAATAAGCTTTATAATAAATGCTTATCCAGAGAAAGCATTTAAAATATCTCTGTCAGGAACCCTTCCCCCCACCAAACCCCTGACCATGTGTAAATATTTTAATATCCAAATCATTCCATAGTTTAAAGTATGTTCTTATTATAAATATATGAAATATTACTTTTTTTACTTCATCTTGTGACAATTGCTTGATGTATATTACATATTATATACTTTACCACTGTGCCCAAGCACTACATGTGACATGTTGGACTATTTCTATCATTATACATACAGCTCACAAATAAGTTCTTAACAAGCTTTGTAGAATATCCCCAACCCCAGACCTATTTTCGCTACTGGCTTCCTCAGTGAGGTGCTAGGATAATCAAACATTAGATTAAAAATACCAGGACAAGCCCAGCACTTTATCTAATAGATAACAAGTAGAAAATCAGAAATTTTCAGACATCTATATGTTTTGAAATCCAACTTTCTAACTTAAATAGCCATATGGGACTGAACCAAAATCAGATACACCATATATTAATAGCTTTAGCAATATAAAATTGCCAAGGCCTAAATAGCAAAAAATAAAATTACAAAGAAATAAAGTCATATGTCACATGACCTTATTTAATAACCTTGCATTACAAATGTTATATATAGAGCTCGCAAATAAGCTCTTAATAAGCTCTGCAGAATATCCTCAACCCCAGACTGCTTTCTGCTACTGGATTTCTCAGTGAGGTGCTAGGATATTTAAGCATTAGATTAAAAATGCCAGGACAAATATTATTTGTATCATCTATCAGTAAATGTTAAATGTATAGAAAATTTTTTTTTTAATTTTTCAAATACAAACAACTTGTTAGTAATTACACTCAAATAGACAACATAGGTTAGTAATTATAGAAGGTTTTAAGTAGTATTATTCTTCACCCTTCTTCAGGTGTTTCTGGCCTGATGAGAGACAGTATTAGCATAGGAATAGAACTCACACCCTTAAATTCTGGAACATGGTGTCAATTCCAACCTGTGTTGTCTATTTGTGTGTTATTACCAATGAAGTTGTTTGTATTTGAAAAGTTTGAATAAAGTTTAAAATTTTCTATATATTCAACATTTACTGATAGATGATGGAAATACACCAAAATATTATCACATCTAATATAGCATCATCACAAATCTTTAATTCAAGTAATAATGTACTACTATTAATAGTTTATTCAAAAATAAACTTATTAAAAAATATTCCCTCATAACAATTATGGTAATTTTGCAATATATTGAATAACAGTTGTATAATAGAAAATTACATTTATCAATCAAATTTTATCAATACTAATGTTGCTGTTTGGTTTAATTTAGCAGTCAAATGACGGTCTCAAATGCGTAATCCTAGAATCATTTTTAATGCCATCTTGGGCAGCAAAGCTGTGTGAGCTGGTTTTTTAATACCAGTACACCTTTTATTATAACAAAAGTTTTTTTTTACATATTTTACTAATCTACGTATCTTTAGATATGAATCATTGTGAGCTTTGTTAAACGTAGCTAAAAATTGATAATTTGTCTTTAATATTATCCAAATATATTCAAAAATTATTATTTTTCATTACGAATCTGTGACTCACTTTAGTTACAGAACAGTTCAAATACAAAGACTACTGAATTAGTAAAAAGTATATACTTTTTTAAAAAAGATATCATTCACCAAAATATTCAATTCTTAACAAATTTCATTATTTCAATATTATCATTTAACACCACTTTTTTGAATGTAACAATAGCGTAACATCATTTGGAAGACCTTCTAAATAATTACACTAATGTGAACATGTGTAAACATTTTGTTATCTTATGGAACAAATCAAGTGTTGAATTTTTTTATTGTTACCCAACATAATCTATCATTAAACAAAATAAGCAATGTATGAAACCTTAAATTTTCTTTCCTTAAATAAATGTAAATGCAATGTAAATCCTTAACTTCTAGAATCCGGCTGTATAACATGTATACTATATAGTATATACCATAGAACTAAGTTATTAATAGAAATAACAAGTATGTAAAAAAAATTAAATAATAAAGTAGTATAAATATTTTATTATTGAATGAATATAAGAGAGGCTAACTATATCAATAGTAAAATGTAAATAAGTTATGTATGAAAAATTCTGAAATGACACTATATATAACTAATGTGTTTGGAAATAAACAAAAACTAGTTTTAACAAACTAATTGACATACTGATTAAAACTAACCTAATTTCTGCTATTCAATCTCAGAGTTATACCAGACTTCCCATAATTATTGTCCTCCAAAACCGATAATGAAAAGAAGGAATTAAAAAACAAAAAAATGTCTTTTCTCTTCAGAATAGAAAATACAGCTGAAAGGTCAACGGAACTTTGGAGATGAAGCAGCAGAAGATACAAATATGATATATCTAATGATCTATATAGATTTTCCACAAGCTCAATGGCATTAGGTACATTGTAAAGGTAGGTAAACTAGAGGTAGAATTATTTAGATAGATCATTCTCAAGCATTGTTGATCCACTGCAGGATGAAGGCCTCTCCAACTTCAGTCAATCTTCTGCGATCTCCAGCCTCTCTTCTCCATAACACTCCAGCACACACCATTATTTAATCTATCCATCTCACTTAGGAATCCAATTTAAAATTTCAACTGTCCACTATTATCATCTTTTTTAGCAATATGTCCAGCTCAACTTTCATAATTATTTTGTTAATTATATGCAATAGTTATTTTATAATAGAAATTTATATCTGAACTAGTTTGATAGTTTATAAAACACAAATACATTATTTGTTTAGAATAAATAAAGGCAATTATAATTAACTGCCTGCATATTCTTTTAGACTATTATTTATTGCATGAAGGTTATAGCAATTTAGTATTTAGTTATAAAGATAATCTTATTATATTATAAAAGTGGTAATAGCATATATTGAAATTGGTATTTGAACCCGATTAAATAGTGATTTATTTTGATTAAATTTAAAGCTCATCGATATAGATTGAAATTCAATTTAAATACTAAGCTTTGATACTGATATTAGATTATAATATATTATTAGTAATATTAGACATGTTAGGGTAATTATAATTTAAGGTTTAATAACTTAGCTTCATTGATTTGAAAGATAATTCAGTACAGTTTGTTGACAGTATTTGTATATGTCAAATAAGAATTTTTGATTTAGTTCTGGTGTCATGATTGGATATTGTAAATTTTACGATATTTAAAGGGTTGATTTTTATTTTATATTATTCTAAATTGGTGAAGATGGTGAGATATGTTAGAATAACCATTCTTGTGTTTTGTGTTTTAGTATAGTTTTATATCGAGTTATTTTAATTTTATTACAATTTAATATTCTAAATTTATAGGGTTTTAAAAGAGAAGAATTTATATATTTTATTAAGAATAGATTAATGTACATAAATCTGTAAGTTAATAAAGCCTTTTATCATCACTAAGCCTTTCATTCTATTACAATTGGTTTATTTATTAAGGTCTTACTACTGTTTTTAAGATATAATTGCTTGATTAGTATTGTTTTAGTTTCATTTTATTAGCATTATACTCATTTTATTCAGTTACCATTAGCAATCAACTATCGGATTATACTTTACTTAGTTACGATTCATGTTTTAAGTTTGCAGATTATATGAAGTTTTCATTTCTTATTCTTAGCATACTCATTTTGTTACAAATAGCTTCTAAATTTGTAAAAGATATTCTGATCATTATTTTCATCCATTCTTGAATTATTTTATTCAGTTATAAATAGCTTTCAATGTTTATTGTAGATTTATATCATTATAAATGATGTCCCAAATCATGAGGAACAATACGGTTTATCTTCCTTGTGCTTTGTCATCATTTTTATTTTGTTACAAATGGCTTGTCCAACAGGGGCATATTATTATTTATAAGACAGTACAGTTCTGTTACTGTTGTCTTCATTTCCAATCTGTTACAAATGGTGATCACCAGATGGGCTACAAGTTTATTTTGTTACAAATGTTGCCACAATCTATGGGGGTGTTATTAAACTAGGACCATTCTTTCAGGGTTCATTTTTATTCTGTTATAAGTGCCACTCAAATATGTGAGACTATTATATAAGGGCCTAGCACACTTTTATTTTTGTTGCAAATGACCTGCAATTGGGCTATTTTTTATTCTGTTACAATATCATCATCATAATCATTATCAACAACAATTATCAGTTCACTGCAGGATGAGGGTCCATCCAAGTTCAATCTATCTTTATATATATATATATATGTATATAAGAAGGGATTTAAACTCAGACTTGCAAGCTCTCTACAGCTATCCACCCCAGCTTATACAACTGATACACATGATCACATACATGTGAAAATGTAAATAATCTCTACATGTATGTGGTCATGGGTATTGATTGTATAAAATGGAGTGGATGGCTGTAGGGAGCTTGAAAGTCTGAGTTCAAGTCCCTTATAATTACATTAAGTTTAGTATAGGCAATATTATTGTATTTGAATATTATATATAATATAAACATGAAAAATCTAAAGCTAAACTAGTCAATAAAATAATCAAAATTACCCCAAATTCACAACTAAAACAAATTAACCAAAGTAAAGAAACTCTAGAATGCAATCAATGGTTTCACAGCTATCATCTGTTTGTAGCAATGAGTTTATTTTCTTTGGCTAGTCTGGTTTAATTGTGAATTTGGGGTAATTTTGGTTTTATAAATATATATTAAGTAACGAAAAGAAATATATATAAAATAAAATACAAACAAAATTACTTATATGTAAATTTACTTTTATATTTCAACCAGTTGATGGTTTTCATCACAAAGAAATAATATAAAAAAATAGCGATGTGCCAAAATTACAAATCATATAAAAAAAATAAACATATTCGACTAAAAACTTATTGGTTAAAGATTTTACAAAAGAAATGTAACCAGCCAATGGAAATTTATTTTGTGTTACATTTAAAAAAACTGTTTTGTTTACTAATCAAACTACACAAAGAACTGCAAAATTAATTTTTAAAAATGCACAATAATATCCATATATATGATTGTATAAATAAACAAATGTGTATGTATGTATACAAAAATTATTCTGCATTTATATTAATATTTGTATAAAAAGCTAAATGCAATACTTATACATATTAATTAAAACATGTAAAACTCTTTGTACAATAGTGCCACTCAGTGTTAGTCTTAGTAATGAATGGATGCCAGAGGACTTGTGCATAAAATCCCTATCTAGTGCTTACTCATCCAATATCCCCAGACTAGTTTCCAGCTTGTGGCCTTCATCAGTGAGGAGCCTTGGATCTGGAAGCACTGCACCCAGATCTTAGTTGACCTGTGATGTTTAGTGGTTTAATAAATATTATAGATAGTAAAAACTAAAATAAATATGTATTAATAATAATTAAATATTAATTTTTTATAGATATGTATATCTATAAACACACATATTTAAATATATAAAGATGATAAAAGCATTATAAAAGAATGCATTAGGAAATTAGGTAATTTAAAGTTATGAGTGCCTATGTTTAAGGTCATTCCATGTGGGTATAAGGTCATGATTTTTATAAATAAAAAACTTTCCTTTTGTTTTTCTTTTCTCTCTCTCTCTCTTGTGGAAGAAAAATCATCAATTGAATGATCTGGTAAATTAAAATGCTCTTTGAAATTACTGTATATATTATTATAGTTTATACTATCTATAATATTTAATTATTAAGTATAAGTATTGTAAACAAACAAGGCAAAACTCTCTCCATACAGTAGTGCCACCCTGTGCTAAACAGAGTAATCATTGGATGCCAGAAGGCTTGTGCATAAAATCCCTATCTAATGCCTACTCATCCAATATCCCCAGACTAGTTTCTGGCTTGTGGCCATCATCAGTGTATGGAGAGAGTTTTTGCTTTGTTTGTAAACAATTATGTGCTAGTATGAGATAGTGATCATGTGATGCTTAGTGGTATAAGTATTGTATTTAGTATTTTTATACAAATTTTGGAATGAACACAAAATAATTTTTGTAGATATAATAAACACCTCCACACTTCCCCAATTCTTTTTAAATTCATATAAATAAAGATATAATAAAAGACAAATGACCCCCAAGATGCATTTTGTGCTGAACCAGCACTCATCAGTTGGCCCAAATCACTATCTCTCATAAATATTTCTATTATTTGCAAAGTATTTATCTAGAGTAAATTGTTACATTTTCATTTACCATTGTCAACTCCCTCCACTCACAACTTTGATGCCATCCATTTCAGATAAATACACTAATGATTATTACTAATAATTTTCAAAACTAGAGATTATCTCTAGCACAGATATAAACTTTAAACCTCAGTTAATGATTAATATATCTGGTTTTTAAAATTTACACACATGGAGACCTTTTTCTGTCCGGTATGTAATATCTTTATAGATATAATAAACACCTCCACACTTCTCCAATTCTTTTTAAATTCATATAAATAAAGATATAATTTTTGTGTACATACACATTTTTATTTATTTATACAGTCATAGGTGTGCACTTTTTAAAATTAAGTTTGAAGTCCTTTAGTTTGATTCATAAATAATGCAGTTTTTTTAATGCACATTAAAATAATTTGTCATTATTTGGTTACATTTCTTTTGTAAAATCTTTTAACCAATAATTTTTTTTTGTCAAATATGTAGCATATGCAATTTTTGAACATTGCCATTTTACTGTATCTTTTCTTTCTGATGAAAATCATCCCTCTAGTTGAAACATAAAAATAGTTTTACATATAAGTAATTTTCTTTGTACTTTATTTTTTTGTTGTACATACATATTATATTTAATCTTGTAATTGAATATTAATAAATACAGTAATATATATAAAGTACAACTTAAATTTTTTTTATCCACATAGGAGGGCTTTCAACTATCTTTGTAGTCTTTGTCTACTAATATGTTCAAAGGTTAACTTTCCCACAATTCTGTGATTTTTACATTTGCTGTCAGTCTGTTTATTAAGTCATGCTTATATTTATATATTAACATGGCTTTCTTTATTTTCTTTTTATTATTGTTTCTTTCAATTTGTAATATTTTTACATTATTATAATTCAAATTGAAACCATATATACATAAGCTATTATGGTCATAAAAATGCTGAAACATTATCATTTCCATTACAATTTTGTTTCATTTTTGAATCCTTTTTAATAAAATCAAGTGCTCTTTAGTTCTTTTCTACAATGTGTATCTTGATTCCTTTATATATGCACTGCCGCACTTACATCTCCATTTAGAAATGATGCAATTTTTATATACAAGATTAGGTATATAACTTTGACGATATACAGGCATCGAATAAGAATATCATTACATATTATATTTAAAATTTTCAAAGTTAAATGATACAAATAACGTATTTTTTGGATTAAACTGTATATTATTTTGTTTAAATCCAGATTTTCCAACAAAATATCATTCATCATGTTCAAGGTTACAGTTTTCAAAAAGACTGTTAGGTTTTAAGTAACAACAAAATTGAAAAGAAAGTGAAAATGCAATCATTCTTATATATATTTGATGCCAAAAAACATCACATGATCACCATTTCTTATGCTTTCTTATAATTGTTATTAAAACAGATAAAACTCTCCATACAGTATTGCCACTCAGTGAAAGCCAAAGTAATCAATGGATGCCCAAAAACTTGTGCATAAAATTCCCATCTAGTGCCTACTCATCCAATATCCCCAGACTAGTTTCTGGCTTGTGGCCTTCATCAGTGAGAAAGCCTAAGATTTAGGTGCAGCTCTCAGATCCAAGGCCACAAGCCAGAAACTAGTCTGGGGATATTGGATGAGTAGGCACTAGATGGGGATTTACGCACAAGCCTTCTGGCATCCATTGATTACTCTGGCTTACACTGAGTGGCAATACTGTATGGAGAGTTTTGCCTGTTTTAATATATTTGATGATTGATTATTCAGAATAGATCGATTAGTAACATTTCTATTTCTTGCAGTTTTTCAATTGATTAAGTTCAACTTGATTGTAAAAGAAAGAGTTAAAACGTGGTTTCCACAAAGGTGGAATATCTTGTCCTACATCAGATTTACTTAAATATTTTTTTATTGAATACATTTTTATGCTTTCTAATTCTGATATTAATTCATCTATTGGACTGACCTCATTAAGCATTGTGAACATGAAATTTCATATATATCTTGGTATTCCAAAAGTACTCAGTCTTTAGGTTTATGGGGAAAAATCACTTTTTTCTGCTAGTGAAAAAATAGTCTTAATATTAAAATTAGATAGACTTTTGCTGATCATATCAGCAACTTCTTTAATATAAAGTAAAACAACTCTATCACTGATCAATGAAATTCCCAATTTCATCATCTTTTTTCTTTTTAGTACGAATGCTATGTAAAGCTTTGTATATGCTTTTTATTAAAGAATCTTTTTATTTAGCCTTATTTCTTGAGCAAGATGATGCTTATAAGATAAATTATATGTTGTCATCAAAAGATTTTCTGCCACAGAAAATATATGAGCAGGATGATGATGAGAATGAAAATTAAGTGTAGTTTAAATAAATTAATACATGGCTTAATCCAAAAATACTTTATTAACATATATTTAGTGAAGTATTATCTATTCATGCCTTATGCAAATAAAATCTACGGGTTGTTTTTTTTTTTTTTTGGTGTTGTTAGATATTACAAATTGGTAATGAGGTGGTGTAACAAGAAATGGTTAAAATTGATTATATAATCGTTTATTTAGAAAATGAAAAAAAATCTCCGATCTTGTTACTTTGCATCTGTCGTTTTAATATGCTGCATGGATTTTAGAATAACAAGACTAATTAAAAAGAGAACTTAATTAGAAATTCAATATAACATCAAATTCCATATATATAACTTTTTTTTCTTTAATTTAAAATGACATAATCATTTTCATTTTTTATAGCTGTATTGCACCTTAATTAATTCAAGTTATATTTTTAAATGTTTTTCTGTTAATCAGATTAACAATATTTTTTCTTATATCAATAATGAATTATAGCTGCTTGGAAAATAAAAAATTCAATTGAGAATGGCATTCTGGGAATGCAAATAAAAGAGCCTACAAATGAAGAAAGCTATTCATTCTGTTTCTTCTACTTTTCTTATTCCTTTGTGCTGTGCTAAGATATTCTAATATTCAGTGATGGGTAATAAAATTAGAAGAGAAGGAGGTAAAAATTCAATTTTTCACTGTAATTCAAAATACAAACCCAAATCAAATATTTTAATAAATTAAAAGACATATGTTTTATTTGAGAGTTCATAAAAAGTTGGGTACCAAATCTGCCACTGTCAGAATAGATCCTGGATACTCTATCAACTATGAAATATAGTGCGGGGTATCTTGATAAAAAGTAATTTGAAGATTTTTGATGTTTCTTAAGAGCTTGATATTCTTTAACTTTTCCAATCCGAGATTTTGCACAGATAAAATGTTCTTTGATACAATATTTGATAATATACATAAATTAATCTTTCTTTTAATTTTTTATGCAGTTTACATATTTATATCACAATTTTGATGATTTTTTAGTAAACAATTTTTTTGTTGATGCAGTTTTATAATAATTAGATCTGCTATTGGATATGTTATAGTTACAATATGTATATTGAATATTTATAATAGTCAAATGATGTTGCTTTTTGACTATATAGGGACCTCTCAAATTTTGACACAAGATAGCTTTATAAAGATAAGAGTGGCCATCTTATCTTCAACCTAAATTCCCACTTATATGGGTCAATCTGAAACATCTTGATTTGAGAGCTTGAAGTTGTTACTCTCTTCACTTAAAGCAGTGGAATTACCATGCTTTTTCAGAGTAAAGCAAACAATAATTTTCAACAAACAAGGGAGTTATCAAGTTAACCATCTTTATTCTTTAAACAAAGGTGTTAACTTTTGTTCTAAAGTGGTGCAGTAAGATATGTAGGAAAGTAAATGTTAAATGAATATTTATAGTTTCAAAACTGTCTTTATTTTTTACTTCTTAAAATAATATGTGTATATAGAATCACATGATAACATCTCATGCATATTTAAATCATGAATCTTCAATTTGTTGTCAAGGTAACATCCATAAATAAGAAGATGTATTCTATATTTCACTCTGGTCTAAGATCTTAATACAGACAAAGGGAATTTTCAGAGAATATTAACTGTTCAAATTTTAGCATTCCTAGATGTTTATACAAACCCCATTAAACATGCAAATATAACGTGTTTTGAAAGTAGACTAATAAATAATAAGTTTTCAACTTTCAAAGTCCACTGCCCTTAATTATTATTTTAAATAATAAACCTGATATTTCATAAAACTAGGTGGTTTTATAAATGTAACCACATGATAACAGTCCAAGCTTATCTAAACTATAAATTTTCGATCTGTTGTCAAGGCAACTCTGTAAGTAAAACATGGATTCCACCAGCTTTGGTCAATATCAGATTCATTGTCTAAATAATATTTATTAGCAGTGAGGTTTGAAGGTTTTAGAAATGATTAAATATTAGTCTACTTTTAAAATAGATTATATTTGCCTCTTTAATTGGGTTTATTTAAACTAGAAAAATAAAAATCTCAATCTGTTAATATACTGTGATTAAGATCATAGACCAAAGTGGAAAGTGAAATTTATTTTTTTATTTATAGAGGTTACCTTTATAACAGATTAAATATTAATGATTGTGATGAAACCACTTAGTTTTGTGTAATATCATGTTTAATATGTGTATATGTGCAGTATAGCACAATATTAATGTTCATGCCTTAGTTAAATATATTTAATATCAATATTCAAATTTGCATGCATTTGCTCATATATGTAATAATAAAGAGGTTTTTTTATAATCTACAGCTAAGTGCACTTTTGGCAAAACTCACCATAACCATAACTCTCTTAAATTAATTATTGCTGCTTCCTTATTTATACTGTAATTTCATTTGGTAGATAATTGGATGCTGTTTTCTCTTTTGTTTATTACATTGATATGGTTGGCAATAAACTATGCTTCCTTGATCTTTACTTTCTATCATTGGACTCCATACACAATAGATTGATTGTCTGGGAGTCAAAGCTATGGCCAAATTGCTTTTTGTTTCCATATGCCATAGCATCAGCTGGGAAACAAACCCACGATAAACATCTGCAAGCAACTGCTTGCTTGCAAGATGGCTGTGCTGACCTCTCAGCTACCAACACTTGATGCAAAAATGCTCTCAGCTTTGGATTATAAAGAAGAAAGAAACCACTACATTATGCTGATAAATATAACCACTTTGGTACGATGATGAACAGATGTATGCAAATCTGAATTACAAGTACAAATGAAAGGAAATATCAATATCAATCTCAATATATAAATGGAAATAACATATTATCATTGTCCAATCATATTTTTTAACCCTAACATTATTTTATGGGAATTTGGCTCTCGTTATACACTAACTCAATCACAAGTGAAGCTGTTTGAAACCAAATAAATATAAAAAGTGACTCTTTATATACCATCTTTCAAAAATTGCTATTATAATTTGATAAAAATACATCTTTAAATTTACAATCTATTAAACGGATATATTTCTTTATTATGTAAATAATAATCAATTATTTGGATGAATTCTTTTCTAATTAAAGATAAATATAAATCTTTAATATGTAATGTAAACATTTTGTCTTTTATCTTAGTAACTTATCAATACTTTAGATAAAATGAAAGGAAAATGAAAAAGTAAACATTTACAAATACAATACTTGTTACATAGAAAATAAATATAATAAATGTATGTATAAATGATGAACAATAGATAAGTAACCAAGGTAGGAAGATCATATAAAGTAAAACAACAGATAAAGTTACTAATAACATAAACGTTCTGGGTAGAAATCAATAAAAATGATAAAAGAGATATTATTGGATCAGAATATATCAGGAATCAATAAATAATGAATTTCTAATACAAAAGTGAAAAGGATCTTTACAGACAGAAGTGTTATTTGACAGTTGAAGAAATGAATGGAAACAGAATTGATGGATACATAAATAAATTATTATTGAAGATATGTAGGCAGTTCAAAAAAAAGAATTTATAAACAATAAAAAATCAAGAAATAATGAATATTAAACATATTATAATAAATGAAATTAGCACAAGATAAATGGAATGGTTTGGACATCTATAAATAACAATTAAAACAAGATTAATACAATTTATATTAAAATAATTAATAATTGGGAAAGAGAAAAAGAAAGCATCTAAAAAGGAGATGGAAAAAAGGAATAGATAAAAAGGTAGAGAGAATTTTTTTTAGAAATATTTATGGAAGGATAGAGAGGAATGGTGATTGGGAATAGGAAGATGTCATAGAGCATAATAGATTGATATAAAGATGAATAAATAATAACGAAGATAGCATGTTTTCACTTGATGTTACAGATTTATATAATCATTAAATTAGAAAATAAAAGATCAATATTTTTCTATTAAATGAATTTATTATCTAACATACAGACTATATATATATCTGTACAAACAATGTAATATTTAGGGTATTTTGAGCTCAGACTTTCACATGACCTTCAACTCTCCACACTATCTCATACCACTGATATACTTGACCACATATATGTCCAAAAGATAAATAATCATCCATATGTGTTTTGTACTAAACCAGCACCATCAGTTGGTCCAGATTATCATCTCCACAAATACATACAATAAGTGATCAGATTTATATTAAGATAGTTAATCTTCACACTTTAATAGCAGGCTTCAATCCACTCCACTCTCCAACTCTCAGAAGTCCATCATATTAAAATCTGATGATGGAGCATTTAAAGCCCACACTGATGCCGACATTCTCATCCAACACCCTATATATTACATTATAAGTTTATATATAGTCTATATGTTAGATATTAAATAGTAGTTTGGATGTCTTCCTAGCCCTTATATATGTACTTAAATGAATTATGCCCTGTACATGAAAGGTCAGAGTGACTTATGATCAACCTGGGTGTGACAAGAATGTCAGCATCAGTGTGGGCTTTAAGCATTCCATCATCAGATTTTCAGTAGGATGGAGAGCTGAAGAGTTAGAGAATGGTGTGGATTGAAGCCTGTCCAATAAAATGAGAAGATTATCTAACTTAATATAAATCTGAGCACTTACTGTATATATGTGTGGAGATGATAATCTGGACCAACTGATGAGTGCTGGTTTAGCATGAAATATGTATATTGGTGGTTATTTATCTGTTGGACATATGTGTGGGTAAGTGTATTAGTGGCATGAGATAGTGTGAAGAGTTGAGGGTCATGTGAAAATATGAGCTCGAAATGCCCTATATATTAAATGATTTTTGTAAAATAAAAATAACAGAAGTGTCCACATATTTAAAAATATTTAAACAATTATATCTGTTATTAAAAATTATAACATTCAATTATAATGAAAGGGTCTAGTTTATTAAGGGAAGTAGGGAAAATGTGAGCTTTTTTTTTACATATGTATATAAGTAATTGCTGTAATTGTGTTCTCCCTATAAAAGACCAAAATTGCAATTAAAGGAAGATTTTTTGGTGGATTCCCAAAATGTTTACAATAGGCAATTTTTATTGGTCTGTGCCAATTATTCCCAAAATGTTTACAGTAGACAATTTTTATTGGTCAGTGTCTATGATTCCCAAAATTTTTACAGTAGACAATTTTTATTGGTCAGTGTCTATGATTCCCAAAATTTTTACAGTAGACAATTTTTATTGGTCAGTGTCTATTATTCCCAAAATGTTTATAGTAGACAATTTTTATTGGTCAGTCCAAAATGTTTACAGTAGACGATTTTTATTGGTCAGTGTCTATGATTCCCAAAATTTTTACAGTAGACAATTTTTATTGGTCAGTGTTTATTATTCCAAAATGTTTACAGTAAGCAATTTTTATTGGTCAGTGTCTATTATTCCCAAAATGTTTACAGTAGACAATTTTTATTGGTCAGTGTCTATGATTCCCAAAATTTTTACAGTAGACAATTTTTATTGGTCAGTGTCTATTATTTCCAAAATGTTTACAGTAGACAATTTTTATTGGTCAGTGTCTATGATTCCCAAAATTTTTACAGTAGACAATTTTTATTGGTCAGTGTCTATTATTCCAAAATGTTTACAGTAAGCAATTTTTATTGGTCAGTGTCTATTATTCCCAAAATGTTTACAGTAGACAGTTTTCATTGCTTAGGGGGGAATTATTGCATGACTGTGACTTTTCTAAAAGAAAAAAATAACAGAAACTTCCAAATGTATAAAAATATGTAAAACAATTACATCTGTTAAAAATTATTTAAAAAAATATATAAATTAAATTCATTAATCTTAATTTTAAGTATAGTTCAATTATTCATCCCCAGAATAAAATAAAGTTATATTTGAAAGCTGGCTGTTGTTTACCAAAAATAAATTATTCATTCATGGAATAATAAAAGAAAGATACCTGTGCATGTAAAGTTCACAATATGAGTTTATTTTTTGGCTGAATATGGAAAAGGCATTGAATTTGTAATTGAATATCTTTAGAAAAAATTAACTTTATTTAAATATTCCAAATACATTCAATTGTTAGTAATAATACACAGGTTAGTATAAGCACAATGTTTAGAGAGATATTGTTCTCCCCTCTTCATCAGTTGTTGCTAGCCTGATCAGTGACATTACTATCATGGGAATTGAACCTGGATCCTTAGAAAATTCAGTAGATCGTTTTGTATTATGTCAGAAAGCTTCAAATTAAGGTTTCACCTGAAAAAATCTATTCATTGTAAAAAAGTATTAGCTAGGAGATAATAACTGTTGTGTTTGGTTAGGCTTGCAGATTCATTTCCAAACCAACAGATACAAAATGAACAACTATTCAGCAATAAATATGTATAATTTATTAGTACAAAATATATACCCATGTTAGTTAACAAATGAACAAATATAGTTGATATGCTTCAATGCTGAGATAGTTGTGCGGAGTAAGGAACTCACTTCCAGCTAATGATTAACCTGCATCGTGAGTTCTGGTAAAAAAACTCTTCCAGCTATGTAGTTAGCTTGCCCCAAGTCAACTCTAGTTCAGACATAGCAGTTTCCAGTCCATAGGTGGACTTGCCTCCAAAAGGCTGACTATTTAAAGGCAGATCCCCTACCTTACTGGAAACATGCAGATTCAGTATGCAAACCCCAGTGAAGGTTTTGATCCTGTTGGATAGCAATTGGGTGCTAGCCAATCAGGTAAGGAATCTGGAATAGTCCACTTCTGAAGGCAGGGACAGATATGACCATAACTATGTAAATTTAGCAATCTATGCATATCTTAATAAGATTTGAAATACAGGTATTCTTCATTTACCTGGAGTTTAATTGTAAATATAGGCGATTTGAACACAGACTTTCAAGCATCTTAAACTATCCACACTATCTCATACCACTGATATACATGACCACACACATGTAGAAAAGATAAATAATTACCAATATCCATATTTCATGCTGAACCAGCACACATCATTTGGTCCAGATTATCAACTTTCACACATATATATAATCAGTGCTCAGTTTTTATATTAAGATAGCAAATCTTCATAATTTAATGGACAGACTTCAATCTACTCTAATCTCCAACTCTTCAGCCATCCATACCTTTGAAAATATGATAGTGTAAAGCCCAAATCCCATGCTGATGCCAATATTATTGCCATGCCCATGTTGACCTCAAGTCACTCTGACCCCTCATGCATAGGAATTTATTGATTTAAAAACACAGTAGATGGACGGGCAGCATGCTGTCCATTAAAGTAAAAAGATTTGATATCTTAATATATAAACTGAGCACTGTTATATATATATATATTGTAACGATATATAAATATGTCGTTACATTTATTTAAAATAAAAACTTAAAAGCAAATAAAAGTAAAAAACTAAACGCTAAAATTAAAATATTGTTAAACGTATATACATTCGCACAGAGGCCAAACTTTAAAAATATTTTTTTAAAAAAAAAAACAAATAAGTATTTGAAAGTACTTTTTTTATAAAAGTACAAGATTTAAAAATAAAAACAGGTATTAATTAATGTAATCTGTAAATGGAAATGATTGTTTATAAATTGTTTGAAAAGCAAGCTAGCTTCGGGATCTTGTATAATTAAAATGATCTGATGAAAGATAGATAAGAGAATAAAAAGAAATTAGCTTGACCAATGGAAGCACTAAGCCTTGGCTCGGACCCTAACGAAAGTGATGGATTAGTGACGTTTTGTTGATTGAATCCGTGTGGATTAATATAAAAAGGGAAATACAGTTTTTTCAGGCAGTTCCAGCATTGTGTGTTTGAGAATTGTGGTAGGACGCACATACCACACTCTCTATTTAAGGAAAAATGAAAAGACTGTGATACCTTGAACCAGCTATTGCCATCTGCAGAACATTATCTTCCAATGGAGGCGCCGCGGGAATTAAAAGCAGAAACCTGGACTCTTCTACCATGAGCTATGAACTTTACAAATTAACAACAACCAAAAAAGTAATTAAGAACTTTCATCATTAATTTTTTTTTCAAAGATTCAGCTAATTGAAATTTTAAAATGAACTCTTATTTGATTTTCAAATTAATAATTGATTGTTTAAATTTATATAGTTAAGTTTTGCTAAAATCATTTCCATTTTTATTATTTTTATTTGTAGTAATATTTATTGTAGAAATTATTAAATGCATTACATTTAAGTTGGGTATAGACGTTGCAGAGATTCGTTAGTGGTTGATTATGTTGTGGTTTTCACATTCGATTAGAATATATGGATCAACGATATCACTGCAAGCATCTTACGATGAATGCTAATGGGATTTGTATATTCCCTATGCAAGTGACGTTTATCGATGACTTTGTATTTTGATCGGTTGTGTTTAATTTGGAATGTTTTGACCGTGGAATCTGTGCAGCCAATCTATACCCAACATTTTTTAAACAAATCTGTGCGAACATATTTAAATGTTAAATTTAAGTCGGGCGTGAATGGCTATATAGTTTTGTAAAGTTATATTAAGGGAGGGTAATCTTAGGTTATTCATTTCGTAGTTGAATTGGTTCAATGGATTGGATATATTTGTGTAATTGTAGATGTAGTATGAGGTCTGCTACGGGCAGGATTATAGATATACGCCACACACCCTCTGTTTGCCTATGGATGGGTTTGTAAGTCGGCAGAACACCGCAGTCCATTCCTATGGAGTTTTTTGTTTATTGTTCTACTTGCCAACAGATGTCACATTCCTGTTGGTGGAGAGTCAATGCCTTCTCTATTTCTACTTATTGTTCAGATGTACTTTCCTGACAGTATAGTATTTTGTGTTGTCGTATCATGCTACATTGAATACATGAATGCATCAGATGGATTGGCGTCAGTTTGGTTGCGAAATTTGTTGCCTAAGGTTAAATCAGGGAAGAATATTTTCTTTTCAAATGCAGATCTATGTAGTCTATTCATACTTGACTAGCTAAATAAAATATTAAACTCATTGAAACTTAGTTAAATGTAAAATTAAAAGTTAATATAAAAATCTAAAATGTTAAACTTATTCCTCAAAATTTAAATGTTATTTTATATGCGCGTAAATAAATATTTTTATGTGTTAATTTCTGGCAGTGGCTTTTATTCTTTTATATTTAAGATATAAAATTTATAGATTTTTATCTCTGCGTCTCCGCTGAGCTAGTGACTTGGGCTAACGATCGGAATATTTAAATAAAGTGGAATCTTAACAGCGCGTATCTGCCTACTTTATAAATTTTTCTAGGCTCAAATGCCTAGATGGCGCCCTGGTAGTTGCAGATATTGTTTTTGCGGTTAGATTCGATCTTCAATTACATTTCGATCGTTATAATATATATGGGAGATGATAATCTGGACCAATTGAAAAGTGCAGGTATAGCATGAAATATGTATATTGGTGATTATTTATCTTTTCTACATGTGTGTGAACATGTGTAAGAGTAGTATGAGAGAAATGTGAATAGTTGAAGAGGGCTAAAAAGTCTGTGTTCAAATCCTTATAATTTACAATTAAGTTCCAGGTATACGAAGAATGCCTGTATTTCAAATCTTAAACCTGCATCATTTCTATCCCTCTTCTACGTATTTAAATTGATAAGGTCCTATATATGAGGGGTCAGAGTGACTTGAAGTCAATATGGATGTGGCAATAATATTGGCATCAGCATGGTGTTTGGGCTTTTCATCATCAGATTTTCAATGGTATGGATGGCTGAAGAGTTGGAGGTTGGAGTAGATTCAAGCCTGTCCATTAAAGTATGAATATTTTCTGACAATATAAAAACTGAGCACTGATTGTATATATGGGTGGAAGATGATAATCTGGATCAACTGATGAGTTTTGGTTTAGCACAAAATGCTTATATTGGTGAATATTTATCTTTTTTACATGTGTGTCATCATGTATATCAGTAGTATGAGATAGCTGAAAAGTGCTTGAAAATCTGCGTTCAAATCCCCTATATTTATATATTTTAATAGTAGAGATGCAAACTTACATTAATTGAAAAAAAAAAAACTTGAAAAAATGTCATCAATTTAGAAAAACCAAGACAAATGTTTATTCCCAAAATATCAACACAATAATAAAAATGGGTACAGATATTGTATTGCAGGGGTGGCCAACTTTTGTGTTCATAAGATCTACTTTTTATTTTTAAAATGTGTTGCGATCGACTTGTCATAGGCGTAGTCTAAGTGGAGGGAGGTGTTAAATACATACTATTTTTATATATCTACCTAGTAAAAAATAACAATTATTTAACTGGCCAAAAGACTCATGTCCGGGGGAATTGAAGCAACATGAGTAAGTATTAGCAATATTTATTAATTCAAATTAGCTACATTAAATCAAGATTAAAAATATTATTTTCAATAACGATACGGTTTAGTGGATTTCACCTATCTAGAATTGGAAAATTTTTTAGAACAAACACAAAAATAACAAAGAAACTTAAAAATCTTGACTTAATTTGGTTCACTCGTTACCCAACAGCTCTTGCCAGATTGACCTCGCGATCGACCGGTGGGTCATGATCGACTTGTCGGATATCCCTGTTATATTGGACTAAATGAGTGAGATTGCTTTTATCTCCAAATTTAAAAAGTACATAAAGCAAAAAAAAAATTGAATATAAATTTCTTGTGATGCTAGGGTTTATTTGAATTTTTTTGTTATGAAGATATATATATATTTTCAGATGTCATAGCATCATCCGGGAGGCGAACCCACAACCGTCTGCAACCAACTACTTGCTTGCAAGGCGGCTGCGATGACCTCTCGGCTAACAACGTTTGACAAGATAAGTAGAGTTTGTGCCTTTATTTTCAACTTATTAACAAAAATATTACTCAGTAGGTCAATGTTCTGTAGAACTATTTCTTGTGTGATCAGATTCAATAAGCCCTTAGCATAACTATTAATGCTCAATTAGTAGAATGCAGAAAATTATTCATATCTGCAGCTGAAGTGACATTTATAAAGATAATAAATAAATAAATAAAGAGCAATAACTATAAAAGAATAGTGGAAACGAGGATATTAATGATTTTAAAGACTATAGAAAAACTGATAAAAATGTTAAAAAATATTTATATACTACAACAATTTGTTAAAAAATTTTATAAACAAAAAGTTAAAAGATTGTCTAAATCATTTTTATCAACAGAGGAAGAAAAGGGAAAAAAGAAAAAACAGTATATAAACATCAGAAAAACTCGGTGAAATGTTTTAGGCTATACAGAATTTAAAAATTTGGATTTTAAATGTAACACTATTTTTTATATGTATGAGTACTACATTTTGGAGCAGAAAAAACATTTTGGAGCAGAAAGAAAAACGTTTGAAAGCATTTTTTTAAAAAAAATGTTATCCTTCAAAAAGAGTAGCTTATTACACTTGCAATAGTGCACTTGGTGCATTCTTACTGGTAAAAATATACCACCTCCTTTTATTGCAAAGCTGCATAACTTTTTAGGTTTCTCAATGTGCAAATCAAATAGAGCAATGAAATCACATATACAAGAAAATTTATTATACTCTATTCAATCTTGGATCAAATCATTATCTTTGTCAAGCATTGGTGGTCAAGAGGTCAGCACAGCAGCCTTACAAGCAGTTGTCCTGAGTTAGCTGATTCGCTTCTTGGCCGATGCTATGTCACATAAAAAAAATCATTATCTAAAGCCTATTTATCACTTTATGCCAAATCTTCACTTATAAATATTATTATTTTTTAAAAAGTTAATTATTTTATGCCTACTGTGAATTTTTCAAAGTCTTTTATCAAAAGAATTCACACTTTATATGGTAAACGTTTTTGGAAAAAAAACCCTGCTGCAATCAGTTTGAAAAATATGCAAAAAATATCAAATATAATGGTTTATCACTACACTCAATAAATACTTTCTTTTTGCAAAAAAGTAACAATATGATTGATAGAATTGTTATTAAATTTCAAGATCTAAATTATTACACATCTATAACTTCTACAGACACATCTCCACCTATAAATGAAAATTGGCTGTTACAGATGATAAATTTTACAAAAAAATCTCTAAATTTGGATGGTCAATTGCTGGATAAAAAAATAACATATTGGCAAACTTATTATTTATCACATGATATAGATTAAAAACAATTCACATTATTACAAGTCACTAATAAACTAATTATAAAGAGATTCAAACGTTTGCCATTAGAACTAAAATACCTCGATTTTCTTGTAAAAATGAATCTAAGAAGCATTACCTACAAATCTTTTTCTTCACACAATGTGGGGTATTTCAAAAATAAACTCCATTTGTCCAATATGTTCAAGATCAGATGAAACTAAACACTTTCTATATCAATGCTATATGCTGGAAAACACTAAAGAATTTTTATTCAATATAACAAATTTGACTCACAATATAATAAAAACCTTAAATATTAGTTTACATGGTGGAATTTATCAAGCAAATTAGAATATCCACTTGTAATAAACAATGAGGATTGCCAATTCCTCAACAAGTTTTGTAATAAATGCTTAGCTAGAGAAAGCATTTCAAATATCTCTGCCAGGACCCCCCCCCCAACCTCTGACCATGATTTCATGCTCTGGCACTCCTCAGAGAGGTGCTAGGGTAGGTCTAGTGTCTGAACCTACCCTAGCATCTCTTTGAGGAGTGCCAGAGCACAAAACCATGGTCAGAGGTTTGGGGGAGAGGTCCTGGCAGAGATATTTTAAATGCTTTCTCTAGCCAAGCATTTATCACAAAGCTTGTTGAGGAATTGGCAATCCTCATTGTTTATAACTTACAAGCTTAAGAGTATAGGGCTATGTGATCTATGACTTTTATTTTGTCCACTTTTATAATATTTGCGTTATGGTGTCTAAGATTTCACATCTGTTTTAAACAAAATGTGGCAAACTCAACAATTTTTTAATTGAACGAAATTAAAGAAATTAACAATAGAGACAGTATTAATTTACACAAGGAAACCTTCAAAGCCTCATGGGATCTAATCAAAATGTAGGACTAGAAATATTGCCACTTGTATTTTTTATTTATTTATAAGTTCTCTAATTTTTTCACATGTAAATTTCTTAGAATTAATATATAAATAAAATTTTCTTTTTTTTTAAAAAAAAAAAAGAAGATAACCCTTCTGAGATATTGCCAAAGTCAGTAGCCTAATACTTTATTTTATTCTCATCCATTTTCATCATAAGAATAACAATGGATAAAGTATATTTTATCAATGTTTTTTCAAAGAAAATAGGATAAAGGGAACACACACATACATGTGTAATACTGTGAAAGATAGAAAATGTGACAATAAGATTAATAGAGAGATGAAAGAAAAATTCATAATCCGAACTTCGCAAAAAAGATTCAGTACAGAAAGTGTTAAATATAAAAAAAGAAGGAAGAAGAATTGGAGGGTTCACTCAAGTGGCACTACAACCCACATAATAAGAGCATATATGGGTATGTGTGTACCCACATGCATGATTAAATAAATCATAATAAGTACAAGGCTTTAACTAAAATGAAAATAGATTAAATAAATATATAAAGAGAGATAATTTTAATGCACAAAAGAATAATACATGATTGGATATTTTTACAAATATTTGATACTTTCTTATTTAATATTTACAATAATTTTGAAAGCAATATTGGTAATATCTGATAAAAGTTTTAAAACATTCAAAAGAAAAGTAGTAAATGAATTATTAAGTGACTTCAGTGGAAAAAATAAAATTGGAAAGTATGCAGAAATAATTTTTTCAGCCCTTAGTTTTTCCTCAATCAATAGAGATTGGAAGTGATAGTTAGCGGTTACTTTAATCAATGTGTGTGTGCATGCAAGTTTTTTATTGTGAGCAGTTAAAAATGTTTGCTTTGTCCAAGTAGTATGCAAAGAGGCAAAAACTCTCCCTACAGTAGCGCCATTCAGTATAAACCAAAGTAATCAATGGATGCAGAAAGGCTACTTTCTATCTTGCAGTTTTCATCAGTGAGAAGCCTTGGATCTGAGAGCCTAAACAATTGTGATCTTGCAATGTTTAGTGGTCTATATAATATGGAAATCATTTTATATCTATGTGAAGCCAGATTACATCTAATATAGATGGTAACAATCAAGCCTTAACCTATCTAATATAATATGATGTTTGTGTTCGGGGGGGGGGGGTCAGTTATCTCCTGAATCAGTGAATAAATATCAAAATATTTACAGCATTCTAGAATATATCAAAATATAGGGATTCTGGTATCCTATCTAATAATCATCAAAAGAAAATCATTTAAATTCATATATATGAAAGGATCTTTCCCAGGGCCAACAAAGGATTATGTAAAAATAACTCAAAAATAGGTAAACTTGACTTCATTGCCAAAAAAATTGTTATTTTAGTTTTAAAGTTAAAATCTTTTGTTTTTCATAAGTCATCATATCTATCTATTATCATATAAAACAAAACAAAAAAATTCATATTTGTATGTTTGTGGATATTTTTATGTAAGCCATGGCTTTAAAACATTTTACTAATATGTCATAAGATTTTGTTTGAATCACAAAGGGTTACTTATGTTATTTAGCTTCTCGATTTCTCAAGCTTCTATATACTTGAGACATACAATTACTCTTTACTAGTAATGTATTTTCAAGTGTATCTGCCATCATCATATACCATGTATAATTTATTTACATGATTATTAATGTACTATATATATTATCATCAACAATTATTGTCATTCCACTGCAGGATGAAGGTTTCTCCAAGTTTAATCCATCTTCTCTGATCGTTACCTTCTTTTCTCCACATCATCCCTGCATGCTTGCTATTTCATCCATCTATCTCACATGTGGTCACTTTTAGGGTCTTTTACAATCTCTCAAAAATTGCTAAGCAATTATAAACTTTTCAAACACAATATATAGATTTAAAATGAAAAAGAGACTCTATCTGAAAATGCGATCTGTAGTATGCAGTACACATAATTAGGAAGACATCTTTGGGATAGATAATAAATATACTATCATGTAATAATAATTAAAGATGATACAACACCAACTTCAATAAAGCTGTCATTTGTCCTTTGAATTAGTCTTGCCCACACTAGTGTGTACACATATGGATTAGAAACCTCTGATCTTCCCAGATGATGAGCATTTAGTTTATCAGATGTAGAACAGCTCAAAAATACTCAACACATACTAGAAAGTTGAGATATTAAATTATAGACATGAATACTTTGTTTATACATACAGAAAAAATCCACACTTCTTTATCTATACCTGTTGTTTTTGTCAAACAATAAGTGAAATCCTACATTAAATAGAAATGACTTAAGTGAGGAAGATAATCTCTTCATCTTCAAATATAAATTTAAGAGAAATATAATTTATTTGGATTAGTACTTCTATTTTGGTTAGTCAATTAGTGTTTAATATAAACACTGAAGTAGACATTTAGACATCACCCACTGTATTATACTCTCAAATTGAGATGTCAAACACACATCTAAAAAAACTACTTATCTACAGTTGTTAATATTTATGGATAGACACATCTTAACCAACTATTTTTGTTGCTGAGTAATATATCAGGATCATATTATAAAAGATTTGAAAGCCTAAAGCCTTTCATCTATATGATTTTATTTAAAACCAAAGGCTATAAGTGTTCACTTCCATAGATTAGTATTTTACTTATTTTAATATACCCGTGAAGACCTAAAGACCTTTAATCATATGCAAACATCAAGAGAGGTGATATAGATTAAGGACAAGTGTTAGAAATATTTAACAACCAACCATACTTGTTGTTAAGCATTAAACCTTAAGGTATCATAACAACTGAGAAAAGCAACATTTTAATTTGCTTCTAAATCAGTGGTTAAATTTGTAAACCTTATAATAGGTGAGAATAGGTTTTATTAATTAAAGATTCGAGCTGAAATGCTTATAATAATCTAGTAATTTATTAAACTCCTTATCGTTAAGAAAAGAGAGGGTTTTAATGAATTTTTTTTTTTATATTAAACCTTTATTTATTTCAAATTATATTTTATCGATAAATCAATTTTGTCTTTTATTTTTGAAAATTTATCAATCAATTTGGGATAGAACATTGACATAATGTTAGATCAAAAGGGGGAAGTGTTGTGAATCAGCTGGATTTGACAGATACAGCGACAAGCATGGCAGTTAGAGTAATGCATAAAGAAGATAAGCTTCTCTAAAATATTTATAGATTATTTCTTGTATTATTTATACACTATATAAGTTATGGTTTATATACACATGTAAGCAAATCGCCCTAGGTCAAGATGACATCAAAATCGAAACTGTATGTGGTAACGTTATGCCTATAATCATCAAGTACCTATGAAACAACATCGTTAGTTGATCTATTTCCAAAAGAAATGGTAAAAACAAATGAATACAAAACTCTGGTTACAATCCAATAGTAACTGGAAATGGTAAAAACAAATGAATATAAAACTCTGGTTACAATACAATAGTAACTGGAAATCATCATCACCACTGTTTGATGACCCCATGTCAGTTGCTAAAGATATATCTTAAATACTTCAAACAATTCTAATCTAAAACTGGCCAAGCTAAACTATCAACCTACTACAGTAATAATATAGGTACACATTTCTTTACCAACTATGATACATTGCTAGCTTATACTATTTCTCAAATTATTAAGGAATAAACCATAGAAAATATTAATACTACTTTATACTTAGAGAAACAATAAAAAAATACTGAATACTACTTTTTAATGTTTTTTTTTAAATTTGAAGGAGTATTATTATTACCATTAATTTAAGATATTTCTGAGAAATGAAATTATTATAGTTTTTTTACAAGTTTAAAAATGATATTATCAAAGATAGGACTTGAAATAGTTATATTAAGAAAGTCATATGTATTCTTATCTTGGAAGTAGATCTTCCATGGTTAGAATAATTAAATGCAAGCCAATTTTGAAGCTTGAGAAGATTGCCAATCCTGAAATGGATAAGATTTAAAAAATTAATATCTCAAAAAGCTCAGGTAAGAATACATGTAGTCAGAGAAGTAAAGTGAAAAATCATAATTAGAAAGCCATGCTGATAGAATAATGGTATAGGAAGTGAAAGATAGAGTAATAGCCCATGTTAAAAAGAAGAGACTGGCACAGTGAGAAAACCAACAGCAATCAAAGGAATAAAAAGTGAGTAAAATATGGACAAAGACTTACAAGAGTGATGCAGATTAGGAACAAACCTGACTTCACTATATTAATGAAAATCATGCAAAGTATGACACAACAAATGAAACAAAGTATGGAAAGATTATAATGGAATATTATAGGAATGATAAGAATAATGAAGTAAAACATGGAAGAAGCATTAAGTTAGCAGATGACAGAATGAAAATGGAATAGGAAAAAACAATATATAGATAACAAAATTTAAAATAAATATGGCATATAAAGCAATTGATGCCACAATAAGCAGAAGAAAATGTTAGATCTAGTAACTGATGCTATAAGAAAAAGTTATACAAGGAATGGGATTGATAAAAAACATTATGATAAACAGAAAAAATAGTAGATATATTAAATAAATGATGATGTAAGAAAAAGTTAGAGAGAGAATGAGAGAGATAAAAAATATTTGGGTGGAAGGAAATATGTTACAATTAAAACAAGATTTAAATTTGATGACATAATGAAAGTGAAAGCAGCCATGTCTTCATATAAGAATTCCATCCTTAATATAAGATGTGATCAAACAAAGTCAAAAAGAAAATAGAAAGTCAGTTAGTCAAAATTAAAAAATTTGAAGTGGTCGGAACAAATAGAAATTGAATACATGGAAAAAACATGCAACAAAAACTAGCCTTTTCTGGACAAAAAAAGATTTATCATGAAAACAGAAGACCCTTTAAGTCAATATTTGATGCAGAAATAACTAAACTAAAATATGGAAAGCTACCGTTGAACGTGTAGCAAGAACAACAGGAAATGAGAACCACTTTGTACAAAATAAAAACACAGAAGAGATTAAAAAAGTGTGAAGCATAATTTTCTCCATTATTTATAGAGAAAATTAAATTAATAAAAAAATTAATAGAAAATAATGAACGCTAAACGGAAGATATCTGAGAAGGAACTTAGATGTACCTAGAAAACATAATAACAAAAAATAAGATAGTGGAGCATACATTGGAGTCAGTTTCAAAATAACTGAGTGAGAATAGGTAAATGGAATCACAGAAATTTAGGATAAAGTAATTGGAATACTGGATGAATGTTTAGTTTATTTGAAAATACAAGGTACTAAAAGTATCCAGGTGAAAGAGATGGAACTATAATCAACATTTCCATAATCAGATAACAATAGCCAGTGATTTGGAATAAAAAATAATAAACATACCTAAAAAAAATCACAAGAAAAACAATGCATCAGCCTCCAAGAAACCATAACTGTTCATGACCAGCTAAGTAAAGAACTGGTCAACAGGTTTATAAAACTGAAATATTTTAAGAAATTGTATATAAAAATATATATCATATATAATAACACAGCAAAAGTACATCCACTTTTTCTTTTAAAATATATATGTTCTACAATAATATCAACAAATTAAAAATCCTTCTTTTTCTTTTCAAAAACTTTATTTTTTATCTCAATACTGAACATATATATACATTTATATCAGGCATGGGCAACCTTTCCTAGTTCAGGGGCCAAATTATATTTCTGTCTTCGAGTCAAGAGCTGGACCAAATAATTAAATAGTACAATATAATAGTGAATGATAAAGAGCTACATAAATTTCATAATAATGATGTAACAATTTAATGTGAGGATTAGCCTTGTACTTCAACAATGAAACTATCAATGTTGATGGGAATACTGCTTAAGAACAATCACATAGAATTTTCAAGATTTTTGTCAGTTATTCTTGTCCGAATTTTTGATTTATTAAATTCCATTCTAGAAAAAAACTGTTCACACATATATGTGCTGCCAAAAAGACAAAAATTTTTTTGAAAAGGCACTATATTTCTATATTTTTCTTCCACCAAATGTTTATAAAAATTCATCAAAGCAATGTTGTTAAATTGTAATTTTAGCACTAAATCTGCTTGAACCTCAATAAGTTCCATCTGCAAATTTTCTGGCATATTATTTATATCAGCATCCATCGGATGATAAAATATAGTGAATATGGAGTCTTTATTTTGGAAGTCAGTGAACCTTATATCAAATTGCTTTATTAATGTCTTCAGTTGATTTCCATAAATTATAAGGGATATTTTTATGAGTTGCTAGAGTAGGAAAATGGTAACAATTTTTAGCTCTTATGTGACTTTCCAACAATTTTACTTTATTACAAAAAGCACTGACATGTCCATACAGTTCATGAATCAATTGTCCTGGTTTTTGCAATTTAAGATTTTCATTTAGGTATCCAGTGACATCTACAAGGAATGCTAAATCAAACACCCACTCATCATCTCTTACTTGGTTAATTGTTTTTCCTTTTATGTTCATAAAATCTGCTGTCTTGTCTCAGATCATAAATCATTTTAACCTTTTACCTTTACTCAACCACCTCACATCGCAATAAGACACCTTAAATCGCCATGATTAAGTACATGTGACTTAATAAAGTTAAAACTGACTACTACAACTTCCATAGCATTTCTAAATTTAATTGATTTTGCACACAGATTTTGTTAGTGGATAATACAATGAAAATTTGTTAAATTTTTCAGATGGATCTGTAATTTTGTTACTTTTTCATGAACTATTCCAATAAATTCCTTCCATGCACTAACCATTGCAGGAGCTCCATCAGTGCATATGCCAGATAGTGAACTCCATTTAAGCCCAAATATCTTGAAGACTGTTTTGACTTCTTCAAATATATCTTCACCAGTAATTCTGTTTTAGGGCCAAAGTAAAATTCTTTTGTGATATTAAATTCACATCAACTCCCTGAATAAATATTGCTAGTTGTGTTGTATCAGAGGCATCAGTGCTGTCATCCAAAGTGATTGAAAATGCTTTGAATCTAGCAATCTTCTCTTTTAAACTTTTTTGGATATCATCAGCCATGACTTCTATCCACCGGACAGCAGTACATCTCAACAAACTAATATTCTCAAAATCTTTTCTTTTTTCAGGACATATTATACTTGCAACATTCAACAAACATTCTTTGATCTCCTTCACCAAATGATTTAGAATAATTAGCAAATTTTTCATTTACCACAAAGCTGGCTTTCACAATGCTTCCATGCTGCATTTATTACTTGGTGAACATTTTCTGCTGGGTATCCAAGTTCTTCAATTTCTCTATTTCATCTTTTCATAGTTGACCATAAATTTTTTGATGATCTGCATGTTTTGAAGTAAAGTGTTTCTTCAAGTTGTATTCTTTGTTGACTGATATGGATTCATTGCACAACAAACATATAAGCAAACCTTTATTCAGAATAAAATAGTACTTGTCTGTCCAGCTATCTTGAAATTGATGATCCTCTGTATCTAGTTAATCCCTGACATTGTTTAAATTTCAAACTATATATTCAGAACTGTCAAACAAAGCTGTTTTTAACACTGCAGATACTGAACAGAAAACAATATAAATGCAGGCACTTAACAAGGTACAAACCCAATGTAAATATTAAAATAAAATAAAAAGATTTTTACACTCCAGATAGAACACAATATAAATACAAGCACTGAACAAGGCACGTCAATGCAAGTATCAAAATGACACATTGTCACATGTTCACATACTGCTAGTCAAAATGGGAAAGAGATCTTGATGAGAGAAAACAAATGTGTTTTGCAGTGTCATATGATGTCAGCTTAACCATTCAAAATATTAATTCTGAGAGAAGCTAAATAAGACAAAAAAAGTGATTTTCAGTAATTGCTAATGATTATAACATAATATTTTTATAAAACATTTATTATTAAACCAAAAAGTACATTACTAATAGGGAATTGTCTTTGAAAATATTTTCTTTTAATAAAGATTGCTCATAGGCAGAATATGAAAAAGCAGAAATCGCCATTGCTGGCTTTACAAAAATTGCTTTTGCAAAAACAAGAGAATAATTTTTTAATAACAGTAAATAATTTATTAACTTTTATAATTTCTTTTGTTTCTTTGATGATAATTAGTTGTGTATGTATCATTTTTTTAATGTTATAAATTTTTAATATTTCATTCCGTGCCACAACATTTTAACTTGGTTCGTAAATTTTCAAAGATTACGCAAATACGGCAATAACCAAATATATTTTTTAAAAGGTAATCTTACGCGAATTTATTTCAGCCAAATGAACACTGAATTAAATTACTAAACCAGATTAAACAGGGACACTCAAATATGACATTTAATACATTTTATTATATTCACTTTTAATTTAAAAAAGCATATTCTCTTTTCCTATATCATTTCCAACTGACTCGAATCTTTTTTTATATATATAAAGAGCAAATACAAGCTTAAATTAAACACAAACATTTTCGTTTTTTTTTTTTAAATACAGTACAAATTATTTAACTAATATTCTTTTTATTGATCTTTCAAGATCGAACAGTTAACATTATTAGGAAAAATCTAATCTGATTCACACATGAATTATAATAAAATGCATATAAAAAAAACATATTTAAAGCATATGAGTTTAAATTCCTCTCCCTTTGTTTTAACTCAATTAACATAATATAATAAAATTACCAGCAATAATCCTACACTCTATTGTTGAAACATTTAAGACATTTAATAGTATATATCTATTTCTATTACGCAAAATGGAAAGTTCACTCGGTAAAAGTTTATAGCTACCCTGATCAATCAGTGAAGGTCCTGTGGGAGAAGTATTTCATCCTATGCTTGACGTGGTTTGCCCAGTCACTAACTTCAGAAAAATTCCAATTAATCTCAAACAAAAGACAATCACATAATTTATAGTTTTTTTTTTTTTTTTTGCAATGTTACTTATAATCCTGAGGAAACATTCCAAACTGATGAGCGTAATAGATAGCACAAAAATACCTCCACTATCAAAGTCTCAACAATAGAGCTAAGTGCAGAAAAATTCTATACTGTACTTTCTTTCTCCTTCTATCTTTAAGAATTTCTAAGAATTAGAAATAAAACAAAAGACAAACTTTTATATATATAAAAAAAACCCTGCAAGATCTTATGTTTTGTTTTTCCCCTTCTTTTTTTTTTTTAATCTCGATTTAATTGATTTCAAAACTTTTAAAATTCCCTTAAAAAAAAGAAGTTTTATTATTAATTTTTAGTATAGTTTTATTATAAAATAATATATACGCGATTTTAATAATATATATATGTCCGTATATACCTATGAGTATGAGCTGGCAGAAAAATACCAGCTCTATTCTAATCTTTTCAATACGTTCCATGCAGCTAATTAAGACGTGCTTTTTTGCTATTGCCAAGAATTTAGTTTTCACATTTATTTTCATTATTTTAAAATATTAATAATTTTAGCTTTTAAATTTTAATCATTAAAAGACTTAAATAAAGATATAAAATATAAATTTATTAAACAACATAATCATTTAATTGCACAAAAAGTAAAAATCAAACGTAACTCTCGCTAGACTCTATTCAAAAATTTGACAGTCAGAATCAAACATGGCGTAAATAGATTAGTGGGGGGGCCGGATTAAAAGTCATAAAGGGCTGGATCTGGCCCGAGGGCCGGAGGTTGCCCATATGTAATTTATATAATACAAAACTCCAACGTTTCAACTGTTTTATCTCATACAGTCATTTTCAAGGATCTGCAACAATATTAAATACATATCAACAAATAAACTTCAATTACATAAACACTTTCAATTACATAAACACTTTCTCTTACATTAACATAAACAGTAACAAACATATTAAACATATAGAAATATATTTTACTTACATCTTTCTCCCACTGCTATATTTTATTACTCTTTCTTTTACATTGTTTAATTACAAATATATCTTAAAATCATCCAAGAAACTTTCTATACAAATTTAAATACCAACTCTAATTTCCAAAAACCTCCCCCTTTCTTTAAATTTTATCTAAAACCCATCTTAAAACTACATTCCTAAACTATATATTTAAATGAATATAAAACAAATATAAACATCCCCCCCTCTCTCTTTTATACAAAAAAACTTCTAACAATTTACCTAAACCCATTAAGCATTTATTTTAATTATACATTAATTTATATTCCTTATCTACTTCATTAATTCTATTTAGAGTAGGATTATATTTTTTTATATAAAAAAATTCTTTAACCATCCTTTCCCTGTAATTTTAATACTAAATTCTTTATGACCTAAACCTTTGCAATGAATGTAAATATTTGAATTTTTGTCATATAAATGTTGTCTAAGTCTAGTTTTTAATGTATTCTTAGTTGTACCAATATATGAAACCTTATCCCCCTCCCTCTTACAATTTAAACATTCAATTAAATAAATTCCATTCATTTTGTCAGTTTCTATATTTTTTGTATCATTAATTAAATTTCCTAAATTCAATTTCTTTTTATATACTGGTTTAATAATTAACCTACTTTCCCCTTTGTATTTATTATTTATACTTTTTATAATCGTTTTAATCTTCATAAAAGTATCTCTAGAAACATTGTAACTATTATATATAAAATTATTTACATCTTTCCCATTGTTTCTCTTCTTTATTATTTTTTTAATATTTCTTTTATTACATAATTTATCAATAATTTTAACTGGATAATTATTTTTTATACCTTCCTCTTTTATATTACTAATTTCTTTTATAAACAATTTTTCTTCAGAACATAAATTAATTGCTCTGTTTATCCTATTATTAATAATATTAATTTTATGTTCATATTCAATATCTGAATCCAACTACTTAACAAACCATAAAAAGTTTCTTTTCTGAATACACTAGTTTCAATATCAACCTTATAATTTTTAATAACTTTTTTTATTATAACATCCATATAAGTAATTACATTATTTTTTTTCTTTTTCCATAGTAAAATAATGTCATCATCAATTGAATTAATATACCTTATAATACATTCAGATTTTCTATAATTGCCATTGAACACTAAAAAATAATCATCAACATACCTAACCCAAAAAAACAGGCTTATATTTTGTAGTACAAAAATATTTATCTTCATAATCATCCATAAATATAGCAGCTAACAATCCACTCATACTATTCCCCATACTCAATCCTTTACATTGTTTATAATATACTTCATTATATTTAAATACCACATCTTTACAACAAATATTTAACATATCCTACAATTGATTACATTCCATTTTTATACTCTTATTAGTATCTTTAATATATCTATTCAATATTATATCAAATGCCTTATATGGTACAATATTCATGTACATACTACATATATCAAGTTTAACAAAAAACACATTTTTATACTTATTTCCCTCTAAAAAAAACATTTAAAGCCTTTACAAAATCATATGAATTACTTACATTATTTTCTTTTTTTATTTCACCATATTTTTTAAAAATTTTATTATATAACCATTTAGACAAATTTTCGTAATACGAATCCACATTACTAATAATAGGTCTCAATGGTATACCTAATTTATGTATTTTAGGTATCCCATATATATACTTGCATCTTTAAAATCCATTCTTTTCAACCTAAATACATCCACTTTATTAATATAGTTTTTATTATACATATCAGTTATAATCCTATTAATCATTTTATTTTTTTCTATACCATCATTCTTTCTAATTCTTTCAAAACAATCCTCATCCAATAATTTTTTCATTTTTTCATCATATTCTTTCCTCCTCATAATTACCATACTAGATGTCTTATCTCCTCTCAAAAATAACATATCTTTATACTTACTTTTAATTTGACTAATAACTCTCCTTTCATGTTCATTTTTATATTTATATTGCAAATTATTTATCATATTATATTCCAACTCTTCCATTTTGTATTGAAACTCTCTCAACATTATATCATATTTTTTATCATTCTTATAACCATTATACATATTTAAGCTATTACTATTAATTTCCCTAATTTTATCAATTAATAATTTATTTTTTGCCTCAATTTCAAAAATATCTTTATTAACATTACTATTTATTATAGGAATATACTTTAAACCTTTCTCTAAAATCTCTTTCCCCTTTTTATCAAATTTCTTTCCAGTTAAATTAATTATAAAATTATTTTATTATTATCACTTCCATTATACTTATTATTAATATAATTTTTTTTATTATTCCCACTCCTAAATACACCAAGTTTTTGTTTATCATGAATTAATTTTGTTAATTTTTTCTTATGTCTAACTCTTATTATATTCCCATAATAATTCATTTTATTCAAATAACAATATCTTAACATATCTTCTTCTTTCAAATTTATTAATGTTCTTAATTTTTTATATATCTCTTTAACCTTATTTAATAAAATATCTTTCTCTGTATATAAAATCCTAATATATTTCTTAATCAACTTTTTTTGCAATATATTCATATACTTTTCTCCAAAAATATTTCTAAACACTTTAAATTTAATAAATTTTGGAATTACTTTATAATAACAACAATCCTTCATAAATTTAATATCCAATTGTTTCTTAACAACTTTTAATTTACATTTAATCCATTCATTTATTACTTGAATACAAGTATTTATAATAAATTTATGCTTAATACCATATATAAACCATTTAAAAAAACTTTTCATATTCATTTTCATATATCCACCTTCCTTAAAATATAACTATTATATCACACACAATATAACTACAATAAACAAATTTACAAAAAATATTTCCAGTTGTAATAACACCATATAACCTTCTTCTATTTTTTTTATGTTCAAAGTCCTTATCCACATGTATTTCTTCACAACCAATATCCTCTTCTAAAAAAACGTCCATATACAAGTTTACTAATATTTATCATATATAATAACACAGCAAAAGTACATCCACTTTTTCTTTTAAAATATATATGTTCTACAATAATATCAACAAATTAAAAATCCTTCTCCTTTTTTCTTTTCAAAAACTTTATTTTTTTATCTCAATACTGAACATATATATACATTTATATAATACAAAACTCCAATGTTTCAACTGTTTTATCTCATACAGTCATTTTCAAGGATCTGCAACAATATTAAATACATATCAACAAATAAACTTCAATTACATAAAAACTTTCTCTTACATTAACATAAACAGTAACAAACATATTAAACATATAGAAATATATTTTACTTACATCTTTCTCCCACTGCTATATTTTATTACTCTTTCTTTTACATTGTTTAATTACAAATATATCTTAAAATCATCCAAGAAACTTTTTATACAAATTTAAATACCAACTCTAATTTCCAAAAACCTTCCCCTTTCTTTAAATTTTATCTAAAATCCATCTTAAAACCACATTCCTAAACTATATATTTAAATGAATATAAAACAAATATAAACATCCCCCCCTCTCTTTTATACAAAAAAAACTTCTAACAATTTACCTAAACCCATTAAGCATTTATTTTAATTATACATTAATTTATATTCCTTATCTACTCCATTAATTCTATTTAGAGTAGGATTATATTTTTTTATATAAAAAAATTCTTTAACCATCCTTTCCCTGTAATTTTTAACCCTTTCTAACATTTTAATACTAAATTCTTTATGACCTAAACCTTTGCAATGAATGTAAATATTTGAATTTTTGTCATATAAATGTTGAAATGTTGGAGTTTTGTATTATATAAATGTATGTATATATGTTCAGTATTGAGATAAAAAAGTAAAGTTTTTGAAAAGAAAAAGGAGATGGATTTTTAATTTGTTGATATTATAAAAATATATAATAGTAAGAAAATCAAGTCATACATTATGTGACTTACAAAAATAAGCTTGTACTACAAATGTAATAAAATGAGCATACTAACCTAAACAAGCTTTTCCAATAAATTCCAGAAGAGAAAGCATTTAATATCTCCATTTAGAATTATCCCTATCCCCAAACCAGTTTTGAACTGATGACTATCATCAGTGAGGCACTAGAATATTCAAACACCAGATTTGAAATAGCAACTCAAATGCAGCATTTATCCAATACTTAACTATTAAGCAGAAAATCTGAAATTTTCAGACACTTAGTCTTCAAATTCAGCTATATAACTTAAATATTTAACTGATGATAGCCATCAGCTTGAAACCGATTTGAGAATAAAGATAATTCTAGATAGAGATTTTAAATGCTTTCTTTCCCAACATTTATCAGAAAAGCTTGTTTAGAGTTCATAGCACACTTACTTTATTTTATTATAAAAATATATGTACTATCATATAGAACTAGAATAAACATTCTCATTGCAAAATGTGATTAAAAGTGAAAAAGTTGTGAAACATCAGCTTAGAGTTATGTGAATGCAGTGGATATCAGTAGTCCACAAACCTATAAGTTTTCCAAAAAAAAAACAACATCTCAATGTCAAGTATATTGCTAAGTAGAATGGCATTCACCACCAAATTTCTTGTTAAGAATATTAGCCTAATATGGGGAAGATTTCTATTCAATTATTTCAAACAGGTATCTAACAAATAATTTTAAATATATACAATCCTTATTAACAATTTACTCATCCAAATAATTAATATAAATGGAACAAATTAAAGGAGAAATAATATAACCTATTATCCACCCTTCCCTAGTCTTTAAAAATTACCATATAATATGCTTCAATGTATAAAGGCAAAATTACAAAATTTCTAAATCTTAATATTGGCCAGAGCCTGTTTACTCCATATTCATAGCCTTAATATGTATTAAACTCATTATATGCAAATTTATGCGAAACAACTCAGACCATCGATTTTTTTGAAATTTCATCTTTATACGTTGAAACATATTGTAATAATTATGAAGAATTTGTGAAACAAATTTATTATTACATTATAAGTAAAATCTATATAATTCTCCAATAATGAAAGCAAATCTTTAATATCTTTAATTTCATTCTTTGACAAAGATCCATTTTTAATCAACACAGACATGATAATACTGCTTAATGGATCTTTGTCAAAGAATAAAATTTAATTTATTAAAGATTTGCTTTTATTACACAGAGACAAAACTCTCCATACAACAGTGCCACTCAGTGCAAGCCAGAGTAATCAATAGATGCAGGAAAGTTTTTTGCTAGCATTGAGTGGCGCTGCTGTATGGAGAGTTTTGTTTCTGGGTAAACAGCATGTGTAAGCATAAAAAATAGTTATCATGTGATGGTTATTTGCTTTTATTATTGGAGGCTGCTATACATTTTACTTAAAATGATAATTTTTATACAATTATGAAAAAATGTATAGCAGTTTCTCCTTTAATTCATTCAGTTTATATTAATTATTTGGCAAAGAAAATTATTAATAAGGATTTTGTATATTTAAAGTTATTTGTTAGATATGTTGATTGTTGTATGTAGTTGATAAATTGAATGAGTTGGGAAATAAGTTTAATTGTTTTGATCTTTCTATATAATACATTATAGAAGGAGGGGGTTAGATTTTATTAAATTAAAATGGTTAGATTTATTGGTGATAATTATGTAGTCACTATATTATATTAAGGATTTGAAACCTATAATTAAACTTGATAGCTATCAATCTGTATCTCATAAAGTAGCTGCTTAAAAAGTTATTGCTATAGAAATCAGAGATTAAATACTTTTAATAAGATAACTTTGTTTTAAAAAGGTGAATTTTATAAAGACTATTTGACTGTTGACTACTCTGATAAATTTGCTAATTATGGCGTATTAATAATTGCAATAATGTGAAAGATAAAGAAAAATATGATTTTATTTCTTTGCCCATTAAATTGACTTCTTATCAAATTGTAAATAAAAATAAAAATTTGTCTGGAAATAAAAAAATTCCTTGGAAAAGATATATTACTTTGAATAATTTATCAAATAATATAAAGGAAAGTTTTGATAAAAAGACTACTCTTGGACTAGGATATATCATCCCTTGTTTTTGTATCAAGATATATATATATGTCTGAGTAGTTTGACCTTAAACAAAAAATAAAAGTACATAAAGGTAAGGGTAGAAATAAATATCTTAATTCTGCTTTATAAATCCATAAATGACATGCAGGGCACAGTATTCGTTTTTATGAGGCTAAGAATATCTTCTTTGTTTCGAAGTTCTTTTAATATTAAAGGAATGTGGAGTGTAATTGGGAATTGTGGGTAATATTTAGAATAATTTTTTTATGTTTTAGTCCCTTATACTTGTAGCAGTAAAATCAGTGGTTGTTTTTTAGAGTGTATTTTCTTTGGCTAGTCTGATTTACTTTTGAGTTTAGGGTAACTTTGATTATTTTATTGACTAGTTTAGCTTTAAGCATTTAATATATATATATATATCATTAAAATTAATCAACACTTAGTCAATTCTAATATCAATAACAATCAACAATTTCAACCTGTTGTCAAGGCAACCTCCTTTTGACAATAAAAATGGAATCTCCCCTTTATTATTGGTTTAATATATTTATATAGACACTAAAGATTGCAACTTGACAATAGAGTTTGAAATATATATATTGTTAAATGTAATATTTTCACAGATAAATGATGAATTCACAGTATTATTTTCAGAAACTTCCTTGTAGTAAAAGTATAATAGCTAAATAGCTGATGTTTTAGTACAATAGCAGTTAATCTTCTCAGAGATTCTTTTTTCCCAAATCATAAGAATGTCAGTAGTAAGCAGCTTTAAAAAAGTTTTATCCTCCAATAGCTTTTTCCAAATAATGTTATTTTTTTTTAATTTGCACTTCCCATTTATGCTCTTGGGATTTTTAAAAATCTCAATGGCTTCTCTTAGCAGTCTGTGATTATATTGTTCAATTTTTGCCAGAATGTTTTACTAAAATTGATGTCATGGTTAGTTAATTTTATGTATGAATAAATAGCTGATGAATTGAATTTTTCTCTAACTGCCAAAATATGTTCTTCTTTTCTTATATTTATAATATCTCAGGATTCTACTATAACTTTAAAAGAATAAATAAACCTATAACATTCATATATTTGGGCTTGGCAAGCTTGCCAGAAAGCTTGTTCTAAGTTTTCATGTAATATAAATTCAATTTTGTTACCTCATGATTATAAGATTAAAGAAAATACTATTCTTAAATGTTAAAGCTTTTTTTATTATTATTATTATTATTATTATTATTATTATTATTATTATTATTATTATTATTATTATTATTATTATTATTATTATTATTATTATTATTATTATTATTATTATTATTATTATTATTATTATTATTATTATTATTATTATTATTATTATTATTATTATTATTATTATTATTATTATTATTATTATTATTATTATTATTATTATTATTATTATTATTATTATTATTATTATTATTATTATTATTATTATTATTATTATTATTATTATTATTATTATTATTATTATTATTATTATTATTATTATTATTATTATTATTATTATTATTATTATTATTATTATTATTATTATTATTATTATTATATTTCAAAGCAAACTTTATTAGGCAAAAAAAAGGTTACATTCTTATCAAGTAATACATTGTATAAAACATCATATTCTAGGATACATCTTGAAACACAGAAAATATACTTTTGTTTTTTTTAACCATTAGAGTCTTTTGCAGTTCACACCTTTTAGATTTTTCAGTTCTTATTATGAGTTCATTTCAGTTTTCCATTTTTCAGAGGTTGTATTTGGTCTATCCATTATAAGGCTGCTTTTATTTTAAATAGAGACCATGTGGCAGCATAAATGTCCGGTGGTGCTAGAAGATTGTCCCTTTCCTTAAGTTTTCCTAGTTTGTTGTGATATGTGTTGGGATGTCTTCTTGGATTGTTTCCTAAAGTGAAAGCACATCTAGTACACCATAAGGCATATATACTGAAAGTTGCTGCACGTATTATAGGTATTTTATTTTCATTGAAAGCCTTTAGCATTTTTTCTATTGTGGTTTCCCTTTTCCTGTAATTATTCACCATCATTTGTCTGACTTTTTCTAAGCCTTTACAGTGATATATTAAATGTTCTTGTGTTTCTTCTTCCCGGTGACATAAAGCACACATTGGATCAACATTTAGGTAAAATCTTCTGAACCGAATGAAATGTGCTGTAGGTAGTGCATTTAAATTCAATTTGAGGATGAAGTCAAACAATTTAGGTTCTAAATACCATGTTTTGTACTTTTTGAGTAATTGACTATTATTTATTCCTAGTACTGTTATCCTATTGTTGTTTTCTTGGCTTTGAGTTAGAAAATCATGAATTTGCCAATAAGTATATTTAATTGGATTCTTCAGTGCTATTTTATCTTTAATGTTTTTAATACTTATCAATAGTGTATTTATATAATTGTCTGTGGGTGGGGGTCGGTCCGTTGGTGTGATTTCCTCTTTTGGTTCTATGTTTGGAAAACATCTGAATATTGTAATCAGTAGATTTATTGTTTTTTGTGTGTAGAAAGTATGTATAGCATGCAGTCCAAGGCCATTCCATTTTGTTGGTTGGTTAAGTTGCTTTAAGGAAATTGCTACTATTTTCCTGTTCCATAATAGTTTATTACAGAGTGAGTTAATTGACTTTGTAAATTGTTTTGTAAAAGTAATTATTGGCAGGTAGTAAGTTATTTTGGTCATTATAAGTTGATTAAATAGTGACACTTTTGCATAGAGTGAGAGATATGATCTGGAGAGTGATGTTATGATCCTTTCTGCTTCGAACTTGAGTTTATTTTGTATATTCCTTCTCATCTGGCTCATTCCCAAGTGGAAAGGAAAACCCAGGAAATTACTGGGCTTACCTTGATAAATTTGTGTGTCTGTTTTGCCTGTGTATATTGACCATGCTACTGATTTATTGATGTTAATTTTTAATTTGAAATTTTTTGTGTATTCTTCTATTATTTCCTGTAGTATATGTATTTGCTTTTTTGAGTTTAGAAACACTGTGACATCATCCATATAAGCTATGCAGGGAATGTAGGTATTAGTATTTGGTATTTGAATTCCTTGAATTTTTTTATTTATTTGCTCTAGCAGTGGATTTAAATAAAAGGTAAATAGCAGTGTGCTTAGTGGAGAACCTTGCGGGATTGATTGGCTGGGATTGAATGATGATGTGGATCTACCATTGAGCGTGATGTGTATTTCTCTATTTAGAAGCAAATTGCCTATTGTATATAATATTGTTTTAGGTATCTGTGTTTCTTTTAGCTGACTCAATAGTGTTTCTATTGGGACAGAGTCAAAAGCACTTTCAAAATCCAGCTGGACTACCATTGGTGCATATTTTTTCTTTTTAATAACTGAATTGATTAGCGTTTTATATATTAGTGCTGCCTGCCCTGTGGATGACCCCTTTTTTGCGTATTGATGCTGTGATATTATTGGTACTAGGTATTGTTCAATTTTATTCTTTATGACCTTTTCCAGTATTTTTATTCCCAAAGGCTCCATTGAGATTGGTCGGAGATTGGCTAGTGTGGAAATTGGTTCTTGTTTTTTCATAAATGGGACCATTGATATTGGATATAGCCCTTGTATATTGTATAGTTTCTGTGATAATTGATTTGCAAGTTGACATAAATATTTATTTGTGAATTGGATGAGATGTGACAGTACAAATTGTGGGATCCCTGGTGGCCCTGGATGACATGTGCTTGGGACTGAGTTTAAAACTATTGCAAAATCTTTTATTTCAAAAGGTGTTTCCGTTTCTGGCTTGCCAAAATAATCTGCAAGTAGTTTGAAATGATTATTTTTAGTTAGTTTTTTTTTGAAGTAGTTATATATAGGGTCTAGCATATTATAACCAGCTGTCACTCTATTTTCCCATTCTAGCACCATGGGTACTTTGTTTGTGCATGGATAACCTAAAGCCCAACGAATATATCCGTGGGTCCATGTATATTGTTGTGTGAGACAAATTTTCTTTTTCTTTATTGCTAGATATTGTTTCAGTTTATCAACGGTTTGATTCTTTTCATTTTCCAAAGTCATTTCTTCCAGTAAGAGTGATTCTATTTCCATAGATTCATCTGATGATTGGTCCGGCATGTCTACTTGTGTAAGTTCTTGCTCGTTTGTTTTAATTTTTTTGCTTTCTCTAGTTTTTTTTACTTTGGGCTGCTTTCTTTTAATTTCCGTTGGTGTGCTTCCAACATTTGGAAAAAACTCTGTAATGCTGTCCATGATTTCTGTTGCGGTTTTATTTATTATTGTGTGTTCTGTTTGATATTTATTTTCTTTTGGGATTTCCTTCGCTTCATTTTCCATGCTTTCATTTGTTTTCTCTATTTTTTTTTGTTCTGCTTGTTTTCGTTTACTTTCCGGAGGTGTGTTTTCAACTGCTGGAAAGGATTGTGTGGTGGTATCCATTATTTCAGTTGTCGTTTTGATTATTGTTTTGTCCTCAGCTTGATTGTTATCTCCATTTGGCAGTTCTTTTGTTTTTTTTTGCATGTAATTATTTTCATGTTCTATTAACTTATCACTAAGTGATTTTGCCTGGGGTTCAAAGTTTTCCTCTTCCTCATTCGTGTTTGTGTAAATTATTATTTCCATTGACTTGCTTGGGGTATGGTCTATCGTTTTATTTTTATTAATTTTAATTTTTGATATTATTGACTTAAGTGGTGGGAAATCTATGTTTTCCTGCTCCGTGGATTTGTGTGCTCTATTTGGTTTCCCTTCTAATCTTTGTGAGGGGTGGTTATTCTCTTCCACTAGATTTACTTCTTCATTGCATTGCGTTGCTATGTGGCCTCTTTTGCCACAGGCGAAACAACGTGGCTTTAGTCCTTGGATATATAAGTATAGCGTTGCCTCTTGGTCTGTTATGTGTGTTGGAATGTTTTCTGGGTCTATTTCTTTGTTTAGCTTGACTTTGTATTCAAAACTATTTGTGAATACGGGTACTGATGTTTCTTTGAGGTATATCTGCTGAAAAAAAGTAACCTTTCCGAATGGATTCATCATTCTTTGGAAATCGTCAAAGCTATATTCGAAGTAGGCATTTTTTAATACTCCAGTGAGGTTTTTGTATCTGTTTTCATCAACACGTATGATTGCAAAATTACCTAGAGTTTTAATATGATTTTTGAATTGATCCCTTTGTGTAGCTTCACAAAACTCAACTGCTACATATCTGCTATTTGGATGGTCGCCTATGCATTGTACTGTCTCCAGTAAATTATTTTTGTTTAGTGCTTCAATAAGTAGCTCCTTGGGGAAACGGTAGAGAGTGCAGTGATTGTCTGTTACCGCCAACACTATTGATTTTTCAGTAAAAAATCTTTTGAATGTAGAAAAAAGGGTTCTAGGTATCGTATTATTGAATCTGACCCCAATCTGTTCCAGCATATCATCTGTCCATTGTGTGTGGGGGGCTCAATTTCATTTTGGTTTACTAGATCCAAGTCTTTAAGATCGTCTGATGTAGTCTTTCTAAATCTGGGATTTTTTCCCGGGTTTACGTTATCTTGGTAAGTTTTTGCAATAGTTGCATATGTTTTTCTTGTGTGGTGTGAAGGCCCAGCTTCTTGAGCTGACGACTGTGCAGTCGCCATTTTATTATTTACGCAAGTAATTTTTCAACAAGGTAAGGTTTTGTTTTGATTTTTTAAACTATTTTTTAAAATTTAAAACTTATTATGTTTTTCGCTATTTAAAATCGTTGACAGTATAATTTAAAAAAGCATTTTTCAAGACGCCCGAAATTATATTCTGTCTATTCTGATTTATTGTTATAAGCGCGTAATTGCCGAGGGTTTTGATTTTTGTTTTAAAAAGATTTCTTTGCTCTGTGTTAAAGAATTCCAATATGAGATATCGAGAATTGTGATGATCCGCTATTCGCAGAATACTATCCCATAAGTTGTTGCGGCTAAGAGCTTCATATAATAATTCCTTAGGGAATTTATATAAAGAACAGTTGAGATCAGTAATTGCTAGAATTACAGATTGTTCTGTAAAGAATCGTTTAAAGGAAGCAAAAAGACCCTTTGGCAAAGTTTCATTGAATTTCTCCAAGATGTTCGACAGTTGATCTTCCGTCCACGTAATTGGGGAGCTTACTTGGTTTTCTTCATTTGAAGTGGCTTTTAAATCTAGTTCTGCTATATCCGCTGTTGTTGTTTTCCTAAATCTCGGATTTGAATCCAAGTTCTTATTTAAAAAAAAGCATTTTTATTTGAAACTTTATCTTTCGCTAGCGATTTAGTAATGTCAGCATACGTGGGTGGAATTTCTCCACGTGGCTTTGGACTAGTGGCGGCCATGTTAATATGATTGCTTGCCGCCAACAGAAAAAGTGATTTAATTAAAGATGTTTACTCAAAACACACACAATATATATATAAAAGTACTTGCCTTTGTTTTATTCAGAAGTAATTCACAATTTTGAGGGTTTAACTCCAGTAAAAATATGAATAATAAATGACATAAATTAGACGTACATTCATGATGTTCAGAGCATACTCGCACATGCGCTCTATTATTATTATTATTATTATTATTATTATTATTATTATTATTATTATTATTATGAAGATGATGATGATGATGATGATGATGATGATTAAATACCAAAGGACATTTATTGTATTTAATTCATATCTTAAGCTACTAAATATTATACGTATATAAAATTAATGAACATCTCTTATAAAGCAGTATACCTTTTGAATAATATATAATATAAGACCATATTTATTTATAAAATTGGTAGATGATGAATATTAACTAATGACAAAGATTATATAATTAACAAAATATATAATTAATTTTATTAGCAATAAAAAATGAAAAATATTTTAATAAACAAAATAATAATCACAACAACTCTGTAATGATTATAAATATTCTTGTGATGTTTTTAGTTAAGAAAATAATTCCTGTTTTACTAATAATTAAATGTGTGGTATATTTCTTCATACAGTAGTGCCACTCAGTTCCAACCAGAGTAATCAATGGATGCCACAAGGCTTATGCATAAAATCCCCATCTAGTGCCTATTTATCCAATATCCTCAGACTAGTTTCTGGCTTGTGGCCTTTGTCAGTGAGGAGCTTTGAATCTGAGAGTATCGCACCTTGATCTTAGGATCTAATGCAACCCTCCAGCAGTTACCTTTTATCTCTACTTAACTACAAACTATAAGCTTAGATTGAAAATATTATTGTGTTTTCAATTTTATTCTCATAGTTTTGTAGTTAAGTAGAGATAAAAGGTGGCTGCTGGAGGGTTGTATTAGATTCTAAGATCTAGGTGCAGTGCTCTCAGATCCAAAGCTCTTCACTAACGAAGGCCACAAGCCAGAAACTAGTCTGAGGATATTGGATGAGTAGGCACTAGATGGAGATTTTATGCACAAGCTTCCTGGCATCCATTGATTACTCTGGTTGGCACTGAGTGGCACTACTATATGGAGAGTTTTGCCTGTTTTAATAACAGTTATGGACTAGCATAAGAAATAGTGATCATGTGATGTTTTGTGTGGTATATCTCAACATAATACCAAACAAAACACTTTATTAGAAATAGTTGTCAAGATCTATTCAAATAAACTTAACTATAAATAATGAACAAAACAAAAGAATATTTTACTGTATCTTTAATTAAATACTAATATCTGTTTCTTCTAGGAATCGGATTTATAAACTTAGTTATTTCATACAAGAGCAAAATATTAAGCCAATTTGTAATAATCTTTGTAAAGTATGGCTTTAATTAACTTAATTCCGATAGGTACTGGTGGCATTCTATAAAAGACTCATCAAGCCCACATTGAATAAAATGAGAATATAATATTATCAAGAATTTAACTCAACTGAATAATAATATTTATACAAGTATCAATAACCACTAAACATCACATGATCACCATTTCTTATCATGCCCATAACTGTTATTAAACCAGGCAAAACTCTCCATACAGTAGTGCCACTCAGTGCAAGCCAGAGTAATCAATGGATGCCAAAAAGCTCATGCATAAAATCCCTATCTAGTGCCCTGTATGGTTATATAAGCTAATGAGTTTAGATTGAAAATATTATTGTATTTTCAATTTTATTCTCATAGCTTTGTAGTTAAGTAGAGATAAAAAATGGCTGCTGGAGGGTTGCCTTAGATTCTAAGATCTAGATGCAGTGCTCTCAGATCCAAGACTCCTCACCGATGAAGACCACAAGCCAGAAACTAGTTTAGAGATATTTAATGAGTAGCACTAGATAGAGATTTTATGCACAAGCCTTTTGGCATTCATTAATTACTCTGGCTTGCACTGAGTGGCACGACTGTATGGAGTGTTCAGCCTGTTTTAAGTATCAGTAATATGAGTATAAATGAATATACAATACCATTTTTATAAAATCCAGAGAGTACCTATTTGGATAAATAAGAAGAGTAATATTTATAATATTTAAAGTATATGCTTTAGTTACTTTTAATTATAGAAACATAGGATTAAATTTTTAGATCAATAAAACATAAAATATTAAATATTACATCTTAACTATAAATAATTATTAATTAACTTTAAATATTACAATAGGGCTCTATAGTACAAAAATCAATAATGCACACTTATACCAAATTCTAATCATAAATGGGAATTTTCACAAGATAACTGTAGATATTATAACAATTAAGCAAATATGAGAAATATAATATATCCTTATAATTTAAAATTAATTCTTTAAAAAGTTCCCAATATTTATTTTGGTGCAAATTTATCAAAATATTTGAAAGGGATTAAATTTTTTCATTTTGAATTGTAAAATCTTAACGAATGAGTGAAATAAATTTTAACTTTTATAATAGAGTAATTAGTAATGAAATTTGAGCTTTAAAATACAATCCAATAATAGTGAGTTTAAAATATTCTAAAATTACAATAAGTTGTTTTGTTTCCTAAGTGTGGTATAAAATATATAATCCTTTGTATCCACTAATAGTGAGATAAAATTATTCTAGAGATTAATTTTCCTTCTTAGGTGTGGAATGTAGTTATTAATCTCTTAAAGAATGACATTCATATATTACAACATATCTCTAAATATTTATGAAGATTAATCCATTAGTTAAAAAATTCATTTTAACAGAAAATACCCAATATAACAGTGTTTTCCAGATGAAGATAAAATTCACCAGTTAAAATTCAGTTCTAAAAATAATTGTCCAATACTAAGATATTTATTCACAGAACTCTAGGCTGAGTGGTGAGTGACCGAGTGGTTAGCACAACTGCCTTACAAGCAGTTGTCCCAGGGTTCACTTTCCAGCTGATGCTTTGACACATTACAGAACTCTAGACTGCTGTAGTAATTATATCATCAAGCTAATATTTGGAGAATAGATAAGTGGATAACATTTCTGAACTAGTTTTCAACTTTCATATTTAAATCTAAGATTTAAAATTAAATTCCGTTTAAAATGCATTACAGAAATATGAACATTGCTAGATATTTAGTTCTCCATTATGGACAGTTTGTCTGGTTCTCTACTTCATGATCACTGTCCTGCAAGATTTCAATATGGATAACTTTAAATTTAATTCCAATACAATTCATTTGCAATCAGTTAATAAAGTAGGCTAAACAATTCTGAATATACAGCTGTATTTATAGGAGTGCATTACAATATATAATAATGCAGCAAAGGTACAACCACTTTTTCTTTTAAAATATGTATGTTCTACAATAATATCAACAAATAAAAAATCCTTCTCCTTTTTTCTTTTCAAAAACTTTATTTTTTATCTCAATACTGAACATATATACACATTAATTTTTTTTTTTTTTTTTTTTTTTTTTTTTATTTTTTTTTTTTTTTTTTAATTTTTATTTATAAATAATTTAATATAAAATATTATAAATTATTTTTTTTTTTTTTTTTTTTTTTTTTTTTTTTTCCAAATTATTCTTAAAAAACATCCCAAAAAAAATTTTTTTTTTTTTTTTTTTAAAGTTTTTTTTTTTTTTTTAAAAAGGAAAGTAACCTTTAAAAATTTAAAAACTCTTTAAAAAGTTTAAAAATTTTTTAAAAAAAGGGGGAGTAACCACTTTTTGGAGGGCGAAAAAGGCAGTATACAAAACTCCAACGCTTCAACTGTTTTATCTCATACAGTCATTTTCAAGGATAGCTTTCTCCCACTGCTATATTTTATATACAAAACTCCAACGTTTCAACTGTTTTATCTCATAAAGTCATTTTCAAGGATAGTTTTTTCCCACTGCTATATTTTATAAAATATAGCAGTGGGAGAAAGCTATCCTTGAAAATGACTGTATGAGATAAAACAGTTGAAACGTTGGAGTTTTGTATATTAATGTATATATATGTTTAGTATTGAGATAAAAAATAAAGTTTTTGAAAAGAAAAAAGGAGAAGGATTTTTTATTTGTTGATATTAGGAGTGCATTACATGATAAATGAGATGAACTTTTTTTAAAAAAATTCTTCACTCTTTTGGATTTTTAGAATAAAATTTTATCATCTTTGCCAGGATACGAGAAGAAGCTGACAATCTTTCGAAGTTTTCATTTCAACAAAAATTTTATTAACAATAAATAGTGATTACATACTAATAAAGGATAGATAAATGAATAAATTGTACAATAACATGATTGTATAATGTTCTATTTGTCATCTGGCTAGATTTTGTTATGAGAGTACAATTGTTATACTCTTATGTGGTTAGGTATAGTGATGAGATTGGAAGAACTTGTTTAATGGAATAAGCATTTTTTATATAAACATGAAGATTTTCTTTTAGAATTTCCTATTGTATAATGCTGGGTAGGTGGGAGTTGATAATCAGGAAAAGGAAAGAGCAGTTAAAGACCAGGTGTCATCAAAGACTTTACTGAAGGCCAGGAGCTGGTCACGTTTCTTGATTTTTTTGAGTGTTTGATAAAACAATGGTATGATTTGTGGCGGGGGTAATTCCATGAGAGTTTTGCATCTCACTATCCATATGGAATAAAGGACAAAGGTAGAAAGCCTTATTATTGAAAAAAACCCATTATGAATGGCATTTTCATGTGAGAAAATCGTATCAGGTCTTATGTTGGAATTGATTATAATTATATCTTTCAGTGTTTTAAGTCTTGGGCACTGGTGTATAATATGGTCTATGGTTTCATCTTCACGAGCACACAGATCACATATAGGGTCAATGCTGGTAAAACCTCTTCAGTGATAAAGGAACCAATTCATGGGAAGTGCATTAAGATTTATTTTAATGATGAAGTCAAGGAATTTGGGTTCCAGACTCCATCTTTTGAAGTGTATAATGAGTCTTTGGTTGGTTACTTTTAGGCTGGTTTTAATGGGTTGTTGATTATAGTTGATTATATTGTATGCTTCCCATAAGGTGATTTTTTTGTTAAGGTTAAAGGGCATTATTGGGTTATAAAGTTGTAGGTGGTCTATTAGGGAGACTATCCATGAACTGGCAGAGGGCGGAGGACGATCTGTCGGTGTAATTTTTTTAATAATGTTGGAGTATCCAAAGGAGAGGATCAGATTATGTAGAGTGTTGTGGGTTTTCTGTAAAATGATTGCTTGTATTGAGTGGAATGACAGTCCATTGAACCTGCATGGTCATTGGATGCCTCCTCTCCAGAGAAGTTTGGTATATAATCGGTTGATTTTATTTTGAAACTGTTTAGACATTTTTACGAATGGAAGATAATATGAGATTTTTGGCATTATGATCATGTTGAGGAGGCCAACCTTTCCATATAATGAAAGGTATACTCTAGAGAGTGACGTGGTGATGGCTTCAGTTGAATGGAGGATTGCATCTTGAATCTCTCTTGCCATTGCAGTTGGTGTTTTGAAGATTGGGAAACCTAGGTATCTTTGGGGTCTTGCAGAAAAGGGAGAGTTAATTTGTTTACCAGACATAATCTTCCAGATGGAAGATTTGTTAAGTTTATTTGTAGGCCAAGTTTCGCTGTATTTCTGTTTAAGATGTTCATGAGATGGGGAAGGTATTTAATGGTGGGAAGAACAACCATGATGTCATCTATATATGCAAATACATTGAAGTTTTTATTGAGAGAGGGAAGGAAAATTCTAGGAAGGTTTTTTTCTATATCCATCAGAAGAGGGTTGATGTATGCTGTGAAGAAAAGGGCACTGAGTGGAGATCCTTGAGGGATCAACTTGTATGGCTTGAAGCCTGGTGTGATCTTGCCATCAAGAGAGAGAAAAATCTCTCTGTTGTTGAGCAGATTGCTGATCATCTGAACAATCCCGGCTGGAATGTCGCATTCCAACAGAATATTCAGGTGGATATTTATCTGGACTGAATCAAATGCTGCTGCAACATCCAGCTGGACAGCAATAGGTTTTGATTTACGATGTCCTTTGATGTAATTGAATAGTGCAGTTACATTGGACATAGCATGCGAGGTTGATGATCCCTTTTTTTCGTATTGGTTTGACGAGATATGGCTAAGGATTTGAGTTTGGATTTGATCTTTAATGACTGACTCAATTATCTTGATAAGCAATGGGGTCATGGAAATTGGCCAGATATTGTTATTATTGTTTGCGTTATATCTTTTTATTATGTAATAACCTGTAGGTTTATACTTTACGTTTGTCTTCAATATGATAATATTAAATCGTGCTATCACCCTTCCAACATAAAGCTGTCAACAAATAGAAAACTAAATTAAATGGCTGAGTGCTTTCAAGATGTACTTCTCATATTCATAGCCAGTTATGATTCTTTCTTTGAAATCATTATATAAATAAACACCATATGCAAATTCTATGCAAATGAGTAACAAGAGCTACCATAACTACTAGGATATCACAACACAAGTATAGATACAATAAGGCACATATGGATCCAGAATGCACTTCAATTTTTGAACAACATCAAAAAGTGTCAGGACATGTATTTGAACCACATCTGCAAAATAAGTTTGTACTGAGAGGCATGATATTAGGCGAAAGGTAAAAGACGCTTACTTTATAGCAGAGGACTCCTTCGCCATTAATCGTAAGGATGCTTGTTTTGCTATATCTAAAAGATGGTCTTAGTTACTCATTTGCATAGAATTTGCAGATGGTATTTATTTATATAATGATTTCAAAGAAAGAATCATAACTGGCTATGAATATGAGAAGTACATCTGCTTGAAAGCGTTCAGCCATTTAATTTAATTTTCTATTTGTTGACAGCTTTACGTTGGAAGTGTGATAGCACGATTTAATATTATCTTTTTATTATGTATATTCTTCTTTTTAAATTAATTTTATGCGAGTGAATGTTTTTTTATAACTAAATGCAAACCATGATAAAAAAAATTAATACTCATATTCTAAAACACACTACTTATAAAATATATACAAGATCATATATTGGATCAGTTTAATAATTAATTTTATAAAATAATATCAAGAATATTAATATAATTTTAATATTCGACAGTGATAATAATGATACAAATAATAAATAATAGCTGTAATATTGATAAGCCAACAAAACAATTTTAAAATTATGATTATTGTTGCCAACTCCTACATTAACTTTCATTACAATATAGATGTATGAAGTTTAAGTATCTCTAAAAATGTGTACGTGAAATTAAATTATAACATGTACTATATGTCTTACTCTTTTGAATAAGTGTAGTCAAAATTTCAAATGGATCCATAGGGCAAATGTTTCAAATGTATCCATACTAGGAGAGAATGGTCTCAAATTCTGGGTTGATGGATGGATCTGAAGTGATTGATGCACTGCTAAAAGGAAAAAATCTTCAAACATATATATAATAGTGTAATGTCTATAAACTCCTCCACAGTTATTAAAAGTGAATAGAAACCAGTCCCTATCTTGCACAAGAGTGGTGTAATAAACGTTATGAAAGCTGTCTACCTGGGCAAGGAAATCAGATGATGATACATCTATAACAATGCAGATATTATTATTTATTGTGAGACTTAAAGTATATATTTGGGTTAAAGATAAAGTGCAGCTTCATTAAAAATCATTAATATTTTCAAAAAATTATTTATATCAAAGTTTTGAGTTGAGAAAATGTGAAACTTGTCAATTAAACTATAATAATTTGCTATCTGTTTGTTTCTTTGTCTGTCTGTCTGTCTATCTATCTATCTATCTATCTATCTATCTATCTATCTATCTATCTATCTATCTATCTATCTATCTATCTATCTATCTATCTATCTATCTATCTATCTATCTATCTATCTATCTATCTATCTATCTATCTATCTATCTATCTATTTATCTATCTATCTATCTATCTATCTATCTATCTATCTATCTATCTATCTATCTATCTATCTGTCTGTCTGTCTGTCTGTCTGTCTACCCATCTGTCTAATTATGTATTCATCTGCCTAACTGTCCATGCATCTATCTATCTATGCACATATATTGGATAAATGATAAAGATATGTGTAAAAGATTTTAATATGGGCCAATTGAAGTGTTTTAGTTCCACAAAAATGACCATCTTGGGATATCACATCTTTTCATATGACATGATCACCATCTCTATACTAGCACATAATTGTTGTAAACAAAGGCAAATCACCCTATGCCAAACAGAGTAATCAATAGATGCCAGAAGGCTTGTGTATAAAATCCCTATCTAGTGCCTACTCATCCAATATCCCCAGACTAGTTTCTGGCTTGTGGCAATCATCAGTGAGGAGCTTTGGATCTGAGAGCACTGCACCTAGATCTTAGGATCTAATGCAACCCTCCAGCAGCCACCTTTTAACTCTACTTTACTACAAAACTATGAGAATGAAATTGAAAACATTGTTAATATCTTCAATCTAAGCTCAATAGCTTATATAGTCATATGGGTCTGAACTCAATTAAGCACCCATACATTTTGGTGTCTTTGGCTCTTAAACAACCATAGCCACCACTATCCTGTTAGGCAGGATTGATTACTCTGTTTGGCACAGAGTGGCACTACTGTATGGTGAGTTTTGCCTTTTTTACAACAATCATGTGCTAGTATAGAGATGGTGATCATGTGATGATTAGTGATTTAACACCTATCCTGCCTAATAGGATAGGTTGTTCAAGAGCCAAAGACACCAAAATGTATGGGTGCTGAATTGAGATCAGACCCATATGAATATATAAGCTATTGAGCTTAGATTGAAGATATTAACAATGTTTTTGATTTCATTCTCATAGTTTTGTAGTAAAGTAGAGTTAAAAGGTGGCTGCTGGAGGGTTGCATTAGATCCTAAGATCTAGGTGCAGTGCTCTTAGATCCAAGGCTCCTCATTGATGATGGCCATAAGTCAGAAATTAGTCTGGGGATATTGGATGAGTAGGCACTAGATAGGGATTTTATGCACAAGCCTTCTGGCATCCATTGATTACTCTGTTTGGCACAGGGTGGCACTACTGTATGGAGAGTTTTGCCTTTGTTTATCTTTTCATATGCCTTGGTCATATATTTCAATAATGTGTGAAAGAATAGAAGTTTGAAATATATTTAAAAATATAAATATGGAGTAAAATTTAAATATTACCAAATTTGTATGTATGAGTTAAATTGTAACTTGTGCTATATTTTTAGCCACTTGAAAGAGTGTAGTGTCCATAGTATGAGATTGGCCTAAATTCTGGGCTGATGGATGATTGTGATAGGATAATATGCACTGATAAAAACAAACTTGGAAATATACCTATGTGTATAAAACTATATGCCATATGTAATATATAATGGCTTAAAGCTTTTAAAAAAGTATTTTTTATTAATTTCTAAATTTTTATTCAATATTTTCTTATATTTATAATTAAAGTGAAATGGTAGATATGAAAAACTGCAAATAAAAAAAAAGAAACAGATGGGGTGTAATTTTTCTTTTTTCTTTTTTTTTTGTTTTAAGATTTAAGTGGATTTATTAAATATTTGATTAGTTAAAAGTATCTCCAATTACACATGAGATATTTATGTAAATAAAATAAATAATTGAAAGATTAGTTATTTAGCAGCTTATAAGAAATTGAATGATTAAAAAATAAAAGAACTGGAAAGCAGTTTATGGAACTTGCTTCCATGAATAAGAGAACAGAAATGCAATTTATAGATCTTGATCTCCATAAATAAGAGAACTGGAATGCAATTCATGGATTTAAATCTCCATAAAAAATAGAACTGGAATGCAATTTATATATCTTGATCTCTATAGCTCACCACTCCACTATTGTGCTAAACAACAGATGGCATTTGTTTACCTGATTCACATATAGCCTGCTTTATGTTTAAAAATTATCATAAAGTAAGATACCATAACATCCATGCTATATACGTTTAATTGAAAAAATCATTATATTATTTTTTCATGTAAACTTTATATAAATGAATATCTCCATAAATTGTCCTTTGATTCTGTTTTCGAAATAGTGTGTCAACCTACTGATCACTAAAACTTATTATGTTCATCTAATGCTACATACTCATAAATATATAAAAATATTCAAATCACTCTCCCAACAATGTTTTTTCAGCAGTGCCCTCTGTGAATAAACAATGTCTTAACTTCAAACAGCTGACTCAAAAAGATAATTTCTTGAATTGTGGGCTGCACGGTATTATACATTGAAATACTGACCTATTCAACAAAAGAGTATGAAATTAAATTAATAACGATCTTAAACTGCTGGTAAGCAAATACATTTGAGTAGGTCAGTATTTCAATATATAACATCATTGCAGCATACAATTCAAGAGAATATACTTTAGAGTCGGCTGTGTAAAATTCAGATTTTAATCACAGAGGGCGTTGCTGAAAAACATTTGGGAAGTGATTTAATTTTCAGCTAGCAATTTGCACTGGAATATTTTCATATATATATATACAATGAACAATCTTAGACTTTTATTCCAAAATGCATTAATAGCAAATCCTTTTATGTACACTGATAAGTAGATTAACATATATTTAAATGTACACTTGATCATCACGGGTAAGAATTTGCCCATGCTTGTTATTCATAACGCAATTTATTCCAAAAACTTAATTCTAAAGCGGTACCACAGACTTATATATAGATGTATAAACATTACTATCTTCAAACATCAAAAAACAAAAAATTCTAAAAGGTCAATAAATACCATCAAATTGAAACTTTAACAAATCATTTAACAACAAAGTATTTGAATCTAAAAATATCGAAAAATCCATTAAGCGCTCAGTACATGTTTTTAACATAATTTCTGCTTTCAAAACGTTAAAAGTAAAACTTTATGTCATTAAAACACAACAAACAGTTTGAGATTCTTCTTCTTTTTTTCTTGAAAAGTAAAAAGAAAGAAATATTTCTTTTCCATCAAAACTAATTTATTAAATTAAATCTACTGACATTCTAAAACTGTTTAGCCTTTATATTTTTGTCTTCAAATGATGTCTATTTAATTTAAAACTTACTTTGCACTTATTATATATATAAAGATAGAAAAAAATGTAGTGAAAAGGAAGTAATAACTATATAAAAGAGACTACGGTATACGTCAACTCATCTAAATTAACTAAAGATCAAAAGGTGAATTATAATGAAAATAATTTATAATTAAAACAACTTTCAAATAAGATAATTATTTTAAAAAGTTCAATATTAAAATGAAATAGAAATAAAAGTATTATAATTATATTCCTTTTTTATATTAATGCAAAACACCCATTTTCGTAATTTGCATATTGAATATATCCTTGGTATATTAAACATGTAGATTTAAAATTTTCAAAGTAAAAATTTCAGTGCGAATTTTAAAACATACAGTGGAATAATATCGACATTAAAAAATGTTTCCACCACTTCTAAGTGTAAACTATAAAGAAAAGAAAATGTTAAAGATTTAAATGAAAACAATTTGCATAAAAAAGGACTGTACTAATGAAATTATTGGTTTCCATTTATACTAAATAGAATATTATCATAAACTACTTTATTTAAAATATCTCATTACAATATTTAATTTCCTTTAAAATGTCTTTCAATTAGTAAGAAAGTTTCATTAACTACAAGTTAATTTGTAAGTACAAATTATAAACATTTTATCGAAAGTGAAAAATATTTTTTTTCTTTAATAATAAACATATTAATTTTGCTTAAAAATGTTAAATTACAAATTATTTCTAATCAAAAATTTATTTGTAACAATCAAATTAGTAATGTTGGAAGAATAACATGAGTATGTAAATGGAGTTTAACAATATAAAAATACTTTTTTGTAAAATATCCGAAAATACATCATTATTAAAATTTATAAAATTTGTTTCAAATATACAATATTACATCAAAGTATAATAAAGAATGCAAGCAGTGAATAATGAGAGCCAATCATGATAAAATATTGTATGAATGATGTAAAAGCTGGACAAATTTTACACAGATCTTAATACACGCAAGTCATACATAATTCTATCTTTCCTCTCCTATGCATAAGTCATCATCATCATCATCATCATCATCATTGCAGGATGAAGGTCTCTCCAAGTTTAATCCATCTTCAGCTTCTCTTCTCCACATCATCCCTGCACACTTTCTCACTTCATCCATCCATCTTACATGTGATCCCTTTCTGGGTCTTTTACAATCTCTTGGAATCCAGTTTAAAATTTCAATTGTCCATCTATTATCATCTCTTCTAGCAATATGTCCAGCCCAACTCCACTTCAATCTTTTAATTTTTTCAATGAGGTCAGCAACACCTGTTTGTTCTCTTACCCATACATTGCATTTTCAATCTCTTCTTGTTACTCCTAACATACATCTCTCCATACTTCTTTGAGTGGTCTGAAGTCTCTGTATTGCTCTTCTGTTAAGTGTCCAAGTTTCAGATCCATAAGTAAGAACTGGTAAAACCCATTTGGTTAAAAACCTTTCTTTTCAAACACATAGGCATATTTCCTTTTAGTATCAAGTTATTTCTACCAAAAGCACTCCAACCAAGTTTAATTCTATAATTCCTACACATAAATAGTACAATGTAAATTTAACCTATTACCACTGTAATATGGATAAAATAATACAGACGTAGTGAAAACCCATATTCGGCTATATATAAACTAACTTGGTAAAAGTAAAATGTAGAATGAGCGTACCTACAATCTAGCTTTGATTGTCACAGTGGCAAAACTCTCCATACAGTAGCACCACTCAGGGCAAGTCAGAGTAATCAAAGGACGCACTGAGTGGCACTACTGTATAGAGAGTTTAGCCTCTGTGCAAATCAGCTTGTGAAAACATAAGAATGGTGAATATGTGATGTTTGATGTTTAGCTTTGATTGTATATAAGCATATTATTCACTGACATACTTACATGCAGGCATGATTTATATACTAATGTAATTTTGAAACAATATAAGCTATTTTAAAGTCAGTATAACTAATCAGAAGGAGAAGTTTAACATTATATTTAACAACGTCTTAATATTAAATTAATCTTCAATTAAGATGGAAATATAACCTTTTACCAGCTAGAATATAGATTAAATAATGCTGATAAATGGTTATATTTACATCTACTATTTGAAGATTAATTTCATATTAAGAGGTTCAGGCTTTCTCTCTGATAAATTGTAATGATTGTAGAATAGCTTATACTTATCTGGAAAATATGTTAGTATATATAAATCAGGCCCTGCATGTAAATATGTTGATAAATGCTATGTTTATGCATGATCAAAGCTAAAGTGTAGATGGCTCATTCTACATTTTTCATTTACTGACAATTAGTTCACATATAGCTCACTGGGGGAGGGGTTAGTACTTGCATATTATTTCAAATAATAAAATGGTACAAAGAATGCTAAAAATATCATTAGATCTCAAACTCTCGAGTGTTTAAAAAAAATGTTTCTATGTTCAAAACCTATTTATTTTTCTCCAAATTTATTTTTTTAATGATTTGGTCGATTTTGATCATTTTAAAAATCAATGTGTATATATATTGAAGTCGATATTTTATAAACATTTATAATAATTTGAAGAAATAGAAAGTAAGAGATCCAGGAAATAAATAATTTAGCTACAATTAAATTTTAAACTTACCACAAATGTGAAAGATTAAACATCCACATGTATTCATGCATAGACACTTTTATATTTGTGTATGCATGTTTAAATATGCCTAAATGAAAGTTTAAACCACATATGGATCAATTGAATAAATAAAAAATATAACGATACGTTTTATTTTAAATAGGCAAATCGCAAATTTGATTTCTAAAATTATTATTTTAATAATTTTTTCTTTTTAATTAAATAAATTTGTTTACTATAATTCTACTTATAATTTTAGTTCACATTCAAAAACTTAAAATATCACATGATTACCCTTTAACATTAAACCATTAAGCATCACATGATCACCATTTCTTATACTAGCACATAATTGTTTATAAACAAGGCAAAACTCTCCATACAGCAGTGCCACTCTGTGCCAACCAGAGTAATCAATGGATGCCAGAAGGCTTGTGCATAAAATCCCTATCTAATGCATACTCATCCATATCCCTGGACTAGTGTCTGGTTTGTGGACATCATCAGTGAGGAGCTTTGGAGGGTTGCATTAGACCCTAAGATCTAGGTGCAGTGCTCTCAGATCCAAAGCTCCTCACTGATGATGACCACAAGCCAGAAACTAATCTGGGGATATGGATGAGTAGGCATTAGATAGGGATTTTATGCACAAGCCTTCTGGCATCCATTGATTACTCTGGTTGGCACAGGGTGGCACTACTGTATGGAGAGTTGTGCCTTGTTTATGATTACCATTTCTTGTTCTTACACAATCTATTAACACAATAACAACTTTATCCATACAATAAAAAAAAGATATATGTCCTTATTACTTGGGAGTTCTTAAGTTCAAACACCAGACTTACAAGTGCCAGAATTTATCCCAAGACTTCTTGTCCCCAAATCGGATGCCCCAGCAACTGTGCCAAACTGTGCGGGGCAATATTGCCACTTGTGTGTAAGCATAAAAAATGATAATCATATAATATTATTTATAATGGGTCAATGCCAATTCTAGCCAAAGAATGTAGGTAGGTGATTGTAGTTATTAAAAAACCCCAAAGATGCTGAAATATATAGATACTTAACTGGGTATATATATAAGAGAATTACTTTGGATCGAAAACATTATTGTGTTTTTACTTTGGACTCACAGCTTTACAGTTAACTAGAAACACAAAAAATGGCTGCATGAAGGATGCATTATATGAAGGATGCATTATATCAATAGATCCAAGTTCAGTCTTCTCAAATCCAATACTCCTCACAGATGAATGCCATAATCTAGAAAATAGTCAAGGGATAATGGATGGGTAGACAATAGATAGGCATTTTAATGTAGTAATTTTTAGCATCCATTGATTATAATGGCTTAAACCAGGTGGCAGTATTGCATGAAAAAATTTGCTACTGTGTTAAACTTAAAACAATATATTTGTTTAGAGTCATTATCAAGTTTACTTTTTAGTACAAATGTTTTTCAAAACAAGGCTAATTAAGTAATTAAAAATTAATAAAGAATTATAATTTGGAAGCAAAAACAAACACATCTGCATCTTAGAGATCATAGATCCTTTTCACATATTTTTGATCATATATTTATGATTGCATATCTCCACAAGGTATTAAAACCAGATAAATACCAGTCCCTATCTTCTGTGAGAGTGGTGTAGTGCAAATTATATTACAAAAATATTAAAAATTGTTTTACCTCTTTTTTGAAGATCTTAATTAATAATAATTAAAAAAGCAAGTCATATATAATGTGAAATTACTTTTAATAAGCTTGTTGTTATAAAAATGTAATACAGACAGCATGCCAATAGCTCAAACAAGCTCTTAATTAATAAGTGCGGTATGAGAAAATATTTAAAATCTCTATCCAAAACACTCTCATCTCCAGACCAACTCATTTCGAGTTTATGGCTCATGTCAGCTCTCCACTGACATGAGACATAAGCTTGAAACCAGTTGGTCTAAAAATGAGAGTGTTCTGGATAGAGATTTTAAATATTTTCTCATACCGCACTTGTTTATTAGGAGCTCGTTTGAGCTATTGGTACACTCTCAGTATTATATTATCTTAATTAATTTTTGATACAAGTTTAAAAATAAGAAAAAAGGGTATAGTTAGATTTTTATCAACAAAACCTCACCTAATCACTGATGAAAAACACAAACTAGACACTAGTCTGGGGATATTGGATGACTAGACACTAGGTGGAAATTTTATGCACAAAACTTCCTACAGCCATTGATTTCTAAGGCTTGCACTGGGTGGCACTACTCTATGGAGAGTTTGCTACTATTATATTTTTATCAATTGTTAATTAATAATAAAATAATTATACCTTATTAATTGCTGTAAAAATAGAGAATATCTTCCATTTAATTAGTATATGTTAGGAGAAATAGGTGATAAGTCATTAACAATTTACATGTTGCCTGTGTAAAGTTATTATTTTCAATAAACCCTTTATATAATCATCTGTGTAAATAAAATTATACACTAGAAAAGAAGATAAATTCTGGATTTGATTCATAATCATTAGAATCACTGAACTGTGGACAAATAAATGGGAATTGGACATTAGATGATTAAAACAGAAATCACTAAACATCACATAATCACCATTTTTTATGCTAGCACATTACTGTTATTAAAACAGGCAAAGCTCTTCATACAGTAGTGTCTATTAGTGCCAACCAGAGTAATCAGTGGATGCCAGGGGGTTTGTGCATAAAATCCCTATCTAGTGCCTACTCATCCAATATCCCCAGACTAGTTTCTGGCTTATTGTCTTCATCAGTGAGGAGCTTTGGATCTGAGAGCACTGCACCTAGATCTTAGGATCTAATGCAACTCTCCAGCAGCCACCTTTTATCTCTACTTAACTACAAAGCTATGAGAATAAAATCGAAAACAATATTTTCAATCTAAGCTCAATAGCTTATATAGTCATATGGGTCTGAACCCAGTTCAGTACTCACTGATGAAGATCACAAGCCAGAAACTAGTCTGGGGATATTAGATGAGTAGAGACTAGATAGGGATTTTATACACAAGCCTTCTGGAATCCATTGATTACTCTGGTTGGCACTGAGTGGCACTATTGTATGGAGAGTTTTACCTGCTTTAAAACAGAAATCATGAACGAATACTTAAAGAATTATTGAATCTCTGACTTCATATATTCCAAACTATGATTGATATTTGTATTTTTATATTAGACTATTTCCATCACCTAATATAAGTATTGAATGCTATTAGAATAATTTAACTTTATTTAAATATTTCAAATACCTTCAACTGTTAGTAATAATACATCAAATAGGTCAGTATATGTACAATGTTTCAAGAGGTATTAGTCTCCCCTCTTCTTCAGGTGTTGCTGGCCTGATCAGTGACAGTACTAACATGGTATTCAAACCTTATTTCTTACATTGTTGAGTTTTGAATTTTAAGGTAATGATCTAACCAATTGAGCCATCCTTAAAATTTAATTCTTAAGAATCTAAGAGTTTGAATCCCATTTGAGTATTGTCACTGGTCAGGCCAGCAATACCTGAAGAAGAGGGGAGAATAATACCTCTTGAATCATTGTGCATATACTAAGCTGTTTGATGTGCTATTACTAACAGTTGATTATATTTGGAATATTCAATTAAACTTACATTTTTCTAAAGACATTCAATACTCATACTGATGATGGAAATAATTCTGTATATAAATATAACTAAAAGACCATCATCACAAACCTTCAGGGAAACACTGTGATTGATATTCTTTCTGCACATTTCTTTGTCTTCTTGGTGAATGTTTTATTTGCTTACAGTATAACCTGATTCTATTGTTGAAAATGAGAAATCGATATATCTCACGCTTTTTAAGTTATAATTTTAATATTTCCAAATAATAACAAAGAGTTTTCCAAATTTTCTGTGATACCTTAAAAAATTCAAATTGGTCATTAAATGATAGAAGAAACTCAGTGCAAAAATTGTTAACAAGAATGTAAATAATGCTCATGGTTCAGAGATAATTATTTATATTACGAATTTTAAAATTGTTTAAAAAATTCCATTCATGTTTTAGAAGACATCTATTTCAAAAAGAAAAAGTTTAAGTAATTCATTTCATAAAACTATAACTTTGATTTTAATATATGATTTTTTTTACAGTACAAATATTTTCCTACCTACACTCCAATATGTAATTATAGGGGGTTTAAACTCAGACTTTCACACGACGCTCAACTATCCACATATCTCCTACTTTTATTATCCTTTTTTATTAAAAAGAAAAAGTCATTGGAATCCAGTTTAAAATTTCAATTGTCCATCTATTATCATCTCTTCTAGCAATATGTCCAGCCCAACTCCACTTCAATTTTTTAATTTTTTCAATGAGGTCAGCAACACCTGTTTGTTCTCTTACCCATACATTGCGTTTTCAATCTCTTCAATAGTTTAATTTAGGTTGAAAATATTTATCTTACTGGTGAATATTTTATATATTGTTCAGGAGACAGAATATATTTCAAATAAAGAAGAATCTAATGGGGGTGAGAGGAATATCTTGAATATTGTTAGTATTATTCATATTATATAATAAATTAATATTGACAGAAATAAAATCAATATGAATACAGATTGGGCATAGCTTACTGGTGGTCAAATGTAAATTTAATGTATTTTATATCACTTTTGTTTGAAAAGTCAAACTAATATCAACATCATTATCTTCTTTGATCTACATTCTCTCATCTCCACATCACCCTTGCACACTTTTTTATTTTAGCCATCCATCTCACATGTGTTTCCTTTCTGGATTGTTTACACTCATGGAATCCAGTTTAAGATTTCAATTGTCTATCTATCAATAAGTCCAGCCTGACCCCAGCATTTTAATTCTTTCAACGATATCAGTAACATCTATTTGTTCTCTTGCCCATATATAGTGTTTTTGAGCTTTTGTTATTCCTAATATGCATCTCTCCATACTTCTTTGAGTGATCTGAAGTTTCTGAATTGCTCTTCTATTAAGTGTCCAAGTTTCAGTTCCATATTATTATTTATATTATCATTTATATGTTATATTTACAAATATTAAAATGAAATTTTAAATTAAAGTTTTATTGTATTATTTTAATATATGATAAAATAGGGAGAAAATGATTCTAGAATTAATTTTAAGAAATTTAAATTGACCAATGAAAAGAGCTTGCTTTATTAAATGGATTCATTCACAGAGTATAAATAATTTGAAAATTGAGAGAATAAAGATTTACATTATGCACAATTAAAATTTAAATTAAATAGGCACTACTGGTCAAGCGTTGTTAGCCGAGAGGTTGCAGCTGCCTTGCAAGCAAGCAGTTGGTTGCAGATGGTTGTTGTGGGTTCGCCTCCCAGCCGATGCTATGACATATGAAAACAAAATAGGCACTACTGTATGGAAAGTTTTGCCTGTTTATTAAATAGGCTTTTTAATTATTAAAACAAAAATTACTCAACATTAGACTATAAATAAGGGTGTGGAGATTACATATATATGTTATGCGAAATGAATTAAAAAATTAATTATATAGCACTGGAATTATTTAGGTATGATATAAATGTTACGAATTATTAATTTTTGAAAAGTTGTAAAAATATTTAAAACAAATGAAACTGTTTATGATTCAATTAAGCTTGAATGCAGGCTAGTTAAAGAGATAAAGAAAATATGGAGTAGTGGGAATTTATTTTTAATTAATTCATTTCCAGTACTTAAGATTTGCCCATAGATAAGCATTTTGGTTGGAAAAACAAAGTGGATTCATTTTATTCTTTCATAAATATTATATCTTGTGATGGGAATGAAAGTATTCATTTATTATTAACACTTGTAAAAAGCACTCGCACAATAGCTTGAAAAGGCTGATCTTTAATGTATTACAATTTATAAAACATAGCGCTATAAAAATAAATGCTTATTTAATATCTAAGAGTAAAACAAAAAATGTGCATTATTGTTAATATTACATATAAGTAATGAATATTCAGAGAGCAAATTAAGAACTGAGATACAGAGTTGTATATAGAAGTATATCAATTTTAATTTAGTCCTCTAACATTTGAAGTTACTTAATTTATTTATTATCAGTCATGTTGATTTTATATGATTTGAGAGGACAATTTGCCACATACTTATTTATATTTTTGCCATGGACAGTTAACAAGTCCTATATCACAAACCATACTAAAATTTGAGGTAGTGAATTTATAAGTTTTATAGTAGTTGGGGAAAAGGTTAATATCTTATCATTTGCAATTAATTTAGACCTGTTACAAATGCCCATGAAGATGTCTTTTTGAGATGTTAGTATTTTATATATCACAGATTGATATTCTAAAAGAAGGAGATTAAAAAAAGTTATATACCAAATGTCTAATTGATAAGAATGCAGAACTAATATTGACATTTAAGAAATGTGATGGGGAAAATATTAGACTATAGACGTATCAGTATTTAATCAAATCTATACAGGGGTTTAAATACAATGGATCACATCCAGATATGGAGAAAAATTATATAAGGGATCAATGAATGTGAATTGACATAATATTAATTTCTATATTCTTTATTACTTTATACAATGCATTTTTACAATCCACTATTGACAGTTTTGATTGCTCCCGTAATCTTCTTCAGAACTACTTAAATTTCCAAATCAGAAGTTCTGAAGAAGATTGCTGGGACAATCGAAACTGTCAATGGTAGAATGTAAAAAAGCATTGTATAAAGTAATAAAAGATATAGATGATATTAATATTATATAGGTTTGGCAATGCAATAATAAAAATAAAATTATAATATAAATTGATATTATATTTTGTATTTGTATACTATGAAAAGACATTTGATTTTACAATCATTTCTATGTCCTTCAAGCATTAAATAAACAAAATATTACAGGATATTCCATATTGTGTGGAATATTTATATCAAAAAGGCAGCAGTAATGATGAGATTACATAATTATATTATGAAGATTAACATTGATAAGATGTACACCAGGTGATTTCATATTTCCAAAATTTTTTGCAACCATTGGAAACAGAAATGAGGAATCAAAGGAATAAAAATAGTGATTACTTAAGTCAACTAGATATTTCATAAGTCTTACAAAATATTGCAAAAGTTATCATATGAAAATAATAACATAAGGATTAAAGATTAATACTAAAAAGACTAAAGATACTGTTCAATGGATTTTCTCGGAAAATAAATATAACAATTGACAGTCGTAACTTGAACAATTTAACAACTACAAATATCTTAGCTTATTAATACGAGTAGACACATAAAATATGCAATTAACAGTAGGATTAAATTCGGATGGAGTGGGTTTTGTAGACATAATACTACTAAAAGAAAACATTTCTATATATTTGGAAACATTTTTAGTATATGTATTTTACTAGTTCTTACTTATGAATCAGACATTTGTATGATTCAAACGTTTAGGCATGGAGTAAAAGAGTGATATAAAGATTTCAGCTAACTCACTGAAATATAGTGAGATATGAGTTAAAAGTAACAAGAAGACATCAAAAATAAAACACATTACTAAAAAGCTTATATCACTGATAACATTGGAATAATTAAGAGATGGAAATGGAACTGAGATGGATATATTGATAGAAAAGATGATAACAGATGAATAGTTGAAGTTGTAAATTGGATCCCAATGGATTTAGAGAGATCATGTGCCCCTGTGATATGGAGAAAAGACTACAGATCAAAGAAACTGGACTAGACTTGGGAGTTTTAGTGTAAATAAACATTTTATAAAAAATTAAAAAATTAAAGCCTTTCTAGAAAAGTTTACATTAACTATTTCTTATGATGTTTTTGCAGAGACTATCGATTGCATCATGAACTAAAAATATTAAAATTTAGGACACCATTTTTTTTATTTATTAATTTTTAGTTTTTTAAAAAAATTTTATTCAATATTATTTTAAATCATGAATAATTGTTACCATAGATATAAAAATCATAGATAAGAGAAAATTACTGTATGTACAGTTTTATTGTGGACAATAAAGTCAATTAACTTATGAGATACTCAACATCAACAGTATTCTGTCAATTGGACAAATCCATAGAGTATCCACATTACCAATTCATCCATTTTTCCATTCAATGAAGGGAATGGATTGGAAAACTGGATGAATGGATGATGTGACTACTGGACCTGTCCATTTGACAGAATATTGTTGATGATGAGTATATCATAAATTAAGGATTCAATATATAAAAAACAGGCAATAGCAAAAAAATATATCCATTGCCATAGATTCAAAATATATACAAATTTTAAAAATCTGTTTGAAAATGCTTAAAATTGGGGGAAAATATTATTAACATCACATGATCACCATTTCTTATGCTTTCTCATAACTGTTATTAAAACAGGCAAAACTCTCCATATAGTAGTGCCACTCAGTGCAAGCCAGAGTAATCATTAAATGCCAGAAGGCTTGTGCATAAAATCCTTATCTAGTGCCTACTCATCCAATATCCCCAGACTAGTTTCTGGCTTGTGGCCATCATCAGTGAGGAGCCTTGGATCTGAGAGCACTGCACCTAGATCTTAGCATCTAATGCAACCCTGCACAAACACCTTTTATTTCTACTTAAGTACAAAACTATGAGAATAAAATTGAAAACACAATAATATTTTCAATCTAAGCTTGTGATTTCAATTTTATTCTCATAGTTTTGTAGTTAAGTAAAGATAAAAGGTGTTTGATGGAGGGTTGCATTAGGTCTTAAGATCTGTGCTGTGTGAAGATGGAAGGGTGGGAGGGATCATAAAAATATCAGTGCAAAGATGGAAGGGTCAGAGTGATCAGCAAAATATCAGAACATTACATATATAGATACCACATGGACTTAATAGTTTAATAGTTATCTGATATTTGTAAAATAATAACAATAAACTTCAAAAATTTGTATTGTTTTTAAATTAAATTTGTCATATCAAAAAAAAAATTTTTTTTTAGTCAAGCATTGGTAGCTGAAAGGTCAGTGCAGCAACCTTGCAAGCAAGCAGTTGCTTCCAGACAATTGTTGCGGGTTCGCTTTCTGGCCGAATCTAAGATGTCTCCCTGTATATTTATAGTGTTTGAAATTCTTGTAAAAATTTTGGTTTAGTTTAAAAATACACACACACATAAACAAAAAGGAAAATACACCAATAAAATGCATAATTTTGTACATATATTGATAACTTAGTTAAATTAGAATCAGTTAAAGCAATATTTATATTAGTGTACACATAATAGTAACGTTAAAGAGTGGTAAACTTCTAATGTAGCAATTAATTGTGTTGATGCCATTTTTATGTTTCTCTGATTTATTTAAATATAAAAGAATATCATTTGAAAATATTTAGGCAAAGTTGTTTTAAATCTGAAATAAAATCTTAATTATTGTGAGAATGGTATATAAAATAAAAATCATTTATCTTAATATCAGTAATATAAATATTTAGTCTAACATTATGATTTGTACATTTAATTTTATTCAAGTATAATATTTTATGTTGATATGTTTTCATATGTTATGTGCATGCTTCTCAACTGTCCTAATAAATAAATAAAATATCGTGAAAATGTTCATGGTAAATGCATGAACAAAATATTAAAAAAATTATTACCTAAACACCCACATTTGGATATTTACTTTAAAGTTTTAAAATTTTAAATGCCACCAAGCACATACTATATCATCACCCATTATTTATTATCCCCTTTGCATCTAAAAATGAAAAAAATGTTATTTTATTAACGTTTACTCCATTAATAGATTGATTGAAAAGATACAATTTTGTCATCATTCAATGTTCTACCAAGAAAGCACCTAAGGTTTTCAATCTTTTTTTTAAAAAAAAACATTCTAAAAGATTTCACCAGATTAAAAATAATTGGAACTCTTAAAGAAAACTCTTAATGACTTTAAGTGAATTTTAGACTATAAAGGATATATGGTTTTATCTATTACTTTTATATATAGACTATATCATATACTTAGTTGCTTTAGAATTCCTACAAGAGGAAAGCTAGAATAAATAAAAAAGATGTTTTATAGGTAATGTAATATAAATTATATAGTACTGTAATTTCAATTTGTGTAATTTGTTTAGGAAAGAGATTGTTAATTAATGTTAATGTAGCTACATTTATAACTTATGAAGAATGCTTACATAATTAATTACTTTTGTCTACTATAAATACACTCGGTGAAGCTGATTTAAAAAATATTAAAATAATGTTTCAATCTACAAATTTATTTAAGCAATACTGATAATAATAATAAAGATGTAAATAGAGAGGAATTATTTTCAATTCAAAAATCCACTTGATGACCTAAATTATATTTATGAAAATGACCTGACCATTTCATTCCCAAATTTGAGCATATCATTGAGAATATTAATCCTTCCTAAAAGTGTAGCTAATAGAAAGAGATTACTTTTGGAAGTTAAAAATAATAAAACATTATTTGTAGTCAACAATGGCACAAGATCGGTTGGTAAATGTGTCACTGATAGCTATAGAGAATGATATATGAAATACTCTAAATGTAAAATTTCAGTTCTGCAAAAGTTCAGAAAGTAAATTTATTATTGTCTTATAATTAGAGGGAGTTTGAACACAGAATTTCAAATTCCTTTCAGCTATCCACTTCATCTTATATAACTGATACCCATAATCATATACCCCTGTAAAAAAGATAAATGTTCTCCAGTATATGTATTTTGTGTTGAGCCAGCTCTCATTCAATTGGTTCAGATCATCATCTCCCACACATATACAATCAGTGCTCAGTTTATATTAAGATAATATCTTCAAACTTTAATAGACAGGCTTCAGTCTTCTCCACTCTCCAAGTCTTCAGCCATCCATATTATTGAAAATCTGATAAAATGGTAAAAGCACTTGTTGATGCCAATATTGTTGTCACATCCATATTCACTTTAGGTCACTCTGATTCCTTATATATGGGATCAATATGTTCATTTAAATACACAAAAGAGGGATGGGCTGATTTCAGGCTGAATTGGCAACATTTTAAATACAAATATATTATATATACTGGACTTTAGATGACAGAAGGGATTTGAACACAGACTTTTAAGCTCCCTTTTGCTACTCACTCACTCCATCTTATATAACTGATACACATGACCACATACATGTAAAAAAGATAAATAATATCCAATATAAATATTTTGTGCTAAACCACCACTCATCATTTCCCACACATATATACAATCAATGTTCAGTTTATATTAAGATAGCAAATCTTCAAACTTTAATGACAGACTTCAATCTTCTCTACCTTCCAACTCTTGCAGTATTTATATAAGATGGAGAGGATAATAGCTGAAGGGAGGTTGAAAGTCCGTGTTCAAATCCCTTCTAATTGCATTTAAAGTTCTGTATACATAATATACTTGTATTTAAAATATTACAGATTCAGCCTGAATCCTTTCCATCTCTCTTCTGTGTATTTAAATGGACATATTAAGATTCTAAATACGAGGGGTCAGAGTGACTTAAAGTCAACATGAGTATGACAACAACATTGGCATCAACAAAGGCTTTGGACATTTTATCATATGAATGGCTGAAGAGTTGGAGAGTGGAAAAAATTGAAGCGTGTACATTAAAGTTTGAAGATTTGCTATCTTAATATAAACTGAGCACTGATTGTATAAATGTGTGGTAGATGATAGTCTGAGCCCATTGATGAATGCTGTTTTAGCACAAATTATGTCTATTGGAGATCATTATCTTTTTACATGTATGTGGTCATGTGTAATCGGTTATATAAAATGGAGTATTGATAGTTGAATGAAGCTTGAAAGTAATTATCCCCTCTAATTACATCTAAAGTTCCGTATACAAACTTGTATTTAAATTACGTAGTAGTAGTTTTTTGCGTCGTTATTTTTATTAAAACATTACAACTTCTTTTTCGAGGGGGAGGCGCGAAGTGCGGTTTTGCATAAGGGACGCTGTGACGACCCTTCCTCCGGCCCTTTTGAGGATTATGTATTTTTTCGCATGTGTGTGGTCATGTATACTGGTTGCTTTAGATAGAATGGATTGCCAATAGACTGACAAATCCTGAGTTCAAATTCCTCTATTCACACATATTACATATTTAAGTAACATTCAGTATAAGAAAATTATACATTGTCTTAGAATCAGATGTTTTTTATTTTTTAAAACGAGCAAAATATATAACATTCGCAGCCAAGTCTACATTTCCTATTTCCTCTTTTTTGTTTTGTTTACAAAAAGACGTTAAATTGAAAAGATATTAAAGTTCAACTCTTTATTTTACTTTCGTTTTGAAATAAACAAAACAGAGACAAAACACTTGCTAACCTTAATAAATAAGTTAATTTATTATTTCTGACAAATAAAATGAACGTTTCTTTTTTTAATACGAAATGAGTCCTTTACAAAATGATGATCATTCTACATATTTGCATAAACGAATACCTGAATAAATGAAGTAAAGATAATTTAAAAATATGTTGGTCCAAGTGAAAACTTCGTTTCACGGTAATAAGTTTTAAACTCTCAATTAATTTGGAACTGATCACAATTTTTTAAATAAAGAATAAAAACAGAAAAAATAACTAAATTATTTATAATTTGTGAAGTTATTTTATTCAGGAAAGTATTTAAACAAATAGATTACATATTGATCTATTTTTATTATGGTGTGTGCTTCCGTAACATTAATGTTTTTAAAGCTGGCCATGTTATTTTTTTTATTTTAAGTATTTACCTTTATTAAAAGACATTATATACACACAGATTTACAAGGTTTTGTTGTTTTAAGCCAATAAACATCACATGATCACCATTTCTTATGCTTGCTTATAACTGTTATTAAAACAGACAAAAACTCACTATATGAATTTGCCACACGATCCAAGGCTCCTCACTGACGAAGGCCACAAGCCAGAAACTAGTCTGGGAATATTGGATGAGTAGGCACTAGATGGGGATTTTATGCACAAGCCTTCTGACATCCATTGATTACTCTAGCTTGCAGTGTGGCAAATGCATATAGTGAGTTTTTGCCTGTTTTGTTGTTTTCCAATCTTTTTTTGTTTTTGGTTACTTACAATTTTTTTATACATTACTTTAATAAATTATATGTCCTTATATTAGCTTAATAAGTGGGTATTAGTAATTGGGTGTCACCCTTTGTTGCTTATTAGTCTGGCTTAATTTTATCTTTGGCTGGTTGCTATTATGCCTTTGTCCATTGTATATCTTCTTTTCATTACTTATTTATTGCCATATTTCGCATGCTGTAGGTACTGCTCCTCCCCAGATTTTAATCATTTGTTTTCTTGGTAAGTATTTTAAGCATTGCTCAAAGTATTTTTCACATCCTTTATCAAGTTTTTTAATCCAATTATATTTTTATTATTGAATATTAATGAACATCTTATTTTCCATATTGTTCTAATTGTGTGGATAAGTATCATAGCATTGGGTGGATCAAATCCCTTGATGTGTTTGTTAATCATGATTATCTTTTAGATTAATGATTGGAGTTTTGGAATACTTTTATCCTTATTTTTTTAAATGCTCTACATTCTTGAACTAGGTGTGCAAATGTTTCTTTGCTATTCTTGCAGGTTGTACACTCTGGTTCTAGATTCATATGTAATTTTTATTTAAAAACATTGTCATGGGGTGTATCCCAATCATCAATTTATAGATGGTTTTCATGTATTTTTGGGATGTATAGATTGACTAAAAAAACTCTACCTGTTACATGTTACTTTTTTTAAGGATACTGTATTTTAGCCCTTCTAAATTAGGCATATTTAGCTCATCTTGTAAGTCCTTATATGCTATAAGTAAGTTGACCATAAAGGATCTTGTTTCTTTTTTCATCTACTTATACAGTTTTATATCGCATTCTGGTGGTTTGAACATTTTACTTTTTATTACATTTATTAGAGTTTTTGCTTTAATAAATGGCATATATTTTCTTAGATCTATTATGTTGAGCTCTCCTTTATTATTTGGTAATAGTAACATTGCCATTGATATTATTTTGGTTGTTCTTCCCCAAATGTACTTTGTTGCTAGTCTGTTTATTTAGTTTACTGCATTGTTGTATAAGCTTTTCTCAACATATGTAACACTCAGCAATCCTATGTAAATTTCCTTTAAAATGGATATACATTACATTTTACTATACAGAAAAAGAATCAGAATTAAAACCAATTTTTTTTTTTTGTGTTGCACTTCAAGTATACAATAGTCAAATATGTTTAAAAATACATATATACAAGCAACAAAGATTACAAATTATAAAATTATCATAGAAAAGCCTTTTTCAGCAAATTATGTTTTTTGCCCTTTTCAATGTCTCCAGAATGCCATGATTTAAAGTACATACAGTGACATCTATATCAATACATGAGAGAAGACAGATAAACAAATGGATATCTGACACGATCTATTATGTGATTTTTTTTATCCTCAATTCTATTACAAAATTACTCTGTTATATATATTGAGTGGATATATATTCACATATATTAATTAATTAATTATCCATTCTTTATCCATTAACCACTTATTATTCAACTTAATGGATGTTTTGTATATATTCATACAGTTGTTTTTATTATACATGATATAGTTTGTTTCATATATTTTACGTCTATTAACATTTTTAATATAATCAAGAGTACTTATATTATCAATACAATTTATTTTATGTCCATACTGCAAATAATGAACATATAATGCAGATCTATCATCTTTCCTAGCAATAGCATCATTGTGTTCTTTAGCTCTTTCTCCCAATTGCTTTAACGTCTGGCCATAGTAAACCATATTACAAAAATTACATCTAATTTTATAAACCATTCCTCTCTTATATTTTATATCATCTTTCATCCTACAATTAGTTATCAATTTATCTAAATTTTTGCTATTAGCCCATCCCACATTAATGTTTTATCTATATAATTTTTACTTTTTTTATTTAATATATTATATACCCTAGGCAAATATGAAATTTGTATCCACTTCTTTTGTTTATTAGTCCTACATCTATTATTATTCTTGCTATTTACCCCATATCATGAAAACATATTGTCAATACTATGCACTGCATATCCATATCCCATATATGTTTGTTTAAATTTATCCTTTTGTAACATAGCAATATTTCTATCTGTATTAAATCTATTATTCTTATATTTAAAATTCTTAATTACACTCATCTTTTGTATCCATGGAATCAATTGATATAATTTTCCTTAATTTATAATCTTTAATAAAATGCTTAGTTATAATATCATTATTTTGATTTAAAATAATTTCAATATCTAAATATCTTATTTCATTATCAATTTCTTTCATAGTAAACCTAATATTATCAACATTATTATTAAATTGTTTATATAATTTATATATTGCCCTCTTATTACCAATTATCAAATTATCATCTACATATCTAAAATAATGTAGTACTTCTTTTTTTAATTATACTGCCTTTTATAATATTGATTTCCATGTCATTAATGAACATATATGCTATAAGCCCACTAATCGCGCATCCCATTACCCATCCCTTATTTATACTCCAATATTTGTTATTATATTTAAAATATAAACTATTATTTATTAGGTTCAATGCTTCATTTATAATACTAATTATGCTATCAACATTGATATATAGAGATAAAGTCTTTATGATGATACTAATACTTTTAATTCTAGGGATACTAGGGTACATCAATTTTATGTCCATCACAAAGATACTGTGGTTTCTATTTATATTCATCATATTTAATTTATCAATAATAGCCTCTGTATTTTTTATACAATATTGTCCATAACCAATAATATCAGCTATCCATTTGTTTAAATATTTACAAAATTTATGTAAAATAAAATTGCTAAAATTAAACAATAATCTTAAAGGGTTGTCTTCCTTATGTGTTTTTACCTTGCAAAATATATATGGGTTCTCATATGAATTAGGATATAAAGAATAATATTGATTATCACTTATAATGTTATTAAGCTTCATCTTTTTTAACAATTTTATATATTTGTTTTTTATATTATTTGTAGGATCTTTAGATAATCTACTATACCCCTCATTTTTTATTACACTATCTATTCTATCATTATAGTCCTTAGCATACATTACAACAAAACGACAACCTTTATCTTCTTTACTTATTACAATCCCATAGCCATTACATATAATCTAATTTCGCTTATCATTTTCCTGTAGTTATAATCCTTATTAGAAATATTATGTTCGTATAAATGTCTATTTAAAACACAATATAATTTCTTTTTCTCCTGTATGAAATATGTGCCAATTCAATGTCTGTTATAATCCTCTTCCTAATATCTTTGTTTATAAATAGGATAAAATGGATTTTTACTCAGTAAATTACTTTGTTCACGTGAAAATTTATAGTCCGTTAAATTTACAAAATTGTCTGAAACATGTTTTTTATATTCCATAGAGTTATAAGATTTCTGAATATTATCATATCTGCATGATCTATTAGTGGAAAATTTATTAATCAGCCATTCCCATTTTTTTTTAGTATATTTAAAGTGTATTTTATAATTCCATTTATTACGATAATTATTTAAGAAAGCTTTGAAATTATCCCAGACATTTATTCTCTTTAATATTGGTTTTATAATTTTATTTAAGCTTCTAAATCTATCCAAACTTCTTTTAAAAATGTAGTATTTTTCGTTTATAAAAATCTGCAACAAACAATTCTCCAATTTATATATTAATTTATTATTATTTGAGATCTTCTTATTACTTCTAACGTTAATTATACATGCTTTAGGCATAACCTTATGTAATTTACAATTATTTAAATACGATAATTGACCTTTTATATTTTCCATATGTAAACATAATTTAGTTAATTTCTTTACCTTAATCAAATCAATCGTATCCAAATTATCTCTCACATATTTCCATAAATGCTCCATATCCCAAACAACCGCAGTATTAATTCAAAAGTAACGTTATAAATAATATCGAAATTACTATAAAGAAAAAGAATCAGAATTAAAATCAATTCTTTTTTTATGTTGCACTTCAAATATACAATAGTCAAATACGTTTAAAAATACATATATACAAGCAACAAAGATTATAAATTATAAAATTATCATAGAAAAGCCTTTTTCGGTAAATTATGCTTTTTGCCCTTTTCAATATGTCTCCACGATTTAAAGCACATACAGTGCCATCTATATCAATACATGAGAGAAGACAGATAAACAAATGGATATCCGACACAATCTATTATGTGATTTTCCACCCTCAATTCTACTACAAAATTACTCTGTGATATATACTGAATGGATATATATCCACATATATTAATTAACTATCCATTCTTTATCCATTAACTACTTATTATTCAACTTAATGGATGTTTTGTATATATTCATACAGTTGTTTTTATTATACATGATATAGTTTGTTTCATATATTTTATGTCTATTAACATTTTTAATATAATCAAGAACACTTATATTATCAATACAATTTATTTTATGTCCATACTGCAAATAATAAACATATAACGCAGATCTATCATCTTTCCTAGCAATAGCATCATTGTGTTCTTTAGCTATTTCTCCCAATTGCTTTGACGTCTGGCCATAGTAAACCATATTACAAAAATTACATCTAATTTTATAAACTATTCCTCTCTTATATTTTATATCATCTTTCATCTTACAATTAGTTATCAATTTATCTAAATTTTTGCTATTAGCCCATCCCACATTAATGTTTTTATCTATATAATTTTTACTTTTTTTATTTAATATATTATATACACTAGGCAAATATGAAAATTTTATCCACTTTTTTTGTTTATTAGTCCTATATCTATTATTATTCATGCTATTTACACCATATCATGAAAACATATTGTCAATACTATGCGCTGCATATCCATATCTCATATATGTTTGTTTAAATTTATCCTTCTGTAACATAGCAATATTTCTATCTGTATTAAATTTATCATTCTTATATTTAAAATTGTTAATTACACTCATCTTTTGTATCCATGGTTGTTTTGAATCAATTGATATAATTTTCCTTAATTTATAATCTTTAATAAAATGCTTAATTATAATATCATTATTTTGGTTTAAAATAATTTCAATATCTAAATACCTTATTTCATTATCAATTTCTTTCATAGTAAACCTTATATTATCAACATTATTATTAAATTGTTTATGTATTGATATAGATGTCACTGTATGTGCTTTAAATCGTGGAGACATATTGAAAAGGGCAAAAAACTATTTGCTGAAAAAGGCTTTTCCATGATAAATTTATAGTTTGTAATCTTTGTTGCTTGTATATATGTATTTTTAAACATATTTAACTATTGTACATTACATTTTCTGTCTAAACATTAGATGGAGTTAAATAGGTAAGCAATATTTTGATTCCTTAAAGTTTATGATGTAATTCTAATATGAAGATCCTTGAATGAACAGGAAATAGTAAAAAATAGCAAACTACTATCAGTGATTATCAAGTGACATCATTACATTGTCTTACTATAGGCTGCTTTTCTTAACACCTCATCATTCTGTGTCTTAGCAATGAGAAATACAGTATTCACAAAATAATCTTCATCATAAACAATATTTACATACCTTATTTACATTAGACATAAAATAATTATTAATTCTATTTCAGAACCATATATATAATAATGACATAGTTCATTCAACATAAAGTCATGTGACTTCCAAGCACAGCTGTTGAGATAATTACACTTCCATTATGATAATGAAGTAATTAGTTTGAATAAAATATAAATGAATAAGTTTGGTGCTGGATTTAAGTGAGATAGTGGTTTCATCTGGCAAAGATTGGGTGTTTAGGCAATCCTATTTAAAATTCCTTTTGTTACCACAGAAGGGAAAGGGTTTAAAAAATGTGGTCTAAAAACATTTTGTCTCACACAATCTGGTTGGGTTGTCATACCTAGCTTGAGCAATGGCATAATAAAATGGTAATAATCATATCAGTATAAAATGAGCTATTTATTTATATAGTGCTATATTTTTAATCCGTAATAATAATTAGGGATCACTCCACCACAATTGAGTTGGATAAATTTAAATATTCAACGAATGCTCTTCTTTCCAAACACAAGTTTCTTCCAAAAATAAGGTGAATCACTCTATCTTTTTAAAATAAATGTATTATAACTAAAACCCATTTTCCCTCATTTACTTCACTTTATATTTATTATCAGCTGGTTATCAAGATTTGACTTATTCTGATCTACATTTCTTTCCAGAGGGTGAATTGATATGCCTATGCATTCATAGTATCTATAGCTCCGACCATCCCCTCCCATACAGTCATCCTTTCCTTTTTTGTGAAGTTTTCCTAATATTCAGTCATTCAAAGGATGAGGAAAAAGGATTCAGCTGCTGAATACAAACATGGATGTACATAAACCAATCCAATTTGGTCCCTCCAAAACTTAACTAACTCCCTCACTGCACAAATGTCTGCATTTATGGGCTACGGCCCAAATGCCAATCTTGCTATTTAACAAGAATCGCATAATTTGCTAATTATCAACTAACTCAATAAATTTTAAGCATTTCCCCAGTTTATACTAGCTTCTGCTCAGAAGGTGGTGCCATAACCCACCAGAGAAGAAATGGCAGGTGAATTAAAATTTCTCTCTTTCCTTTTCTTTTTTTAATTCTTTTTATTAGATAGTACTCTTTCCGAGATCTTTTCCCAACACATTTTGTTTCTTAGAACTACTAAACATACATCCACACACACCCTTAGGAAAATAATAATGGAATCTATTTTAAAACACATAATACATACTCAAAAAAATATATAATAAAATGTAAAAGAGACAAATAAGCAAAAAAAATGAAGTTTGTTTTGTTAAATTTAAAATCTATTTATGTTTATTTGAAGAAATTATAAAGTGGCACATACATGTATATGACATAATATTCTGTTTACAGGATGTTATAGTTAAAGAATAAATTCTATGAAGCAAAATGTGTATAAAAGTTATTACACTATTTGATTTTTGTGTATTTAAATATCGGAAATAATAGCAAATATATTTACCGCTGTTTTGATGAGTCTTCTGAATTAAAGTAAATGTCTCTGAGTGCACTCTTTGTGGTTATTAATTTTTTTACCTTCACACCAATTCCTTGGGTTAACATTGATCAATCGTGAGTCCATTTGGTCTTCTAATTCAGTGTTCCAATTAATAAGTTCATCATTCTGTGACAGATCTGTGGAGTGGCGGACATCATGTGTAAGATTCATTCATCGTGTGTTTTCTTTTCCTTTTTTTCTTTCTATATAATATTTAGGGCAATCTGTCTCTTAATATCTTGCATGGCTTCAAAGGTACAGAAGGAGCCAGAGTCTAACATAGACCCCCAGCACAATGAGAACTTTGTCCCATGTGTTTCATGGAGTTTCTTTTTTATATCTTTCTTTTCTGGTCAAAAATGATTTTTATAATTCTTTTCTTTTTGCCATGTATTTCCTTCTGCCTTCTCTCTGCAATAATAATCCTAGCCAGCCAAAACTGCCAACCAAAAAAAATGTCCTCACTCTCGATCAAGTTTTTTTTTCCTTATCTCACAAAAGCCTTTTAACCCAATACCTGAACAAAAGAAAAACTACTTAGCAACTTGGTCTTAACTTTTGCTATTTTGGGAAACTCCCTCTAACTACGTTTTGTTGTTTACCTTGATAATTAGACAATAGGATCTTCAAGAATTTAATTTTTTTTTAATGGACATTCCATCTGTTCTTTTCTTTTAGCTAAACACAAAAATCATTTCCACAAAGTTTCACAACTTGATAATATATTAATCTTATTAATTTAAATGAAACATCCAACTATTAACTATATCCATTTCAATAACAATACAATCCATTCGACTAATCGATTCATGGAAAGTAAACAAAATTTCTCTCTTTTTTCCTTCATATTTTAAAACAGTGGTCTTCAACCTTTTCACACCTGTGGCCCGGCAAAAATAAAGATAAGATTTCGCAGACCGGCAGAAGTTTACAGATAAATTTTTGTAAAGATGTAACCTGCTTAGACTTAGATAAGCATAATTGTTATAACTGACCAAAACAGCACACTAGTTATTGTGTATTGTAATGGTGTTGCTTACCTTCACATGCTGAACACAGAAAACAGTACAATACCAATCGTTCTCATTAATGTGCTTGCATTTCTATGTTTATTATTTCATTGTTAAAACATTCAAGAATAAAATGTTATTCACCTGAATGTTGGGAAATATCATAGCTAGTGTAATTACATGGCAATGATTATGATAAATGTCTTATCTGTATTTAATGTTAAATATACAAGATGGTTATATATATATATGGAGGTTGTCTTTTGATAGTAGTAAGGGCAAAATAGAAATCGCATAATTAATCACTGTACAGTCAAAAAAAATTCGCCGTATTTTAAATCTGAAAAAATAAAACGAAATGTGTAAAAGTCTGAAGTTTTGATGTTATTGTAATTTTTTTGTGTGCTGGTGTGTTGAAAGGATCAAAAAATGTAATTAATAGGAAAAGTTGTTTTTAAAAAATGGTAAAATAGATATCGCGTAATAGAAATAAAGCCAAAAAAAAAAAAAATCGCAAAGTTATTTTTTGTTCGTTTTTATTTTTAAATAAAGATTAACAGAAATTGGTTTTAAAAATAAAAGTTTTAGTATATTAGCAGTATACAAATAAAACCAAAAAATATCACCTTATAGGCCAAAAAAAAAAGTGGGCGTATTTTTAAACAAAAAAAAAACAAAACTTGAAAAAGTCAAAAGTTTTGATATTGTTTTAACACATAAACAATGCCAACAAGCAACCGTGATTGGCTATTAAAAGACAACTGGAGTTTGATTAATAAAAAACCTTTTTTTTTTAATTTTGAATTTTTTTAAAAAATAATAAATTTAATTCTATCTCTCCATAAACATCTGTGATAAATAGAAAAACAAATTAATTTATGTATTATTGATTAGATTTCGTTTTTGTTCTGTTTCTTATTTTTTAACAGGGTAAAAATGCGATGAAAAAATAAATAAAAACTGTTTATATTAATTAAAAGTTTAAAATCTTATTATTTTATTATTACTAACTTTCTTGCCAGTCTAGCTTGACCTGGCAGAAAACTTCCACGGCCCGGCACCGGGCCGTGGCTCAATGGTTGAAGACCACTGTTTTAAAATATTTGAAAATCTCTTGATTTTATTCATTTTTCTTACCCCCTTCAACACAATATTCATTAATATACATGTATGCCACAAAATAAGAATAAAATAATTGAGAGAAAGAAAGTAAAATATGTACATTAATATTAGTAACCCATCACTGCTATTATTATTATTTATGTAACTATATATGTGTAGGCTGCGTGGTCCTTTCCAAACACACAATTCATGAAACAACACACACATACATACATAGCCTGATTTACTCTCCCCCTTGTAAAAGGGTTTGAACCCAGTTTGTGTTACAATATTGTATAGGCAACCCTTAAGCATTTGAAAATGAGGGTTTGAAGATTTTAAATAATCACTTTCATTTCCAAATGCTTCAGATTTGACTAATAATTTGCAATACAAATGATATTTAACAGGCAAAACTCTCCACACAATAGTGCCACCCTGTGCCAACCAGAGTAATCAATGGATGCCAGAAGGCTTGTGCATACAATCCCCATCTGGAGGGTTGCATTAGATCCTAAGATCTAGGTGCAGTGCTCTCAGATCCAAGTCTCCTCACTGATGAAGGCCACAAGACAGAAACTAGTCTGGGGATATTGGATGAGTAGGCACTAGGTGGAGATTTTATGCACAACCCTTCTGGCATTCATTGATTACTCTGGTTGGCACAGGGTGGCACTACTGTACGGAGAGTTTTGCCTGTTTAATAAGTTATGTGCTAGCATAAGAGATGGTGATCATGTGATGTTTAGTGGTTTAACAAATGATATTTATAAGATTGCCTACAATAAAATTCTATGTAAAAATCCAAGAATGCTGGATATAGTTATGATTCTATTTAATGAATAAAACAATAGCATTTTTAATGCATTGAAATAACTCAGAGATAATAATAAATAAACTACTATTACATAGAAAGCTTTCTATATTACAGAATATGCCTTTTTTTTCATATTCTAAACTGCTTTACTACTTTGCATCGCAATTATTTTGCCACCAAATTCTAGTGGCAGTTTGAGGCAAAACTTTAAAACTTATTTTAATTCTTAAACATTTATTCTATAATAGAATTTAATATATTTTTTTAAAGTGTCATAGCATCAGCAGGGAGCAAACCCACAACCCGGGCAACTGCCTGCAAGTGCAAGGCAGTCGCGCTGACCTCTCGGCCACCAATGCAAATTCAATTTCAAAGATTAAAAACCTAAATTTGCAAATGAAAAATATTTAAAAAAAAACTATATTTGAACCTTCCAAATATGGAAAAAGTAATAGCAAAAACTACATTAAATGGTATTCCCCCCTCCCCCGTTTTTTTCCTATTGCCACTACACAAAATCAAAAACAAAATAAATGAATGAAATCTTTATTGTTTGAAGTTTGACCTTAGAATCTAAAAAAAAAAAAAAAAATAAAATAATCACACATCTACTAAATACTGTTTTAAGATTATATTTATAATTATCACCAAAGATTGATATAGCTGCATTTTGACAACTTGTATATTATTTGCAGGTTTTGTGACATTTTTAAGTTTATAGAAGAATTGGTTTAAAGTGCATTTTTAATAATGAAAAAATATTAAAAACAATATATATAAATGTAATAAAAAATATTTTTTATTAACTATTATGAAAAATATTTTGCATAAAATAATTAGAAATATTTAAATAAAAACTGCAGTTACTTTGCAATTTAAACAGACTAATGATAAAAACAAGCTTATTTACATCCTAAATATATAAACGACCAATCAAAAAAAAAAAAAAAAATGAAAAAAAAACCCATCGTTTTCTTTGAAGTTGGTTCTGTAGTCCTGTTAATATTTTCAGATTTATTTTTGAACTAATGACTTAGTATTTACATTAACCCATGTTTTAACTGGCAAATTGAATTTAACGGGAAAATATATTAAAAATGACTGAAAAACGATCTAAAAATTGCATTGACCACATTCACAGTTTATAGTCAAAATACTATCGGAGCTGTATAGATTATTAACCATTCTTCTTCTTGAAATCATATATTTATTAGTGTTTTAAAAAATAGTCACAAAATTACTTCATATGAAGAAAAAAAATAGTTAAAAGATAAATGTAATATTTACTATTATTTTATATTTCAATAATGATTTTCTCATAATGTCACATGATCACCATTTCCTATACTTTACACAAGCTGTTAAAACAGTGATAAATTCTCCATACAGTAGTGCCACCCAGTGCAAGCTTTAGTAATCAATGGATGTAAGCAGGTTTGTGCATAAAACACCTGTCTAGTGATTATTCATCCAATATTCCCAGATTAGTTTCTAGCTTGTGACTCATAGCTTTATAATTAATTAAAAAAGTAAAATATGGCTGCTGGAGAGATTGCATTCTAGATGTAGTACTTTCAGATCCAAAGCTAGGTGGCACTAATATATATAGACTTTGTCAATGGAATTTTTAGCTACAAGAGAATATACATGTAAATGGAAAAATATGGGTGATTTATTTTGTAAATTATGTAAGGAAGGAATTGAAAATATTAGGCATTTGTTAATTGAATGTAAATGCTTGAAAACAGACAGGGCACATATAATGAAGTTATGGAAGAATAAATATGAAAAAAGTGATTACACAGAAAGTGAATTATTGGTTTTTATGCTGGGTTTGGGAAAAGATAAGAGGGATTTAGATATAAAGGTTATAGAGTTGACACAGATTATGTTGTGGAAATGGGATAGAGCACATTATGGGAAAATTTAGAGTGTGGAATGGAAAATAAAGTGGCTAACAGGTTTATCTAGGCATAATTGCTGAGGTATTCTTGACATTGTTTAAGGAGAAGCCACAAGACATCACATCACAACACTGTTTTCTTATAATGCTTATTAACTTATAATATTTTAAACTATCATGTTTAAAATATAAGTGAAAATGGTTTTTAAAAATATTTTAACTACCAATATAATGATGGCAAAAATCATTAAATCATGTCCTTTTACATATGTTAATCCATATGTGTAATGAATCAGTATATTCTCTTTATACCATATAGCTGAATACACTTTCAGTAGTAAGCATACTAATCTATAGTTTATAGATTATGTTGTTGGCCACTGAAAGTGTACTTAGCTGTACTATATAAGGAGAAGAATAAACCTGTTTCATTATGCATAGGGTCTAGCATATGTAAAAGAATTACATAGTCTAGTGAAGGGGAAATTAATATTACATAGTGAAGATATATGATTATGCTTTAAAATATCTTTTCTGTAACATATAAAGATAGACAATATATTCTAAACAAAAAATGATTTTTTTTAGTCATTTGTTAATTGGGATTTTTTAAATTGAGTCAAAAAATAACATTAATATAAAAAAGTAAGAATTCCATGGAATTAGTACTGGTGTCACACACCTCACCAATAGTGAATATCATATTTTCTTTAAACCACTAAACATCATATGATCACCAGTCTTTATGCTTTCACAAGATGCTTACACAAAAGCAAAACTCTCCATACAGCTGCACCACCCAAGGCAAGCTAGTGTAATCAATAGATGTAGGAAGGTTTGTGCATAAAATTCCTATCTAATACCTATTCATCCAATTTCCCAGACTGATGAAAACCACAAGTTAGAAACCTAGTCTGGGGATATTGGATCAGTAGGCATTAGATAGGAATTTTATGTACGAACCTTCTTGCATCCATTGATTACTCTGGATTGCACTGAGTGATGCTACTGTATGGAGAGTTTTGCATCTGTGTTACATTTTCTTATAATTATTGTTTTGTGGTAAATGAAGGAGACGCTCAAATACCAACACAGATTAAAACTCTTGTCTTTTAACTATTAAGAACTAGATACCCATTTACCAAATGATGATGAGACTATCTAGGCCATGTATGAACCATTTGCTTAAGAAAGTTATCCATTTATCAAATGTTCATGATTTCCTTTCAAGATTATTTATAGAAAAGATATCCATTAACTAAATTATGATGAATGGCCATTAATGTTATTTATTAGTCATTTACTCAAGAAAATCTGGTTCATCAAAATTCAACCTTCAATCAGATTTGAACTCCAAAAGATTAAAATTGCTAATCGCATATCATTAATATATATAATATGTTAACATATTCACAACAACCAAAGTATTTCTCTCTATTATTATCGAAATTAAAATATATCATTGCAGCAATGATCACTAACAGTAAATTTGTAACTCAATAATTATTTATCCAGCAGAGTATTTATCTGTAACTAATCAGAACCAAATAAACCTTCACACATGCTGTTTACTTATACTGCATGAATTTTACGTGCACTCACCCTTAAGTAAGAGTTTTAAAAGAATAAATGAATTGTTTGATCATAGAGCTTATTCACATATAAACCAACTTTTACTTACTGTGCTTAACTCGGGACTTGATTTTATTGTGTAATATATGATTAACATCATAAGTGATTTGTCAAGCGTTGGTGGCTGAGTGGTCAGCACAGCTGCCTTACAAGCAGTTGTCCCGTGTTCATGGTTTCACTTCCCGGTCGATGCTTTGACACCTGAAAAAAAAAACATAAGTGATTAAAAATGAAAAAGTTTTTCTTTCCTATGAAATACAAAATAACTTTCTACAATTTGTTTGTCAATTGAATTCTGAGACACACAATAGAATCAAGCAACGAGTTAAGCTCAGTAAGTAAGGGTTGGCTTACATATGAATAAACTTTAAAGTTAAGTGATTCACTTGGTCTTTTAAAAATCTCATGAATAAGTGCATATAAAATCTATACGCTATAAATAAACAGTGATATGTGAAGATTTATTTATTTCTGAAGATAAACATTGCACTGGACAAATAATTGTTGTATTATATATATTCTAAATTAATATACGTTTAAAATTACAGGTGCTTAAAAATGATAAATTTTCTCTATCTTGTGAAATATGAACTAACATTGTACAATTGTTTGTCAATTGAATTCTCAGGCACACAATAAAATCAAGTCCTGTGTTAAGAACAGTAAGTAAGGGTTGGCTTATATATGAATAAGCTCTAAGATCAAGTGATTCATTTATCTTTTAAAATTCTTACTTACGGGTAGGTTCATGTAAAATTCATATAGTATAAGTAAACAGTACGTGTGAAGGTTTATTTCCTTCTGATTGGTAAAAATCAATTTGATTATATTTTGAATTATCAGTAAAACAAATTACTACCCAACACTACATTAAATCACTGATTAGTCAAAGTTTAATTCAACCTGTTTTATCTTCATAAATATCTTTAGTGTAATTTAATGCATGAGCAGAATTCCAGGAGTGATTCCCAGAGAGTAATTTGATTAATCAAGTGTTTGAATGTAACATGATCTCCTAATCAAGTGACTTTACAAATACGTTATTTTTATTGTAGATATGATATACTTCTAACTCTTTCATTTGTATTAATTGAAATTATTTATTGTACAACTGTGATGTGAATACATTATGCATATGGTGTATATGTAAACAATGAGGACTGCCAATTCCTCAACAAGCTTTGTGATAAATGCTTTGCCAGAGCCAGCATTTAAAATATCTCTGTCAAGAACCCCCCCTCAAACCATGGTTTTGTGCTTTGGCACTCCTCAAAGGGGTTCAGACTCCTCAAAGGGGCACTAGGATAGGTTCAGAATCTAGTGTCTGAACCTACCCTAGTGACCCTTTGAGGAACGCCAAAGCACAAAACCATAGTCAGAGGTTTGGGGGGGGGGGTCCTGTTAGAGATATTTTAAATGCTGGCTGTGGCGAAGCATTTATCACAAAGCTTGTTGAGGAATTGGCAATCCTCATTGTTTATATATTACAAGCTTAAGAGCATTGGGTCGTGTGAGCTATGACTCTTATTTTGACTATGGTGTATATGTGTTTGTCCGAATGTTTGTAATAATAGCTTTTTAGCAGTAATTACATACTGGACTAATTCTATCATCTAATAGTACATGCTAACTGTTTTTAAAAAAATTCAAACTTTATTTAAACTTTTCAGATACATTCTACTGTTAGTAAATTTTTCAAATACATTCAACTGTTAGTAATAACACACACGTTGTGTACTATTAATAACAGTTGAGTATATTTGAAAAGTTAAATAAAGTTTAAATTTTTCTAAAGTCATTTAATGTTAGATGATACAAATAATCCAACATGTAGCACTAATGCAGTATATATTAAAAACAGATTGTCAAATTAAACAGATCTTTGTAAAGATCGAAGATAGAAACGATCTTAATATAAGAAACCAAAGTCAAGACCAAACATATATATTGCAATTATATCCATTTGTATTAGAACAGCAAAAGATAGAATTTCAAAAAATATAAAGATAAAGGTATGACCTGGCTTACTTACTGTAATCAAAATATACTTTTAAAATCATTTTTTCGAATGTTTTATTAATGATTTATTTCATATTAATCTGGAAAATAACTATAAGCAAAAATGTATACAGATATGTTTAAAATCTAAAATAAAGTTCACAATTTTTTCCTAGTCCACTTTTGACTGAATTATAGTAATCATAGCCATGGCGTCTGACAGCTGAGAGAAGATTGCCAGCTTTATTAGAGAAGTATGAATGGGTGATTAGCATAATTGAATAGCTAATTATTTTCTTTAGTAGGCATTTTAGAGAGGGGAAAGCAGGAGACTGTCTTGTTAATTGCATTTTTATCCCTCATAATATGCCAGGCCTCTTTCAGTTTATTCTAGTTGTCATTGCACTCTAGGAATATGATGGTGGGAGATGTAGGTTCAAACATGTGGCTGGAAGTGGATTGATGCTTGTAAAAAAGTGATTTAATATCCATTTGGTTTTGATCTCAGCTATATACATACTTATGCTAATTATCTATTCACATTTCTCTCATATAGCCGGCAATCTTTGCCCCTTTGTCAAATGCCATGACTAATATAACTTAATCAAAAGTGCACTAGGCAAAAATTGTGAACGTTATTCAGATTTTAAGCCTATCTTGTACATGTTTTTGCATATAGTTATTTTTCATGTTATATTTTCTCGAGATATTGTGTACCAAAATTTTCAATGTTACCTTTATATTAATCTATATATAAAAATTAAATGATTCTAAACTTTGGGATAGAGTTCCAAATATTAGGATGCTAAAAAAAACTATACTAGGGAAATGTTAGACAATGGCAGCCTGCTGCTGCTGATGATGAAGACTTTTTTTAAATTAATGTATCAACCTTATTGCCTATATATCCTATGCCTGACTTCAGACCAAAAAAATACCTAACAAATATTTATCGCCAAAACAACAAACTCAAGCCATTATTAAATTAATATTTTAACCAAAATAGCAATACATGGATAATCTTATTAATCCAGCTATTGAATATTCATTAATCTCTAACATCCAAAGACAATATATGAGATTCTGTTAATTTCCATGATCACCAGACTTAGCATAAGTTATAATTTAATTAAATAACATTTTTAAAATTTAATCTCAAATACACATATATGAAAAAAACACATTACAAAAAATAAGTTAATTAGTATATGTATTTCACTATAAACTCATCAACACTCCTTTAACACTTTAAGCAAATAATTTTATTTATTATAACAGTTTCGACTGTACTAGCAGTCTTCGTCAGATCTACAACATAAAAAATTAGACAAATATTATATCAATACAACCAAAATTCTTATTCTTCATATTTTCATATAAAATTATAATAAAACAAAATAATATAAAGCAAAAACTTTTCAAATAAATTTTTTTTCCAAATCTTTTAAAAAACCCAAAACATCAAAACTAAACTATAAAAAATTAATAATAATAAAAAATAAAAAAAATAATAAGAAAAACAATAACAAAAAAATTAATAATAAAAATATAAAAATTTCTTTAAAATCATTTTTAAATTATTTTTTAAGATTACAAGCAAATAAATGTATTAAAACAATTCAAATTTTATCATCAAACCATTAAAAACAAAACCCTTAAAACCCATTAAAACATTAACCTAAAAATTAATACCAAAAATTATCATTTTTAACATAATTAATTACATATATAAGACCAAAAACCAAAAACCCAAAATCGAAAATTAAAAAATTAAAAAATCAAAACAAAATATTAAAAATCAAAAAAAACAACAAAACAAAACAAAATATTAAAAATCAAAAAACAATAAACTAAAATCATTCTTTCCCCTTTTTTACACTCCCATTTATACCCTACTTCATTGTATACCTTCATACCATTCCCTCAATTCTCTTCCTCATATACACTCTAATAATCCCCACCATCTTTACTTATTTAACTACCATCTTATAACATTTAATATCAATACAAACTTAACTATTTTTACCTTAACTTTCTTTCTATCTTCACCTTTCCTTCATCTTTCTTTTTATTAACCACTTCCCAACTTCCTTTCTTTCCCCATCAACTAGCTCCCCCTATTAACCACTTCTATTATTTAATTACCCTAAATTTTAGTTCTTTATTAACCACTTCCCAACTTCCTTTCTTTCCCCATCACCTAGCTCCCTCTATTAACCACTTCTATTACTTAATTACCCTAAATTTTAATTCTTTACCCTATTAAGCTTTACATTTCCCCTCACTTTAATCATCCTAAACTTTTCTACTGTTTAATTTCACACAACCAAAGTCCTTATCCCTTTTTCTCTATTAATACTAGGTCTTATTCTTTTAATTAATAATGATTCTCTTATCTTCCTGCACCTTCTACTATTTGCATAACTAATCATTTTTTATACTTTCCTTCTCCAAATCATGCCCTGTCTCCATCATATGCACAAATATTGGTGAACTTTTTTTCATACCTATGTTGCCTCAGCCTTGTATATAGAGTTTTTTGTCTCACCCACATATTCATTTCTAACTCCCTTATCCCTACACTTTTTTACACTCTATCATATCAACTCCATTAACAACCATAGCCACCACTATCATATTAACCAGGATTGGTGTTAAACCACTAAGCATTACATAATCACCATCACTAATGCTAGCACAGGGTGGCACTATTGTATGGAGTGTTTTGCCTGTTTAATAACAGTTATGTGTTAGCATTAGAGATGGTGATCATGTGATGCTTAGTGGTTTAGCATCCCATTCTATAATGAGTATTTAAGTAATGAACAAATGGTTCTGAATTCATATCCTTCCTATCAATAATTTTATTATTATACACTTTTCCCCTTTTTATTGCTGTTTTCCTGTTTGACCTATATATATATATATATTTTATTACAGGTCTTACAAATTATTTTGTATACTAATCCTAATTTACTTTATTATTCTCTCTTTTCACATTTGATATCCATTTCCCAATAATTTACTATTTCTCCATGCAATTCTTATATTCTCATTCAACTTCTCTTTTCCTAAAATCTTATATACATTTTTATCCATTTATTAACAACCCAACCATCTTTATTTCTATTTTCCTTTTTTCTTTCTGCATAATTTACTTTATCTTTACTCTTGTTATTCAAAACTCTTCTAATATCAATTTTATTATATCCCTTTTTTACATAATCATTTTCTATATTTACTTTTTGTTCAATAGACTCTTTTTTATCTATTGTAAGTTCATCATTCTTTATTTTAAATTCCTTTAAAACTGCCATATCTTCTGGGTATCAATACAAGATCCAAAACTTTGAATTAACTGTAGTTTAGTCTCTTTCAGAGCACTGAATACTATTAATTAATGTAACTTTTTTGGTCTGATACTTGACTAAAATATAACAACTCATATCAAGATTTGAGACTGTAATTAAAAATACAATTGTATTTTTATTATACTACTTTACTTACCATGTTGAAATTGTAAAAGAAATATGAATTTAAACAATGTTAATATTTATTTCTCTATTACAAAATTCATTGTTTGGGCTATAGTATCTAATACAATATACAACATTTTCATTTCTCATAATGAAAAGGAATTTGGGTTTACATGCATTAGCTTTAATAGGAATTTCATTAAAAATGATTCTATAGATAGCATTTTGCATGGTTGATCTAAGCTTAATGCAGTTGTCTGACAAAGAGATGTTGTCATATCTTTGATTTTTTAATTATTATATAATTAGTTGATAAGAATACCATGTGATATTAAATGTGCATGTGACACATAGCTATCTGATTGGGGATGACATTTTCTTTAATCAGGAATCAATCCAGAAACAACTGTTGTCTAAGCAAGCATACTAATCAATGAGACATTATGTGTATAAAAAAGAAGAAGAAAAAAAAAAAGAAAAAAAGAAGAAGAAATAATCTTAAAAGATTCATTAGATTATTATTTTTATAAACTTTTAAGTGTTAATTACTGCAGTATCTCAATCTGTAATTTTTAAAAGGGTATAGTGGCCTCATGTGAAGAACTTTGCTGTTCTCCATACTTAAATATTTTAGACCATATATAACATCTCAGGGAATCTATGGTCAAAGAGTTACCTAATATGACCCAACATCACAGTGCAAAATGTCCCTATGAAGAGCGAATGACTTTGCACTTTTTTAAAGACAAGTTTTATATATTATATAATACTATGTCTCCTCACTATGTATCTGAAATATTTATTGGTTAATTAGCAATCTAATATTTTCACAAAATTTTTTGAATTGTCTGCATATTTATATACTTAAATAAGAAAAAAATATACAAAATAGTGATAAGTAGATCAGCAAAGCAATATCAGTGTATTACTCATGAGGCTATCTGCTATTTCTTTCAATGTTTTTTTACAGCTTATTTAATCATATCTAAAAAAAAACGTATTTACCAATCAACTATTGGATGTTTATCATCATCATCAACCATTATCAATCCACTGCAGGATGAAGGTCTCTCCAAGTTCAAACCAACTTCTCCAATCTTTAGCTTCTCTTCTCCCCATTACCCCTGCACACTTTCTTATTTCATCTATCCATCTCACATATGATCACTTTCTGGGTCTTTTACAATCTCTTGAAATCCAGTTTAAGATTTCAATTGTTCATCTATTATTATTAGACTGTCTAAAGTTAAAACGATTCCATAAACTTTTTAAATATATACATATTTAATATTTTATTGAGTACAAGTATAATTTATATTTTTGGAGGTTTAGATGTAAATTATAAGGGATTTGAACACAGACTTTCAAGTTCCTTTCAGCTATCTGCTCTATCTCATACAATCAATATATATGACCAAACATGTATGAAAAAGAAGAATGATCTTCAATATATGTATTTCATACTGAACTAGCAGTCATCAGTTGGTCCAGCATAAAATATGTATATTGGAACTCTATTTACTTTTTCACGTGACCGTGGTCATGTACATTGGTTGTATGACGTAGAGCAGATATCTGCAGGGAGATTGACAGTCTATGTTCAAATCCTTATAATATATATTTAATAAAGACTTTATTCAGATTTGCCCGTGAGGAAGACGCCCTAACCACTGCATTATGAAGCTTTTCATTTACATATATAAGCAGACACATACACAACTTCCATATAGGATTGAATATATATTCAAAGGAATCTTTTAAAACCGTTATCAATAATATTAAAGCTTTTTTTGAAAGGTTATTTCCTGAAAATGTTTACATCTTTCAGAAAAGAGTTAAATGAACAATTTTTTTTTTATACGACAATATAAAAACCTGCCAGATTTTCAAAAAAAGCTTTCATGCAAGAGTGAATATAAAACAGATCTTCAGAATTTCTGTTTTCAATGATGAATTTTCATTTTGCTTCAACTACACGTCTTATCAATCATAAAGGTTTTTAATTATGATTTGTGAACGTGACTAAATGATAACATTTAAAAGTCATTTATATTCCTATATTATATATAAAATTTTAAAATAGATAAAGAAATATATATCATAATTATGCGTATATATATTTTTTTACATTTTAAATAAACAAGATGGCTCCGTCAATGACGTCACAAAATTTATTGCGATTGATTGCTGAATGTAAAACTTTAAAAGTGTATCCCAAAGAAATAACGCATATTCCAACGAGATATGATGGGGGACTTTGTTACAGGGCAACTTTTATAAGAGAAATGGCATAATAAATTATTTGAAAATAAATTAATTGAAAATGAATATATTTTAATGGCAGTACAGAGAGGCAATACTTATTCAGAAAAATATAAAGAATTATAGAGAAGGGAAGATTAATAAAAAAGAAATAGCTTTTTTTAATGCTACTAACATTTTTTAAAAATACAGAAAAGGTCAAGGATGATAAACAAGTCTAAAAAAATGATATCTGATAACATTCTATGATCTTTGAGTATGAATAAGTAAAGAGAAGAAATTAAAACTTTGGATATAATGCAGGTATAAATCAATAAAACATTGGTAACAAATTTAATCTTTAAAAAAAAAATTCCAAGAGGTATATCAAAAGGGTTAAATTGTGACTATAAAAATATATTCCAAAAAAATATAGAGAAATGGCAATAACTGATAAAGAAAGAAAAAGTTGTTCAAGATGATTTCCAAATTAAGGTTATCAGATCAAAGAAAGGGGTATAGAAAATAATTTAGGAACATATGTTGATCAACTTAAAACTAGTGATGAATTCAAGAATTATCTTGAAAACTCAAAAGAAACGTTTTCAAATTCCCAAATGACATAGGAAAGATAACTGTGAAGAGATCAGAATTTCTCACCCAATTTATTTAAAACATTTTCTATGTCTTTAATGAAGGTTGAAAATAAGTAGACATTTAATTAAAATTTTTACACTATATATATATTTCATTGTATAAAATGTGATGGATAAATTTACCGATTTACAACATGAATGAGATATTCAACATGAATGAGATATTCATATATATATATATTGCTTATAATAACTCCTCTCATATACCCTTTAATGCAAAAAAGTTTTAAAGAAAATTGAGAATACTCTGATGAAGACTGCTGGACAGTCGAAATTGTCAGGAAAATAAAGAAGTTTTATTTATTTATTTTTTTTTTTGCATTAAAGTGTATATGAGAGGAGTTATTATAAGCAATATATATGAATGTATGAAAAAATGCAAAGAAAGTAAAGGAGAAGAATAAGAGTATGAATGAGAATCTTAGTTTGGCATAATAAATTTAAATTTCCCAAATACGGAACTATTTCATTGTCAAATTCTTATGGAATTTGGGGCATCAGCATTTCTGATAAAGTATATGCTGTTGGTTATTTAATTGAAACATGACTATACCTAAATTGAACCAGCTGTTATCAATTTGAACATAGAATTATCTGATAAAATCTGGGAATCTAATAACCTGCCTTAAGAAAATACTGGAAGATTGTTCTTGTGTTATATCAATTCCATATTTGGATTTTTTTGTAACAATTTTAATAGTTACTACAAAAATCTTGGCAACTTATTTATAGAACCTATAATAAAAATTACATAAGGCAAGAAATAATCTTAGTTTTTTCTAATAGTGGAAGCCATAACATTCTGTCAAGCTATATTTTCTCTGGATATGGTTTGATTCCATTTTCACCTCATTAGACATATAAAAAAGATATATCCTTAGTAACAAAAATGCTTTTATTAAATTATTAAATTACCCTTAATATGTTTATCTGACATTTTTTGAAAAATAGATGGAAAAGACTTGAAATGTTTTTTTACAAATTATCAGATACAATAACGAGCTAATCATGTAGCATATGATCCAGACATCAGAATTTTCCTGCTTCATTGTTTACCACTTTTTACCAATATCTAATCAATAGTAGCTAATGATAACCTATTATAAACATAGATTTATTCTTTTATTACATTCTTGAATGATTGGAGGCATAAATCTTCCCAATATGGTGATGATCATTAATGCATAGTCTGACTAACCTATTTCTTTTTTTCATCACCATCAACAATTTGTTGATTGGGATATACTTTTTTTTACCTTTCACCATCTCAATATCTGGTAGAACTATTTCACAGCCTATTTCCTATGTTAACATTTAATCAAGAATAACATCTAGTACTTAATATTTCTGTAGAGTAATTTTCACTACACCATTCTCATGCAAGATACAGAATAGGTTCTATCCACTTTTAACACCTTATGGAGGGATGTAATCATAAACATATGACCTGAGACTTTCAAAAATAATGTATGATTCCCAAGATGCACCTTTCATGTCAAACCCACACTCGTCAGTTGGCCCAGATCACATTCTCTTACACATATTTTTATCATTGTTCAGTATATTTAGATAGCCAATTACTACAATTTTATTTATGGGTGTCAAATGTATTGCATTCACAACTTTGACATAAACCACTTAATGGAAGTATATTAATATTTTTATTAGTCATTCATTAGACTAGAGATTATGCATTTAATAAATAATATTTCTGAAGAGCAATAGAGTGGTGTAGTGAAAATTGCTCTACAGAAATATTATTTATTAAATGGATAACTGTTAGTCTAATGAATAACTAATAAAAAATATTAAAGACATCTGGTCATTGTTTTTACTTGACATGCCTATGATCATGTGTTGGAATATAAGCCAATTGAAACTAAAGATTGTTTTCAGGTTTTAATAAAAGTATAGGATACTATTTTATTTAACTGACATATCTTCCCAAATTAATCATTTACGTTTGCTTGGAACATGTAACTATTTTTAGCTAGAAAACAAAATAAGGATGTCAGTGTAATCAGTCCATTACTATCTGATGATTAGCAGAACTGGTGACTTCATTGGTTACTGGAATGTGATGATGAAGAGATGTTTGCTCTGGAGCGTACTATTTAATAGTCATTTTTCATCTCACTACTGGAATTTTAACAATAAAATTCCTTGATTTTTGGAATATGAATAATCAGCATGTAGCTAAGATTTGGAAGAAAAAAACAAAAAGTGAATGAAAGTATTTAACAAAATGCTATTGTGAATATTAGTTGCTTATCCTTACAATGCAACAAACTCACACAGTTAACAAATATGACTATATAAGCTGATGGGCTTGGATTGAAAACATTAAGGTGTTTTCAGTTTAAGACTCATAGTTTTGTAGTTAAATGGAGATAAAACGTGGTTGCTGGAGGGTTGCATTAGATCCTAAGATTGAGGTGCAGTGCTCTCAGATCCAAGGCTCCTCACTGATGAAGGCCACAAGCCAGAAACTAGTCTGGGGATATTGCATGAGTAGGCACTAGATGGGGATTTTATGCACAATCCTTCTGGCATCCATTGATTACTCTTGCTTGCTGTGTGTTGCAATACGTATAGTGAGTTTTGCCTGTTTTAAAAAAATATGTCATGATAACATGTTTGGGGGAAAAGATGACAAGCTTCTTCACATTTGTGGATAGACTGTAGAAGACTGTGGTGATTATTGAATGAATCAAAGAAAATTTACATATATATAAAAAGAACTAAAACCGTGAATGTCAAAGAGTTTTTAAAAACAGGACATGTATAGATTTAGAAGCAATAAAATATTTTTTATATATTATTTTTTCATTTATTCGGCAATTAGTCATTCAAACATTTTCTATTCATAGTAACAGAAGTAAAGTAAAATTAGAATACATATATGTAACAATTAAAATAAAGATATATAATGGTAATTAACTATTACATACTATCTTTTCAATATGCAGAAGTCATCATCAACCATTATCAATCCACTGCAGGATGAAGGTCTCCCCAAGTTCAATCCATCTTCTCTGATCTTTAGCTTTTCTTCTCCACATCACCTCTGTACATTTTCTTATTTCATCCATCCATCTCACATGTGATCTCTTTCTGTGTCTTTTACAATCTCTTGGAATCCAGTTTAAGATTTCACTTGTCCATCTATTATCATCTCTTCTAGCAATATTTCCAACCCAACTCCACTTCAGTCTTTTAATTTTTTCAATGAGGTCAGTAACACCTGTTTGTGTCCTTACCCATACATTGCGTTTTCGATGTCTTCTTATTACTCCCAACATGCATCTTTCCATACTTCTTTGAGTGGTATAAAGTCTCTGCATTGCTCTTCTATTAAGTGTCCAAGTCTCAGATCCATAAGTAATAAGTGATAAAATACATTTATTAAAAATTTTCCTTTTCAAACACATAGGTATACTTCTTTTTAGTATCAAGTTAATTTTACCAAAAGCACTCCAACCAAGTTTAATTCAATGATTAATTTCATCCATTATGTTTCCATCTGTATTAATAATCTGACCAAGGTATTTGTAACTGTTAACTTTTTCTAACTCATCATGATCAATCTTTATTTTCATATTTGGAAAAATCCATTCAATATTACTTTAGTCTTTTTAACATTTATCTTTAGTCCTACTTTCATCTGATAACTCCTGCAACATTTCCTACAGCTCTGAAGCATTATTTGCAAAAACAACTACAACATCTGCAAAATATAAAGGACTTAAATAATCTCCATTTACTTTCACTCCTTTAGCTTCCCATTTTAATCCACAAAATATTTCCTCCAGCACTGTTGTAAAAAGTTTTGGATATATGAAGTCACTCTGTCTTACACCCTTCTCAATGTTGACTTTCCTAGTATCATTATGTAATCTAATTGCAGAAGTACTTTTAGTTAATTTCTTAAACCTCATCATCTGCCTTGAAATTTAACAGCAGTTGAAAAGGGTTAAGGAATTAACTGAAAGTACTTTTGCATATAGAAAAGACTGCATATGATAATTAATTACCATTATATTTACTATTTTATTGTTATTACAATAGTTTTTTAATTTATACACATTTTGTTTATATATGTACAGTATATAATATAAAACATTTAAACAATGAGTAATAAATAAAAATTGAAATATATCCTGAATGAAAAATAAAAACATGCTAATAAGATATAACATAAAAATTAATTATGCTATAGTGGGATTATGGAGTTTCTAGCATTTTAAGTAGTAATTTGCTAGACTATAGTATTATTAATTTATCAATTATTTTTTATTTCCCAAAACCAAAACACTCCGTTGCCACCTAGTGCAAACCAGAGTAATCAATGGATGCTAAAAGTTTATGCATAAAATCCCTATTTAATGTCTACTCAGACTAGTTTTTAGCTTATGGCTTTCATCAGTGAGGAGCTTTGGATATGAGGGCACCATATTTAGATTGTGTAAGCATAGAAATTGGTGAACCTATGATATTTTTATTTCATACGATTGACATTTTATTTATTCTAGATAAATTCCACTTTTTAATTATTACATTCATATGATATATGTTTATTCAATACAGCAATTAAATAATATCAATAATATAATAATTTTAGAAACAAGTGAAATTTCCTACTGCCATATAAATTAATTACTGAAATTTAATACATGTGGCCCTAGGAAATTTTTATCAGCTCCTAAAATGTTATATAAACTATGTAAATTCACCTTCATCTGGAAAAAAAAAACATTATTATTTTTCATTTATATATAAACTACATATATGAATGAGAGAAGGTGTTTGTCAATGTCTTATAAATACAAAATCATGAAATGTAAGCAAACAAGGTTTCAAAGATGGTCCATCTACCCTTGCAAACATTTATAATCTACAAGCACTATGCAAATCAGGATAATCAAGAATGATGCTGCATACCCATATTCAGCTCCCATTGAGCCTATCCATGCTCAACACTGTGGTAGTAAAATAATTTAACTTGGTTTACTTAAACGAGATTCCAAGAGATTGTAAAAGACCCAGAAAGAGACCACATATGAGATGGATTGATGAAATAAGAAAGTGTGCAGGGGTGATGTGGAGAAGAGATGCTAGAGATCAGAGGAGATGGATTGAATTTGTAGAGACCTTCATCCTGCAGTGGATTGATAATCGTTGGTGATGATGATGATGATTTATATTAATCTAAAAAATGTTTATAATATTGACTATAAGACAATAACACATGCAAACATTTTAAATAAATAGAAGAAACTAATATTGGCAATGAATTTCTTTATTTTCCTGACAATTTCGACTGTCCAGCAGTCTTCATCAGAGTATTCTCAATTTTCTTTAAAACTTTTTTGCATTAAAGGGTATATGAGAGGAGTTATTATAAGCAATATATATATATGAATATCTCATTCATGTTGAAGGAATGGTAAATCCCAATTGATTAACAAAATATTAAAAATGTATTGATGCTCATTTGTAATCCATAGTCTAATCTACGTAAAAGGCTGGTATTGAGAAGGCCTTTTTGTGTGTATTTGATTACTAGTCATCATAGTTGAATCATTTGAACGAATCAAATATTTAATATTAATTGGAATTGCAATGAATCTATACATTTCTCTTTCACCCATCTTTATTTCAATCATCAGTGTCCATATTGATGAAGTTTGATAATCATTTTTGAGGAAATTTACCAGGAAAAGCAATTAAGAAAAGGCTATGGTCAATTTCGTAAAAGAGGTGATGGTTATGTGATGTTTATTGGCTTAAAAGAGGAAACTGGTGGGCAATCTATCACAAAATGGTTCAAAGTCAGTTAAATGTATATGATTTTACCCTGATGAAGACAGTCATCTTAACAAGACACAAAAAATTCAAAAACTTTTTTTCTTTATATGAGTAACCAATTTAACTTGTGAGTTAGCGTGATGAAATTACCTTTTAATAGATAATGCAATGCCCTTAGCATAAAGCTGTTCAAATACATCTGTAAATACCTAAACAATTAAATAGCTAAATATTTTGTTGTTTATATAGCACACATATGTAATATTATAAATAAGGGCTTATTATTCTGAGTGTGTGCTGAACATCGACTTTGAAAGCAAAAGTATATACTTATGCTTAGAGTTTATTTTCATATAAACCAGTCTTTGCTCACCATGCTTAAATTAGGACTTCAATCTATTGGGTGTTGGAGTTATATATTATCATCTATTCAACCTACTGCAGATTTGTATAATTCAACTGATAATTTATAATTCAGGCAAAGAATAGGTTGAAGCCCTGATTTAAGCACTGTGAAAAAAGACCAGTTTATATAGAAATAAACTATAAGCATAAGAAATATATAGGGTATATGAGAACAGACTTTTGCATGACCCACCACTCTCCATTCTATCTCATAACACTGATACACTCGAACACATATATGCCAAAAAGATAAATAATCACCAATATACTTATTTAATGCTAAACCAGCAATCATCAGTTGGTCCAGATTACCATCTCCACACATGTATGCTATAAGTGCTCAGATATATATTAAAATAGCCAATCTTAATACTTTAATGGACATCCTTCAATCCACTCCACACTCCAACTCTTCAACTGTCCATCCAATTGAAATCTGATGATAGAATGCTCAAAGGCCACCCTGAGGCCAAGGTTCTTGCCACACCCATGTTAACCTAAGGTCAATATGACCCCTCATGTACAGGACATAATCCATTTAATACATATATAAGGAATGGGCAGACATCTCTACTATGTAATAACTGAAACACAGGCTTATTATATACATGTGTCTATATATGTAATATATAGTGTATATGAGCACAGACTTTCAGAGTTATTACATAGTAGAGATGTCTGACCATCTCTTGTATATGTATTAAATGGATTATGTCCTGTATATGAGGGGTCAGATTGCTGGTTTAGCATGAAATACATATATTGGTGATTATTTATCTATTCAACATATATATGTTCGAGTGTATCAGTGTTATGAGATAGAGTGGAGAGTGGTGGGTCATGTAAAAGTCTGTGCTCATATACCCTATATATTACATATATATAGACATGGGTATATAATAAGCCTGTGTTTCAGTTATTTAAGCATAAGTGTAGACTTATGCTTTTAAAGTCGATGTCCATGGGAGAGTGCAAACAGATTATTAAAGCACATGCTCAGAGGAGTTAGTCTTTATTTATAATATTAAATAGCTAAATGTAGGTAGTAAACTTCATTCACATTATTTTCTTCAATGAATATGAGGAAATGAAATGGCTTTCATGGCATTAGCCTAGCTTGAGTAAAAGTCATCTAGAGGATTAGAGCCCCCAAATAGGGCACATCTGTCCTGTTTACTTAAGAAAACATAAATATATTTGAAGTGATACCAAAGATCCAAATTAGAATCTAAAGATAGATAAAAAATTTGTTGATACCAAACAGAAAAGAAATCTCTATCTATTCTACAACAAATGTTCATAATTTTGATAGGGTTTAAACCATTCACAAATATTTTTTTTACACAATAAGACTAAATACTTGTCTACTTACAGAGATGTGTGTGTGTGCTTTCAAGTTCAATCATTGATATAAAACAAAAAAGACATGTGGATTTGTTGCTCAGGAATTTGTAAAAAGTTTGAGTGTCAGACCTGCAAGTGCCAGAACCTATCTTTGGACCTCCCAATTGCAAGTTGGATACGTTACCATTGCACCAAACCAAGCAGGACAAAAAAAGTATATGGTTTTATTGCTGAGGTATTCATAAAATGTTTGAATGCTTGACCTGCAAGTGCTGAATCGATCCTGGGACCTCCCATCTCACATCGGTCAGGTCATGGGACTTCCTGATCTCAAGTCAGCTGTTTTACCAAGCACCGAACTGTGCAAGATACCATTGACATTATTTACAAATGATTACAGTAATTCAATACAAATAATACATGCAACTCATATACTAAGAAAAACTTGTTTAATACTTTAAAATAAAATTGTTAAAAGCATCACTATAGTATGCTGACCATGCTTTTGATTAACTAATAGTCATACTAACTAGTAATCATATTCGTAGGTTTGGCTACTTAGTAGAAAACATCCTCCACATACTATGTTGATGTATTTAACATTTTTAATTTAAAGTATTAAACAAGCTTTTCTTAGTAGACCTGTGGTTTGTATTACTTATATTGAATTACATTTTGTTTGAGAAAAGTTTAAACTATTGGAATTGAATTATATAATAAACTTATAAAAGTATAATAAAAATTCAGTTTAAAATGACTAAACTCTATTAACAATATAAATAAAGGCAAATTCTAAATTTAAAAATGAAAGTTCAAATAATTATTAGCAAAATAATATTTAAAAGTCAAAATATTTGTTTGACCAAACAATCCTTATACAGTATGTGTTTGAAAAGGAAGATTTTTAATAAATGTGTTTTACCAGTTCTTACTTTTGAAAATGCAATACTTGGTTAAGAGAGTAAACAGATGTTATTAACATCATTGAAAGAATTAAAAGACTGTAGTTGGCTGGACATATTGGTAGAAGAGATGATAAGAGATGGGCAAATGAAATCTTAATCGGGGATTCAAGAAATTGTAAAATACCCAGAAAGAGACCACATATGAGATGGATGGATAAAATAAGAAAATGTGCAGAGGTGATGTGGAGATGAGAGGCTAGAGGTCAGAAAATATGGATTGAACTTGAAGAAATCTTCATCCTGCAGTGGACTGATAATGGTTGATGAAGATGATGATAATGGTGTGTGTATGTAAAATATATGACCTAAATAACAAGAAAATATAATAATATCAAGAAAGTATTGCATATAATTTTTACTAAGATAACTGTGCTATATCTTGTTTTATTGATCTTCTAAAAAACTTCATTCTTAGCAAATAAAAATAAAAAGTACATATTTTTTTAATATTAATGTCATCATTCTTCAGCAGGTTAAAAGAAATACAAATCTTTGAAACCCTGGAGAAGCATTTGTCTGAAAGTTTGTGATGATGGTATATTAATTGTGATAATCAATTGGACTATTTCCATCATCTGTCATTAAATGTCGAATGTCTAGAATATTTTCAACTTTAACTTTTCAAATACAAGCAACTTGTTAATAATAACACACAAATAGACCTACACAATAGACCTATATTGTCTATTTGTATGTTATTACTAACAAGTTGTTTGTAGTTGAAAAATTTAAATAAAGTTTAAAAGTTTTTAGATATTCAACATTTAATGCTAGATGATGGAAATTGTCCAATATCATGAAGCATTTCTCTAATATCACAGTATTGTCATGAATAATATCTGTTCATCTGACAAAGCTGATATTTGCTTACTTTGATAGATTTCTAACACCATCCCACCAATATGCTTCAACATGTTCAAACAAAATTGAAACAACTTAAAATTACATAAGGCTTATATAAATTTTCAAAAATTTTCACAGATGGTGTTCTGCAGAATACTGGAGTTCTACAGAAATTAGTTGGGGAAACACTTGTCTAATAAGATAATTTGCCTTAGAATTATAATTCTATAGCTTTGGAGTTTCCAATAAAGGAATTATGCAGCCCATGCATGAGGTGCCATTGACAGCACAGTGGCACTGATAAAAACATAAGAATTAACATTTTCTGGATCAAAACTCAATCAGTTACTTCTGGAGCTTAAAGATTATAGAAAATCTCTGAATTATTATTTGATTATTTTTAATAGGATATCATCTAGAAAATTCCCCTCCCAACATATTAAGAAAATCATTGAAATACTTACAGGCAAAAAATGGAAATCCTATTTACCAAAATAAGCTCTGTTTGGATAAAAATAAAATTATAATGCATATAAGTAAAAACTGGTAACAATAATATACATTAAATTGATATTGAAGACATAAGAGATGTTCTTCATGATTTGAGATTCGTATCAAACTAAGGAAACGTGAGAATGTTTATTTAATATGTAGCAAGATTAGAATTTTACTTAGAAGTAACTAATACATCTAGTATGCAATTATTGATTGGTAAGAAATTATATAACTCTTCTTAGGGAGCGAAAAATCCATATCTTGTGGCAGTTGGCCTTGTTGTTGTTCCTTTTTGAAAAAACTTCACATGACCACTATCTCATACTAGCACAATAATTGTTATTAAACAATTCAAAACAAAACAACACTACTATATGGAGAGTGTTGTTTTGTTTTGAATTGTTTAATAACAATTATTGTGCTAGTATGAGATAGTGATCATGTGATGTTTAGTGGTTTAACACCAATCCTGCCTAATAGGATAGTGGTGGCTATGGTTGTTAAAGAGCCAAAGACACCAAAATGTATGGGTACTGAATTGAGTTCAGACCCATATGACTATATAAGCTATTGAGCTTGGATTGAAAATATTAATAGTGTTTTCAATTTCATTCTCATAGTTTTGTAGTTAAATAGAGTTAAAAGGTGGGTGCTGGAGGGTTGCATTGGATCCTAAGATCTAGGTGCAGTGCTCTCAGATCCAAGGCTCCTCACTGATGAAGGCCAAAAAAGCCAGAAACTAGTCTGGGGATATTGGATGAGTAGGCACTAGATAGGGATTTTATGCACAAGCCTTCTGGCATCCATTGATTGCTCTTGTTAGCAAAAGATGGCACTACTATATGGAGAGTGTTGTTTTGTTTTGAATTGTTTAATAACAATTATTGTGCTAGTATGAGATAGTGGTCATGTGATGTTTAGTGGTTTAACACCAATCCTGCCTAATAGGATAGTGGTGGCTATGGTTGTTAAAGAGCCAAAGACACCAAAATGTATGGGTACTGAATTGAGTTCAGACCCATATGACTATATAAGCTATTGAGCTTGGATTGAAAATATTAATAGTGTTTTCAATTTCATTCTCATAGTTTTGTAGTTAAATAGAGTTAAAAGGTGGGTGCTGGAGGGTTGCATTGGATCCTAAGATCTAGGTGCAGTGCTCTCAGATCCAAGGCTCCTCACTGATGAAGGCCAAAAGCCAGAAACTAGTCTGGGGATATTGGATGAGTAGGCACTAGATAGGGATTTTATGCACAAGCCTTCTGGCATCCATTGATTGCTCTTGTTAGCACAAGATGGCACTACTATATGGAGAGTGTTGTTTTGTTTTGAATTGTTTAATAACAATTATTGTGCTAGTATGAGATAGTGGTCATGTGATGTTTAGTGGTTTAACACCAATCCTGCCTAATAGGATAGTGGAGGCTATGGTTGTTAAAGAGCCAAAGACACCAAAATGTATGGGTACTGAATTGAGTTCAGACCCATATAACTATATAAGCTATTGAGCTTGGATTGAAAATATTAATAGTGTTTTCAATTTCATTCTCATAGTTTTGTAGTTAAATAGAGTTAAAAGGTGGGTGCTGGAGGGTTGCATTGGATCCTAAGATCTAGGTGCAGTGCTCTCAGATCCAAGGCTCCTCACTGATGAAGGCCAAAAAAGCCAGAAACTAGTCTGGGGATATTGGATGAGTAGGCACTAGATAGGGATTTTATGCACAAGCCTTCTGGCATCCATTGATTGCTCTTGTTAGCACAAGATGGCACTACTATATGGAGAGTGTTGTTTTGTTTTGAATTGTTGAAAAAACTTGTTAGAGAAGTTTCTGCATTGTAGAAAGTTATTTTAAAATTGTTTCTATATATCTCAGACAGCAGAGGCACATACATAAAACTCACAATTTATCAAATTATAATTGTCTTGTATCTTTGATGTGATGTGATGTACCGTGACTTCTCCTTAAACGGAGTCAGGAATCTCTCAGCAACTATGCCCAAAGAAACATGTTAGCCACTTTACCTTCCCCTTCCATTCCCCACCCTAAGCTTTCCCATAATCTGCTCCATCCCATTTCCACAACATAATCTTTGTCAACTCTATGGCCTTTACATCTATATCCCCCTTATCCTTTCCTAAATCCAGCATAAAAAACAATAACCCACTTTCTGTATAATAACTTTGTCTTTATCCGCACAAATGCTCCCTTATTTTAGCAACGTACCTGTAAGAAAACAGAAAAGAATATAATTTCACCAAGACCTTCTCAATCTTTCCATCCCCTCCTATTCCTAGTATTAAATCATGCTTTAATTTTATTTCATTGTTTCGGAATTCTGAAATAGTCCGTCATATTATAATAAATGAAGTTTATTTTTATTAATGAAAGGGATTATGATTGTATTAATATTATACGTTGTAAAAAGAAATAATAATGAATCTTTCTACGTAAAAATATCTCTCTACGATAAAATAATCTAACATATGTGATACATTCGGACGCAATTATTTAATGACTAGAGATTGCTTTTATTGAACATTCTTAGACGGCATTCCGGTAAGAGACGAATAATAAAAAAAATATTAGCCTTTCGCCTTTTTTTCCAGACGAAGGCAAACTACAATTAAATAAACAAATTATTAAAAGCCATAATATAAAACATATCTCTGAGAATTTCACCAGGGTTTTATATAATTAAATAAATCTGTTATTTATATATCAGAATAAATACATTATTAATAGATAGAATTAAATAAGCAAACATATATAGCAAAGTTGGGGGGAGAGGCATGCTATACAACGCCATCTGCAGGCGGTATTTGTTATGTCATCTTTCTGAAGAATATCTGGACTAAACGTTTACTTTCTCGATATCTGAATAGTCTTGAAATTTTTTTTATCGCATCTTATATACAGACGTGAAAACATGTATATAAGGCTGTTTAATCATTTGTATAATTACTGCTACCTACATTTCAAATCTTCATTTCTTTTATATCAGCATGAATACACTTCCCTTGGCATTCTCTGACTTAATGAAAAATATTAACAAACTCTTAAAGCATGCCATTAAAAGCTCTAAGAAACAACTCGAGCTTAAAGGGGATTATTATTATTATTTTGATGACAGCTAAGAAAAATGAATAAACATTAAAAAAAACAACAACATTAAAATGTATTTTTTAAAAGCAAAAATTAAATTCTTAATAAAATCACTAAGAATTTGTAACATCAAAAGTATTTGAGATGATTTGAATCTAAAATGCATCCTGTGTGTGCTGCATGCGAATATAAAGACATATACAAGGTTATCATAAAAGATGTAAAATCAACATAAATACTAATAGCTAAACGTAAATGAAAGTAGTGGGGAAGATACTGCAAACTCCCACCGAGCTATGTGTAAACTTGCACAAATCGGTCAGTAACAAAAAAGCACAGTGTGAATCAATCTGTATGTTAGTTCAAATCATTATTATACACAATATAGGCTCTGCGTTGTAACATGTCAATAAATTAAATGCTTAAATATGATCCCAGTTGAAATACAGGTGGGTCCATTCTGTGTTTTTTCGTTTATTAATCGGTTTATATCAGTTTATACCTAGTTCGCTGGGGGTGTATCCACATTAACATATAGAGAGGCATATAAAGATATATTGGGTATATAAATAATTATTATAACATAGAATATATGTATAAGATGTAAAATTATTTGTATTTATGTATTTGTATTGTGTTTGTTATAGTTCTGAAAAAGATTACTGGGACAATCAAAACCTCAATAGTGGGTTGTAAAAAGGCATTGTAAAAAGTTATAAAGAACTAAACATCACATGATCACCATCTCTTATACTAGCACATAATTGTTATTAAACAAGGCAAAACTCTCCATACTGTAGTGCCACCCTGTGTCAACCAGAGTAATCAATGGATGCCAGAAAGCTTGTGCATAAAATCCCTATCTAGTGCCTACTCATCCAATATCCCCAGACTAGTTTCTGGCTTGTGGCCTTCATTAGTGAGGAGCCCTGGATCTGAGAGCACTGCACCTAGATCTTAGGATCTCCTGGCATCCATTGATTACTCTGGTTGACACAGGGTGGCACTACTGTATGGAGAGTTTTGCCTTGTTTAAGTTATAAAGAATATAAATGGTATAAATATTATATACATTTGGCAATGCAATAAGAAAGATAAAAATCAGTAAATAGAAAAGAATCTGTTAAAATTATCAGGGATTTATTACTGAATAAAAATGTTAAATATTACAAATGTGAATTTATTCATGATGTATTAGCCTTGATTAATAATGATAAAAACATGGCCTATATGATCATCCATAGGCCCAGTAGTTTAAAACCTAGTGTTGGCAGACAGATTGAAGTATTTTTTTCCATATTAAATCAATATACAATCTATGGAAGATATTTTCATGTACATTAAACAGGCCATTATTGAGATTATGTTTGATGAATTAAATAAAAGATCATGATTAAATTGGATTAAAGAGCACCCAAAAGATGAAAAAAATGTTATTTAGATCTTAAATAAAATCTAATGTTAATTTTTACTATGATAAAATAACAGTTAAATCATTTTATGTAAGGAAATATGTTAATGTAGTGACTCAAATTATAAAGTCACATAAATATGTAGGTTTGAGATCATTTTTGTGTTAAAGCAATTACTTATGTAGGTTAAGATTTTCAACAAAATTGAAAAATTGTAAATTTATATTTCTAATATGGTAAAAGCTGGTTTTAGTAAAACTGACACATATATACAATGAACCACTAAACATCACATAATCACCATTTGTTATGCTTGCTCAAGCTGTTAAAACAGGTAAAACTCTCCATATAGTAGTGCCACTCAGTGCAAGCCAGAGTAATCAAGAGATGCCAGAAGGTTTGTGCAAAAAATCCCTATCTAGTGCCTACTCATCCAATATCCCAACTAGTTTCTACCTTGTGGATTTCATTAGTGAGACTCATAGTTTTGTAGTTAAGTAGAGATAAAGGGTGGCAGCTGGAGGGTTGCATTAGATCCTAAGATGTAGGTGCAGTGTCCTCATATCCAAAGCTCTCACTGATGAAAGCCACAATATAGATACTAGTCTGGGTATATTGGATGAGTAGGCACTAGATAGGGATTTTATGCACAAACCTTCTAGCATCCATTGATTATTCTGGCTTAATATGAGTGACACTACTGTATGAAGAGTTTTACCTATTTTATATATAATGAAATATATTCTATTAGTGTATGTAGACAATTCTCAACAATTACGATAATAAATCTTTGATTACAAAACAATATTTGTTACTTTGTCAAGCCAGACTTTTGGTGTGGCACATCCTTATTATCCCTGAAATGAGACATTTTGAATCAAAAGTCTGGCTCAGCAAAGTAACAAATATTAATTTATAATAAAAAATTTATACCATAATAGTTGAGATTTGTCTAAATATCAAAGTAACAAAAATTGTTTTGTACCAAAGATTTAGTACAGTAATAGTTAATAAATTATCTACATATCTGGTAGAATATATTTTATTACATATTATCTATGATATCTAGATATAATATGGTTTAAGCACATAACCTGGTACAACTGCTCCAAGTCAAGAGTCCAAATAAACTGACAGACTGATGTATCCAAAAGAAAGATCCTGAGGACCCTCTTTTGAATGACACTCTAGATCTAATATAGAGATCAAAGTATTGCAGTTTACATTTATAGGTGTATAAAATTTGGGTGCAACTGACTGTCAGTTTACTTTGACTGGGGAAGTTGTTCTAGATTAAGTACTTTCTAAATTAAGTTGATTTAAATGGATTACTTCATACATTTAAGATTTCCATCTAAACATTCATTAAAGTATTGTATTACAGTATAGTTTATATATAGAGATAGAAACAGCATAAAAATATTACATATAAGACAGGGGAAGTTAGAAAATATAAAAAAATGGATATAATTACCATATATATTGGAGGAATATGTGCAGATAAGTTCATTGTGGAGTTTTAAGTCATCTACAAATTTGAATACAATAATACAAAAGAGAATAAATATGATGGACCAATGTAATGTATGTGGCATATGCTGTGATATGCAGCTAGTTGAATTGCCTATATATGTACTAATGAGAAACTAACGTAAATTCAAAGACAAGAATTATACAGCATTTGCTTATGTACAAAAAAAATAAAAATTAATTTTATAAATGCTCTTCATTTTACAATCATGAAAAGAATTATGGACAGTTTTGATCCCAGATCTTATTAAGATGATTTGTGAAAGAATGACAGTGAAAGAAAGATGCATAAAATAAATGGATGATGAATCATTAAGTCTTTGCTTTCAAATATATAAAAACAATTGTCTTTAAATTTTAACAATGAAATATTGTTTTTTGGTAACAATGGTTATGATTGCTAACACATTGAAAGTATTCTTAGTTTCTTAAATTAATTATATATTTTCTTCTCTATTAAGAAGTCTTTATAATATTGAGATTTGATCTATTATATATATGTTCTCAATTGATAGAAATGAAAATGAATTATCTGTGTACTTTAAATAATTTTCCAGTTATGAGATAATAAAGCAAAATACCATTTATAAGTTGCCATAGCAAACTGAAATTACATCATCTAGTAAATTTATTTCATATGAAATAATTAAATCAAAAAGGAAGCCATTTTAACTTATTATTCAAACCTATATTAAGATTATACACCTATATTAAGATTATACATTGTACAATTTTACTATATATGTTTGCATAGTAAAAGTATATACTGTATATATATATCCTTATAATAATATAAATATGAAAGTTAACAAAGGCAAAACTCTCCATACAGTAGTGCCACCCTGTGCCAAACATTAATCAATGGATGCCAGAAGGCTTGTGCATAAAATCCCTATCTAGTGCCTACTCATCCAATATCCCCAGACTAGTTTCTGGCTTGTTGCCATCATCAGTGAGGAGCCTTGAATCTGAGAGCACTGCACCTAGATCTTAGGATCTAATGCAACCCTCCCGCAGCCACCTTTTATCTCTACTTTACTACAAAACTAGGAGAACGAAATTGAAGACATTGTTAATATCTTCAATCTAAGCTCAATAGCTTATATAGTCATATGGGTCTGAACTCAATTCAGCTCCCATACATTTTGGTGTCTTTGGCTCTTAAACAACCACAGCCACCACTATCCTATTAGGCAGGATTAGTGTTAAACCACTAAACATCACATGATCACCTTCTCTATACTAGCAAATAATTGTTGTAAACAAAGGCAAAATTCTATTGAGCTTAGATTGAAGATATTAACAATGTTTTCAATTTCATTCTCATAGTTTTGTAGTAAAGTAGAGTTAAAAGGTGGCTCTGGAGGGTTGCATTAGATCCTAAGATCTAGGTGCAGTGCTCTCAGATCCAAGGCTCCTCACTGATGATGGCCACAAACTAGAAACTAGTCTGGGGATATTGGATGAGTAGGCACTAGATAGGGATTTTATGCACAAGCCTCCTGGCATCCATTGATTACTGTTTGGCATAGAGTGGCACTACTGTATGGAGAGTTTTGCCTTTGTTTACAACAATTATGTGCTAGTATAGCGAAGGTGATCATGTGATGTTTAGTGGTTTAAATATGAAAGTTATTTGGTTGTTTATGTCATTGTTACTTTATAATCACAATAAATATTACACAAATCTTAATGAATCTTATATGATTTTCTTTCTTTTTTTATTGTAAATTATCTTCTTCTTCCACAGTTTGATAAATCCCACTTCAAGTGGGGTAGTGCGGATCATTCGTCTCCAGATTGCTCGATCTACAGCCATTTCCTCCCTGAGTGATATCACCTGCAGGTATCTCTTCACTCTGTCAATCCACCTGGTCTTGGGTCTGCCCCTGGGCCTTTTCCCCGGTGGTTCCATCTCCATAATCTTCCTTACAATGTAATTTTCTTTTCTTCTCTTAACATGTCTAAACCACCTCAACCTTGATTCTTCAATTTTATCACTGATTTTCCTCACTTACATATTTTCTTATATTACATCATTTCTCACCTTGTCCTTTCTAGTCAAACCTGAGGCAAACCTAAGCATTCTCATTTCCATTATACATTGTTTATCCTCTATTTTCTTAGTGGTTGGCCATGTTTCTACCCTATACATCAGTGCTGGACACACAACAGTTTTATAAACTTTCCCTTTCCATCTTATCTCTACTTTCCTATTGCAGAGTATCCCAGAGACCCTTCCCGAATTATTCCATCCAGCTTGAGTTCTCCCCACAACCTCTCCATCCAGTGATCCATCCTTATTCATCCAGGTGCCGAGATATCTAAAATTATATAGGGTATAAATTTTTGTTTTAGGGTACTTGGGTAATTTGCAATATATGTCAAAATCATAACCATGTTTGGATGAGTACATAAAAACACAAAAATAAGACAGTACTGATTAAAAGATTACAGATGTTGCAAAATTTTTAAGTGGGTACAATATATGTTATGACTGGCTTATTGAGATTATATACTATAGAAAAATTATAATTTTTGGTAAAGCAATATAAAATTTGATTACATATACTCCAAATTAATTAAATTTGATTTGAAGCATGTATTTAATTTCTCACTTGCAAGTGGAGTGTATACAAAGTACTATGAGAATTTCATTACTATTTCTTTTGTCATGTGTCATAGCATCGGGAAGTGAACCTGCTAATGTGGGACAACTGCTGTAAAGCAGCTGTCGCTGACCTCTCGACCACCAATACTATTTTTAAAAATTAGTTTTACATGTAAGAAATATATTTAAACTAAAATCGTAAACTTTGATCACATTCAGTAGTATAACTTGATCATAAAAAGTTATATATTTTATGCAACACTGCTGTTGATAATTCATGGATTATTACTTAATGTAAAGCTGCGGGAAGAATGAGGTATTATATTATAATTTTTTATTCTATTAATATGAGCAAGGCTGTAGATATAACTAGTATATAACTGAGTATGGTAGTACTTTTGTTGATACTTTCTTTACCGTGAAAAATATAGTTTTTTAAAAAAATGTTCAACACTGTCTTTAAATTGTTATATTAAATATATTTGATATAAAAATATTTTTTCTGCTGTCTATAGTAATAAAATTTCAATTTTCATAATAAATTTTCAATTTTAATAAGATATATGTTTTCAAACTCAGAATAAAAGGACTACATTACAAAATAAGAATCAAATCAGGCAAAACAGTAGTGCCACCTATTGCAAGCCTAAGTAATCAATGAATGCCAGATCTGTGCATAAAATCCCTATCTAGTGCCTACTCATCCTATATCTCCAGACTAATTTCTGGTTTGTGGCCTTCATCAGTGAGGAGCCTTGGATCTGACAGTACTGCACCTAGATCTTAGGCACTAGTGTATGTATAGTTCTGCCTGTTTTAAATAACAGTTCTGAGCAAGCATAAGAAATGGTGATCATGTGATGTTTAGTGGTTTAATTTGAAATAAGAATCAAATAACTAGTATTATTCCCCAATGTGGAAATGGTGAAGAAAACAAATCTATTATTTGTTTCAAGCCAGCAACACCTGAAGAAGAGCAGATAATAATATCGCTTAAAGCATTGTGTTATTCACTAACATGTGTTGTGTACTAACTTGCATGTTATTACTAATAAGTGTTGTATAGCATTGTTACTGGTCAGGCTACCTTAAGAAAAGCAGAGAATAATCCACATTGTGTAATCTACTAACCCGTGTGTTCTACTAATGTGTGTGTTATTACTAACAGTTGTTCATGTTTGGAAATTTTTAAGTGCAAATTAAAATTTTCTAGACGCTCAACATTTAATGCTGATGATAGAAATGGTCCAACATATTATCACAAATAAAATCTATGTGGAATAAATTTAAGAAACCTAAGAGTACATATCTGGAAAATGAATATATTACTTGTTGTAGTGTCTGTCTATCTTATACTGCTATCAGTTTAAATATGAATGAAAGTTATAGTACTGTGCATGACTATACATGTATAAATAAGCTCTAAGCACAAGTGGACCACTTTATGCTTTTTGAACTAATGCTCAGGAGCAAGTGCATGTAAATTAGTAAAACATGCATGACAAGAGATTATTCCCATCTCTTTATTACTTACATAGTTAAGTCCTATATAAATAAACTATTTATTACAGAAATTTCAAATTTTAATATTTATTTCAAATTGCAGGTGGTTAAAATGAGATTCTATCTCTCTGCTTACTATATAATGAATAAGTTTGTACAATTTACTTGTCAAGTTATATATCAGGCACACAGTAGGTTAAAGACCTGATTGCAGCATGGTGAGCAAAGGCTGGCTTATATATCAATAACCTCTAAGCATAAATGGGCCCCTTATGCTTTTTAATGGATGATCATGGTCAAGGGTGCGTAAATTTATAAAAAATGCATGACCCGAGGTGGAAAGCTATAAATAAAAGAAAATTATTTATAGATTTTCTTTATTCTATTTTACTCCCAAGTTAATGAACTATTCTAAAATCATTAACATTTATAATACACAGAGGCAAAACTCTCAATAGAGTAGTGCCACTCAGTGCAGGCCAGAGTAATCAATGGATGCAGGAAGGTTTGTGTATAAAATCTCTTCATAATTTATTATACAATTTAAAATACTTACATTACTTTTTTATTAAGAATCCAAGTCTCATATCTATATACAAGAAATTATAAAACACATCTACTAAAAATTTTCCTTTTCAAATGCATAGGCATTTATTCTTTAAGATTAGGATATTTCTAGCAAAGAATTCAATCCAAATTTAATTATTAAGATTAGGATATTTCTAGCAAAGAATTCAATCCAAATTTAATTCTACGATTAATTACATCCATCATATTTCAATCTATATAAATATTTTAATTAAAGAAAGTTTCTAATTACTACAAATTCACTACTGTCCAATTCTTCATTTTTTCATTTTGTGAAAAGCCATTGAACATTACTTTAGTTATTTAAATTAAAATCATGTTCAAGGACATTATCTTTGGTTCTATATTTTGCTGTCATTTAATAACTACTATAATGTATCTTGAAGCAATAAAGCATTATTTTTTAAATATTTCCAAACAATACATATGGGGCAGCTTAAAACAGTAAACCTCAGTGCTTCATCTGTTGTAGTCATTATCGATCCAGCTTCGAAGAAAAACAGCAGCAGTTCAGCAAATGAAGAAAGTAATGAAGAATTAAGTTTTTAGTCTGAAGACAAGACTCATGACTAATAGTTTTAAAATGTTTTTTGAAATGAATATAAAGAAATCTATGGGCTAAACTTTAGCTAGAAGCTGAGAATCATCAAACCTAACAATGTAATCTGTTTACTAAAAGAAATTGTAAAATACTCCTGGGAGAAATCTGCAACAAGCCTTGTGTTCCATCCAAATGCATGACTATCTTAGCCTGTGTAAGCCTCATCTGCAAATTATTATATTGAAAAATGAATGTGTTAATCTGATTTGCATATTATATTGAAAATATATAAATTCAACTTGTGTTAACCTGACTTGCAAATTGTTTTATTGTAAAGTAGATAAAATTAAATTGTGTTAATCTGTCCTGGAAATTTGTGTTAATGTGGAAATTAATAGTATCTACAAAAGAAATTAATGAGACACTTTAATGTCAATAATGATAAGATTCAACTAATTTTGAGTATAAATAATATTGAATAATCTTTATTATTTTTTTTGTTGAAATATCTTTTTTTATTGTATTTCGTCTCCAAAAATATAAAAAAAATATGGGACATACCCATTTTCATAAAGAAAGGAAATATGGGTTTAGCAAACCTTAATGTTTATCTTTTATTATGAAATATTATTTTTCAATTTTAATTATTGAAGAGAGAAATATTTCTGTTTGAACCGAAGGCTAATTAATTTAATTAGGAAGAATCAACAACAAGTTAATCTTATTTGCTATATAAAATTATATTTTTATAGAAATAGTGAATTATTACACTGTTATACATGTTCTTATTAATTTATTAGCTAATTTTATTAAATCATTGTTTAAAAAAGTGTTAATGTCTGTATTACTCCAGCTATATGTTCTATGAATTGGCAGTGTATGACTTGATTTCATTATAACATGATGCTTTAAGGGACTTGTAAATTATCCAATAAAAATATATAAATTATATTAAACTTTTAAATTTATATTTTATCTAGTTCACAGTCACTCACTAGGATCCTGTAATGATGATCTAGCTCCATAACAGTTAATTTACATGTATGTGATGTATATGTTTGTGCAGGCATTCAGATAATTCTCTGAGCACAAAGATCCAGTGCATTTTTGCAGTCCATTCACTGCACATTATTTATGCAGATTAGAAATTTTATAACTGGTCTTCACATTCATGATACTATATAGTCAGAGTATTGATAATGATGAGCATATATCAGGGTCCAAGAATCATTTTCATTATGGTAGCTAATTTAGAAATTGTGTAAATGCAGAAAATTGCTTACATTAGGGTCTTAAGTTTGGCATTGTCAAGATAATTAGCCTTAATTTTGATACTGAAACTCCTTTAAATCCAGTTGTATGGGTGACTATTGATTGTCCTTGTTTATTACTGATGCAGTAATTTATAAGTTTTATAACTATTTATTTTATTTTAGATTGAGTCTCTGATGCTCATTTTATATTTGTTGATGATTATTGATTAATAATGTTCATTAAGATAATTATGATGCTATTCAGTAGAGAAGATGATCATTGCTATATCTGCATATATACACCTTTCCATATCATTACAATATCTATACTTTCAGTTTTTAGTTGAAAATGTACTAGTAAATAGAAGCATTTTTATACAAATTAACTGTGTAAGTAGTACTCAAAGGATTATTAGTATCTTTTTATTTATTGATTTATGAAAATTTTAAATTCATTGGAGTGTTTTTAAAGATGAAAGGTGTCAGGTATTAATAATCTTTTTAATAGTACTTGTCTCTGCCATTTTGCATTTTTTATCTTATATCTCACTAATTTATTATAACTTCTTGTGTTGAGTCTATTAGCTATAATCCATCTTTGTAGTTCCTTTTCACTTGGATGCTCTATGATCATTTCTGCTTTGGTCTAATTTTTCTGAAAATTCTATTTTTTATTTATATCTCTAAAACCAAATTTACCAAATTATTTTTGTATTTTACTTGTTATTCAATTCTAGCATTAAATTTTCCCAAAGAAATTTTAAAATATTGCTTAATGTATCAAAAGTGTTATTCACATGTAAATAAAAATCTTTACTTTTTAATCAGAATGAAATGTTGTTGAGGGCATTAACCAGAATTATTTGCATTTTGTACTTTCTATTAATTTGAATAACAAGTATTACTACTCTATCTGATATACAATCAATCTCCACACTGCTATTCTTCACTGTTTCATTTATAATAAATCCCACTCTTTGTTTTTCCAATATTTATGTCTTAGTAATAAAGTACATGGTCCCTATGCAATTTATCTTTTCACATTTTTGTAACTTCACTGATTTTGATAATGTTCCACTTAATATTCAACAGTACATCCAATACACTTTTACCTCAGACAGAAAGCTCAAGTGGTTACCCATAATGTCTCATAAATAAAAAAATGAACTATTATAAAAATTTGATTAAAAAATAAAAGTTGATACTGAAGAAAGAATAATTAATGAATAAATATTTTATTTGTGGATAAATAAACTATTATTAAAACAGGCAAAACTCTTCATACAGTAGTGCCACTCAGTGCAAGCTAGAGTAATCAATGGATGCCAGAAGGCTTGTGCATAAAATCCCTATCTAGTGCCTACTCATCCAATATCCCCAGACTAGTTTCTAGCTTGTGGCTTTCATCAGTGGTACTAGATAGGAATTTTATGCATAAGATTTCTGACATCCATTGATTACTCTAGCTTGCACAGAGTGGCACTACTGTATGGAGAGTTTTACCTATTTTAATAACAGTTATGAGCAAGCATAAGAAATGATGATCATGTGATAAATAAATTATATAAAAAAGTTTCAGTAGGTTTTTTTTTTTTTTTTAAAAAAAAGTAATTTCTTGCCTGACAGTCATAATCCAAAAACAGTATTTTCTGAATTATAATTTGTTAAAATAAAGCATCTAAAAAATAACCTTAATACAAAGTGTATTTTGAAATTTATTTTGGATGACTAATTTTATTTTTATTTTTGTGAATTTCTTTTACACAAATGTATTCAAAATTAAGAAAAAAAAAATTAGATAAAGAAATGTAATGTATAGTTAGTTGTTTGCTATAGTTTTATTAATGTAAATGAATAATTCTTTTGTTTTTATTGTTAAAACTGTATTTTCTATGCCTGCAATAAATGCTGCATTATATTGAGTATATCAGAAACAATTTACGACATTATTGATTTAAAGTTGAGTAAATAAAACTGTATCTTTAACTTATGTTTAGTAACCTTTGATTATATAAACTTGATTTTCACACAGTGCAAAAAAATATTTTGTTTGCTGTTGTTATTTTTGCACAAAAGCTACAATGATGATGATCCTTTTTTATCTACAGCAAAAATTATTGTTCATAAAAATTTTAATCCAAATTTATTTTGAGTATATTTGGTACTTACAGAAAATCCTGGATAGCAAGTTGATTATAGATGTTAAAAAAGTATGAGAATGATTGTACATATTTACTACAGTCTTCATTTTATTTAAATATTGAATCTGTAACCTAAATGAATGAAAGATTAACCCTAATCCTAATCCCAACATTAACCCTAACCTAACATGAACATTAACCCTAACTATACCCTAGTACATAATTTATAATACATTTACTGGGTTTTTTTAGAGTTAGCATGAATATATAATCGATTCATTGAATATTTTTTAATATCCATAATCTATCTTCATATCAAGGATCATCTGTAAGCACAGTATATTTTAGCTAGTATACATATTTTAAAATAATAAATGTAATAATGCTCAAGGCAAAATGGGTTTGTAAATAATCATTAAAAGCCAGTCAACACTTTATTGTTAAAAGGAGGTGCCTTGACAACAGTTTGAAATTGTTGATTGTTATTGATATTGGGATTGTCTAAACTTGACTGGCTTTTAATGTATTAAATAAAAAAATTTTTATTGTCGTTGTTATTCTTTTTTTTAAGTTTGTAATAAAAAATCCATTATCTTAAATATATCAAAAACAAATTGCAAGATTATTGTTTAAAAAATTAAACAAATAATTGATATTTTTAATTTAATTCTAGGAACATTTTGATCACATAAAGTTGATTATTAACTGCATTTTACACAAAATTATTTCTCTATCTCATAACTTACAATTATGTCATATAATCAGCAGTAAATCAATCTTCACACATGCAACTTGTTTTTTTTATGAATTGACACACACTCACCCATAAGCAAACATTTTAAAGAACAAGTCAATTCATTTGTTCTTCAAGCTAACCTTTGCCTATTAAGCATTGAGGACTTGAGTCTATTATATGCTTGATTTTTTAAATGATGTTTAAATTGTAAACATATTTTAAATATTAAGAAAAAAAATTACTTCCTTTTTAACCAGCTGCAATTAATGTATGATAATTAGAATCTATAACAATACTTTTGCTATAGACAGAATTAGTATTTATAAGAATTTTAATCTGAAATTGATTGATTACATTTATTTTAGATAATGTACACATTTTAAAATTTTTAATGCTTGTTACTATTGTACATGATCAAAATATTTTTTGATTATGTACTGTCTCATAATTTTTGTGACTTCTTGAAATATGTGTTGATAGTATTTTAATTGTATTGAACTATTTCCATCATAAAAGTATTGAATGTCTTTAAAAAAATTTAACTTTATTGAATATGCCAAATACATTAAACTGCTAATAATAGCATACAGATTAGTATAATCACAATGTTTTAGGTCTTTTTCAGGTGTTTCTGGCCTGACCAGTAATAGTATTAGCAGGAAAATCAAATTTGGACCCTTAGTCTCTTGAATATGTAATTTTAAGGTAACACACTAACCAATTGAGTCATACTGCCAAAGACAACAGTCAGTAGAAATTTCATGTACTTATCTAGGTTTTTCCTGGTTTTCCATTTTTTCTTTGAAGCAAAATTGATTAATGGATTCCATACATTATGTATAGTCACACTACCTTGACTTATGGGGTTGTCCCCCATTGTCATGTGATTAGCTTCTTTAAATTTTCTTCTTGTACCTTTTCTTCTCTATCCAATATTTTTGTATTTTCCCAATTGAACACAAGTTTACTGGTACAGACATGATCTGCTAACTCAGACACATCTGTTTTCTCTCTTCTAATCATTAGTTTGTGTTCATGCAATCATTTTTTAATGGGACATAGTGTGATAAGTCTCACCAATATACATTCTTCCACATTCACATTGTACTTCATAGATGCAGATTTTGCTTTTCAGCATTTCAAGTTTAGGTTTTGTAAATATTAGAAGTCTTAAGAGGTGTTATAACTCTGGAAAGCAGTTCCAATGTCATACTAATTACAGATTTTCTAAAATTTGTCTGTTATTTTTGGTATGCATGGAAATTACAGATTTTCTAAAATTTGTCTGTTATTTTTGGTATGCATGGATAAAATATCATATCAATAAATGTTTTTCTTTTGATGGTTCTCTTTGTTATCTATATAAGGTTTTATTAATAACAGCTGATAGATTACCTTGTCTCATTAGAGTTTATTCTATATAAATCTTTTCTTTTTTCAAATCACTGGTTTCTGAACAAACTTCTTTTGTTTTGTTCCATAGTGATAGTATAACTCCACGTATTGTGTTTCTGGTGTGATTGGATATATATGCTAAATATTTTCCTGTATGTGTGGGTTTTCTGTAAACTTTAGTTTTGATTTTGCTATGAGGGATTATTGCCACAAGAACATCTAAGAATGCCAATTTTTGTTCTTGTTCAATTCTATTGTGAATTTCATTGAAGGGGATAAGGTGTTATTGTGGTTCCAGAATATTTGTAATATGATTTCACCATGTGGCCATATAGCAAATGTATCATCAACATAGCAAAGACAAACTTTAGGTGGATATGCAATAGTTTTTATGGCTGTGCTTTCAAGTTCTTCCATGTAAATGTTGCTAATTGGGGGTGACAATGGTGAACCGATAGACAATTCTTGATTTTTTGGAAGAATTCTGTGTTGTATTAAACATATGTTATTGTTCTGCATAATGTTAATAGTTCCAGTATACTATCAGTAGGAAGAGTTGTTCCAGTTTAGCATTTACTCATTTTATTACAATAGACAATGCTTCTTCACATGGTACATTTGCAAATAAACTTCCCACATCAAAGCTTACTAGTATGCCAGTTCAATTTTCGTGTTCTTGATTAATTCTACAAAGTGTCTACAATCCCTGACAAAGGGCTCAGTCTTGTATGCCAAAGAACTTAGAACTTTGAAAACAAATCATGACAAATTTTGGCAAGGTGAATTTCTAAAACTAACAATAGAAATTAATTGAACGTTATTCTTATTGATTATAGGTAGATCATAAAAATGAGGAATTTTGATGAAATATGATTCTTAGTTAACTTTTTTCTCAATCCCTCAAAGTATCTGTTATGCTTTCTTGTTTCTATACTCGGTATCAATTTTTCCTTACTTTTCTGTATTGGTCTGCTGTGAGGAGTTCTAGTATTTTGTTGTCATAATTAGTTGTATCCATTACAACTGTTGCATTGCCTTTGTTAGAATAGATATGATTTAATTGTTTTTTCTCTCATCATAGATTATGTATGACTTCAATTTTTGTTGCTTTTGAGGGTATTTTTTTTATTTTCCAGTGTAATTATGCTGCTTCTTCTAAAGACAATTTTTGAGTGAATTCCTCAATGGCTACCATTATGAAAAGTGGATATCCCTCAGCTGTTATGAAGAAACCCTTAAATAGACAACAAAAAGAACCATAAAAAAAACCAATTAATTATTCGTATAGTTGTCAAACAAATTAAGGGAAATTTGCAATCATTATAACATCAGAACAGCTTTCCAGAGCCATATCACATTATTAGGAATTCTAACATCTACAAAGTCTAAACTTGAAATGCTGAAATGCAAAAACTGCATCAATGAAATACCATTTGAATGTGGAAGAATATATATTGGTGAAAACAATCACCCCATAGTAAAGTGATTGCCAAAACACAAACTAATGATTAGAAAAGAGAAAACAGTTGTGACTAAAAGTGCAGACCATGTATGTACCAATGAATACATATTCAATTGGAAAAATATAAAAATATTGGATAGAGAAGAAATGGTACAAAGAAGAAAATTTAAAGAAGTCTGTTCACATGATAATGGTGAAGACCTCCATAAGTCAATCTAGTGTGAACATACATACTGTATAGAAACCACTAATCAACTTTGTTTTTAGAAAAAAATGGAGAAATCATGAGAAACCTCATAAATAAGTTTATAAAAATTTCTACTAGCTGGTTGCTTTTGGCAGTGTGGCTCAATTGGTTCGAGTGTTAGCTTAAAATTCAATATTAAAAAATCTAAGTGTCCAGGTTCAATTCCCATGCTAGCACTGTCACAGCTCAGACCAGCAACACATGAAGAAGAGAGGAGAATAATACTTCTTGAAACATTGTGCATATACTAACCTGTGTGATATTACTAACAGTTTAAAATATTTGGAATATTTAAATAAAGTTAAATTTTTCTAGACATTCAATACTTATATTAGATAATGAAAATAGTCCAATATATAAACACAATCATAATTTTTGCTTATGTAGCCATCAATGATAAATATGTTTTCTATTATGAATATATTGTAAATGAAAAAAACTGATTGTCTAGGAAAAGTAATATACAAAGATTAGGTGATTACATTAATCGTATTTTAATTCTATGATCAAAACATACTATTATATACTTATCATGAATACAATTTGTACTCTACAGCATTTTATTATACACAGGCAAATCTCTTCATGCAGTAGCACCCCTCAGTGCAAGCCAGAGTAATCATTGGATGCATGGAATATTTGTGCATAAAATCCTCATCTTGTGCCTACTCATCTAATATACCCAGACTAGTTTCTCGCTTGTGGCTCTCATCAGTGAAGATCTTTGAATCTGAGAGCACTGCACCTAGATTTTCAGAAAATGCAACCCACCAGCAGTCACCTTTTACCTTATTGGTCAACTATAATACTTTAAGCCCAAAATGAAAACACAATAATGTTTTCAAGTCAAGCTCATTAGCTTGTACAGTCATATAGGAATTTTATTAGCTTGTATAGTCATATTAGGATTTTATGCACAAATGTTCCTGCATCCATTGTTTACTCTGGCTTGCACTGAGTGGCACTACTGTATGAAGAGTTTTTACTATATGTAAACAGCTTGTGTAAGCATAAAGAATGGGATGATGTGATGTTTAGTATTTTATTCTCAGATGATGTAGATCTTGGGGAAGATACTATCTTATGACCTATCTATCTTATAAAATACTTTCCATTTAAAAAAAATGCTGAATGTTTTAAAAAATAAAATTGATTTTTTAAAGTTCATTGTAGCCAATAATCAATTATAAATCAAAATAGCATATTCAAATTGATGATGATTGCTATGCTTAATCTTCGCATAAAGGTCTGTTATATGTGGGTGCAAAAGTGTGCATCCAACATTTTTTATTTAAAAATGATCTACAATTTTAGGTAACTAAATAAAAGATTCCCACAGAATAGCAACCTAGATCCATAACATGGGGATTCTTTGCACCTTTGGTCTTAGGTCAACAATTGCTGCTTTAGAAGATATCTTTATGGACACAACAATGTGAGTGCCATAATTTGTCCAGCAATAATTAAATAAAAAAATGATTCACACATTCAAAATAGCATTTGAAGTCATTTAACTGATATATTAATTAAAACATAACATGTATCATGAAGATAGATGATAAATGAGTTGTTAATCAACATGCAAGAATCATCATCAAGAATTTACATGTTTTCCCCTCTAATTTTAAACCAGGAAAACAATGTCATTATTTTCTATTTAACAGATAAATTGTATTAGATTTTAAAGACAGTAGTAAATAAGAGTATTGATTCTCATTTATATTTATAATCATAAAAGATAAAATTAAATTATGGATTAAGGTGATCAGCCAAGATATAGAATATTAATAATCACTAGATCATAGATCAGAGTACCACATGATATCACTGTTTTACTTAGCACAACTGTAATAATTGGCTGACTATATCTAGTGAACAATGATAAAGATATGTGTAAGAGATTGTGACCTGGGCCAACTGATGAGTGCTGGTCCAGCATGAAATGCACATTTTGATGATCACACATCTTTTTCACTTGTCTTTGGGCACATGTTTATGATTATCCCTCCAGATAAAAACCAGTCTTTATCTTACATGAGAGTTGTGTAGTGAAAATTATGCTATAGAAATATTATTGCTGTAGCTAGTTTTGTTAAAATACAATATAAAATCTGAATCAAAAGTCTATGATTATTATTTTTCAAATCAGTGGAGATTTATCTTTTTGATTCTGTTCAATATTATTTTATTTTTGTATTGCAAATTGTAATACTTCTTGATCAGTTAAAGCCATCTGGATAATTTGTGGCTTTTTAATAACTTCAACAGATTTTTTTAAAATGGACTAAAGAGCATGTATAAGTTAATAGGAAAGATTTATTTTTTTTTGCAATTACTGCAACAAAATAAATATTTGGAAATAGATTTGTAGTATAGCTAAAACATGAAAACATTTGTGATGTGTTTGTTCACAAATGTAGAATTTTTAAAGTATATCTCTTATAATATATATATATATAACTATCACATACTGTTACGTTATTTGAGAAGCGCTACCTATGGTACATAAATAAAGTTTGAAACAGTGGTGGTTAGTCTATGTGATGTGATGTCCTGTAGCTTTTCCTTAAACGAAGACAAGAATCTCTTAGCAATTATGGCCAGAGAAACCTGTTAGCCACTTTATTTTCCATTCTCTGGTCTAATTTTTCTCATATTCTGCTCCATCCCATTTCCCCAACATAATCTTTGTCAACTCTATGGTCTTTATATCTAAATCCCCCTTATCTTTTCCTAAACCCAGCATAAAGCACTCTAATGCTGCAGCACTTACTGAAAAGAATTTATTAAATTTGTGCTTGAAAATATCAAGAATATGAAAATCATTTCATATTTTGCATAATTATTTTATAAATACTGGTAATTGAACCATTTAAAAAATAATTATTTTAACTGATACTTGATATTTTATTCAAAGAAGCGATTAATTATTGCAGTATCAGAAATATCATATTTTTGTAAATTTCAGCTGCCGAGATTCATTGGCTCCTATCAATTTGGATAACAAGTTTAGTAATAACTGCTAGATGAGTAGTATCTGTAGTCATTTGAGAGTGAAGTATTACTTTTATCTATTCTGGTTTCTCTTCAGAGCGAATGAGTTTTTGTTTTCATTTAGGATGAGCAATAAAATATTTTAATTTTTTGTAATTAACATTTGTAGATTTGTACATTTTAAGGAAATTCACTACACCATAACAATTAACATTTGCAGATAAGATCAGACTATGGGAAGCGTATTTCCTGATGAATCCAGAGTTACAATGTTTGTCAAGTAAAGTAAATCTAACTAACAATAAGCTATTGTCAAGCATTGTTAGCCGAGAGGTCATCACAGCCTCCTTGCAAGCAAGTAGCTGTTTGCAGATGGTTGTGGGTTCGCCTCCCGGCCGATGCCATGACATATGGAAACAAAAAACAATAAGCTCTTATCAAGAACTAAATTCTGGGCATTGGAGCTGAAATTCATCGATTTTGTAATCAAATTAAATCATGACTCTTTGCCCACCAATTGGTTTCTTGTATATAAAAAGGGTTTCAAAAAACTTGACCCTATATGCCAATTGTGTGGGCAAGAAGATGAAACAATTGAACACCTAATTGGAGCATGTAAGCTATTTGACAAAGTCAGGAAATTCATCCACGTCCGATCCCAAATGGGAGTAAACTGTATCACCTCAATACGAGACTATAAATTACAAACCTTATGACTAATCAGAATTGTAATCTTCACCGTATTCTCATTATGGAAAACCAGATGTAAGATAATAAACATAATCTCAGATGTAAGATAGTTATTGGAAAATCAGAATAAATAGTTCAATTGTTTTGTAACAGCTTGGAGAAAATCAAGAAAAGGGACGAAAGCTATTCTTCAAAAAAAAAGTGATCGAAGACACATAGTCATGCTTGAACACTGCATTCTTGGACTAATATACTCTGGCCGTCATTGATTGTTTTACTTATAATTACAAATCTCAATAGAACAAAAGACGCTAGAGCTTATTTAATGATTGATTATATGTAAAAGTTTTCATTATAAATAAATATATATAATATAACAAACTAATAAAAAAATATTTTAAATATTTATCATGATGAGCATATGTCGAATATATAAAAATTATACTTTCCCAGGAGACATTAAATGAAAAAATTGAAATCAAAAATAAAAGTTGACCTACTCCAGATAATATTCGTTAAAGAGCAGTTAGTAAAAATAAAAAAAGCATTAGATCTTTAGAAACGCTCCGTTTTATTTTCATTACTTACCTTTTGGTGGCGGAATTGCAATAAAGCATCCCTGCCTAGAATTTTCATGTTCTGCTAGCAGTCTGAATAAAGCAGCATAGATAAAATATTGACCATTTATTAAGTCTTTGTTTCACAGATGGCGCTGCTGGAATGACACCTATTTTGTTTGTGTTGTATTTGAGTGAAATAGAAAGAGCAATAGAAAGATTAGGAAGAGGTATAGAGATACTGTTAATAGGTAGTAAGGGAGTATATATTTTGTCAAGTCTTTTTTTTTTTTTTTCCATATGTCATAGCATCTGCCGGGACGCGAACCCACACCCCGTCTGCAACCAACTACTTGCTTGCATGGCGGCTGCGATACCTCTCGGCTAACAACGCAAGACAGATAATATATTTTTGTGTGCAGAAAAAAGAGAAGATATGGAAGTTATGTTGAGGACATGTGCAAGGGTGGGTAAAGAGATGGGGATTAAATTTAGTGAAGAAAAATCAAATATAATGATGGTTAATACTGAGGAAAGAGAAGATGTAGAATTTTTATTGGGAGATATTAAGTTAAGTGTGGTGAATAGATATAGTTATTTGGGAATTATTTTAAGTAATCAGAAAAATTATTTGGATGAATGGGAGAAAAAATTGATAAATGAAGCAAAGAAAAGAAAGGGATTGATAAAGAAATTAACAGTATTTTCATATAATAAATATGATGTAGCTAGAATTATATGGAAAGGAGTTGCAGTAGCAGGGTTAACATATGGTAATGATGCATTATATGTTAGTAAAAAGATATTAGATTATTTAGAAAAAGCTCAAAGGGAAGTAGGAAGACATGCATTGGATGCAGAAGTATGGACATCAAGGGAGGCAATTCAAGGAGAAATGGGATGGTCAAGTTTTCATATGAGAGATGCAAAAAGTAAAATGAAAATGTTTGGTAGATTGCAGTTTATGGATAATAAAAGAATAGCTAAAATAGTATTTAATTGGGTTATGAGTAAAGGGCAGGTAACAAGATGGGTGAGAAAGGTAATGCGCTATGCAAAAGATTTGGATAAAGAATTTATATCAGTCTATTTGTACAAAAGATGGGATGATTGTGTTAAGAGGATTATTGAGTGTTATAGTAGTAAGGAATGGGATAAAAGAATAAATTTATTAATAAAGACTAGGGAGTTAGAGAGATGGAGAAATAGTATGAAGAGTAAAAAAGAGTTTAAATATATATAGAAATAAACAGAATATTAGGTGTGAGTTAATTTATGATAATAGTAAGGAAAGTAGTTTATTGTTTAAGGCTCAAACGGGATCTTTAGCTACAAAAGAATATACATGTAAATGGAAAAATATGGGTGATTTATTTTGTAAATTATGTAAGGAAGGAATTGAAAATATTAGGCATTTGTTAATTGAATGTAAATGTTTGAAAACAGAAAGGGTACATATAATGAAGTTGTGGAAAAATAAATATGAAAAGAGTGATTATACAGAAAGTGAATTATTGGTTTTTATGCTGGGTTTGGGAAAAGATAAGGGGGATTTAGATATAAAGGTTATAGAGTTGACAAAAATTATGTTGTGGAAATGGGATAGAGCAGATTATGGGTAAATTTAGAGTGGGGAATGTAAAAGAAAGTGGCTAACAGGTTTATCTGGGCATAATTGCTGAGATATTCTTGACTTCGTTTAAGGAGAAGCCATAATACATCACATCACATCACATATGTGATAATGATATTTTATGGATTAACTTCAGCCAGCAATATGCAACTGGTTATATTTCTTGTACATTTATAACTATAAATTACTAATATAAAAAGGCCATTAGTTTATAATAATAGGAAAAAAGACTGTGCATTAATACCAATAAGTCTTTTTAAAAATCATTAAAAGTACTTTCTCAGAGAAAAATTGATAAAATATAACGAGTGGTAAAAATTTAAAAGGCTTAAGAAGGTTACAGGTTTAATCCAGCGTTACCGCTTGACGAAATGTACATTATTGATAAGAAACTTTCTACATTATAACGTTATATATATATTTGCAACTTTTTTCAGTGTATCTTTCACCTTTTTCTTTTTATATTTGTCAAATGCGTTGAACGGTAAGCGAACCCGGGCAAAAGCTGCTTGGAAGGCAGCTATGCTAACCACTAGCCACGAACGATTGACTGTATCTTTCACCTTTAACTCAATCCTATCAGAACCATCTATCAGCCCAGAAGTCAGACAAACCTCTCACACTATAGATAAATTGGACACACACTTTTTAATTTTTTCCGTTTTACGTTTTTTAAAGCTACTTTTTACTTGAGAAATAAAAAAAATACCAATAGTTATAAAATGAATCAGACAAATGAAATAATTTTAAACATTTTATTTATCCATGGTAACAGGCACACCCAATGACGGAAAGAAGCTTTTAGGATGACAGAAAAAAAAGCAATCAATTACTAGACTAGATAGTGTTGGCAATTGTTCAATTTACTCGAATAACAATACAGCATTTAGAATCGTTTACTTTTCTCTGCACTGAATTAAACTATTTAAATTTTACTTCTCAGCAAAAGCAAATAAATATTTACAATAAAAATATTTAAATAAAATTCAGTATCACCTAATGATAACATTTCTGAACAAAAAAAAATCATTTGTAGGTATAGGTAAATAGCTTGTTATTTTAATACATACATACATCACACACCCTCTCCTCCCCCTTCTCTCCTCCCCCCCCCCCCCCCCCCTTTTCTTATTTTATCCATCCATCTTACATGTGGTCTCCTTCTGGGTCTTTTTTACATGTAAATTGAAGGTAGGTACTCTATATTTATTTTTAGAAATGAGACATCGTTGATAATTTTTATTAGTCATTCATTAAACTAGAGATTTTCCATTTAATGAATAATACTTCTCTAGTGTAATTTTCACCACATCACTCTCACGTAAGGTAGGGATTGCTACTATCGTTTTTAACAACTTGTGGAGGGATGTAATCATAATCACATGACAAAAGATGTGAATAAGTTGTAAAATTTCCAAGATCCACATTTTGTGCTGAACCAGCACTCATCAGTTGGGTCAGGCCACAATCTCTTACACATATTTGTATTATTGTTCTGTATATATAGATACAGATATGTGTAAAATATTGTGATATGGGCCAACTTATGAGTGCTGGGTCAGCATGAAATGTGCATCTTGAGAATCGTATATCTTTTCCACATGTTTTTGGTCTTAGGATTACGATTACATCCTTCCAAAAGGTATTAAAACTATAAAAACCAGTCCCTCCCTTGTGTGAGTAGTGTAGTGAAATGATGCTACAGAAATATTATCACTTGATATATTTTTAACAAACTAATTCTGGAAGCTTTTGTTTACAGATTCATCATATATTTAAATATATATTTACACTAATCAATCAAATGTAATGATTGGTCGGATCATGTAGAAATACAAATGCAGTGTCATCACAAACATAAATACACACACGGATAATTCAAATGACAAGATATGTCGATGGAAACTCTGCATATGAAAAAGTTCTTTAAAGAGCAAAATACTGCAATTAGGTAGAGTCAGCAGAATATATTATACTAATATATAATAATTGTAAGTCAGACAAACTCCATTAAATATTATAAAATTAAAATCATCCCTGAAGAGGGTGCTTCATTAAGTCCTACATTTTATAGTTTATCTATTATGTATAAGTTTGAAGTACTATGTGTAATGGAAAATCATCTTAATTCATTTTAAACTTATTCTCAAATAATGGATTTGTCCTGAGTACGATATTTATCAATATCTTTATCAATATCAGATTCACCTTTCAATGATTATGATCTATGAAACAACAATAAAAATAAACAAATAGCTAATGGCATAAATAGGCCAATTAGAAAGCTGCATCAGTCAATTTTAATGGTTCTCATAAAGACAGGTATATTGCTATATATCGAGATTCATTTGAAAAGGATAACAAACAACATGAGACAATAACATAGAACTGTCAACATTGGAAGCAATGTGTAAGTTACAGTATTATAGAATGCAGTTAGGCATGCTTAAGTCAAAAGCAGGAAGCTCATACTTTAGTCATCATCATCCCTGAACATAATGCAAGGCATCCATAGGAAGTAAATATCAGAGTTTAAATGTGAAGTCACAACATTCCTTAAAAACATGATTTGTATTAAAAATCTTTGTATCTAAATGTTTGTGAATATTTTGCATTATAAATACGTATAATAAATATTTTTGTAGTGTAATGTTTTGTATTGTAATGATGTAGTTGTTTTTACAAATAATGCTTTAGAGTTGCAGGAAATGTTGCAGAAATTATTAGATGAAAGTAGGAAAGTAGAATTAAAAATAAATGTTAAAAAGACTTAAGTAATGTTCAATGGATTTTCTCAAAATATGAAAATAAAGATTGATTATGATGAGTTAGAAGAAGTTAACAGCTACAAAATACCTTGGTCAGATTATTAATACAGATGGAAACATAATGGATGAAATTAATCATAGAATTAAACTTGGTTGGAGTGTTTTTGGTAGAAATAACTTGATACTAAAAAGAAATATGCCTATGTGTTTGAAAAGGAAGGTTTTTAATAAATGTGTTTTACCAGTTCTTACTTATGGATCTGAGACTTGGACACTTAATAGAAAAGCAATACAGAGATTTCAGACTACTGAAAAAAGTATGGAGAGAAACATGTTAGGAGTAACAAGAAGAGATTGAAAATGCAGTATATGGGTAAAAGAACAAACAGGTATTACTGACCTCATTGAAAAAATTAAAAGACTGAAGTGGAGTTGGGCTGGACATATTGCTAGAAGAGATGATAATAGATGGACAATTGAAATCTTAAACTGGATTCCAAGGGATTGTAAAAGACCCAGAATAAACCACATATGAGATGGATGATGAAATAAAAAAGTGTGCAGGGGTGATGTGGAGAAGAGAAGCTAAACATTAGAGAAGATGGATTGAACTTGGAGAGACCTTCATCCTGCAGTGGATTGATAATGGTTGATGATGATATAAAAATGTCTGATTTGGTTGTATGCCAGGATGCCAAAAACCAACCATCAGCTCTGCAAACAAAAAAGGCAAGTGTACTAAATTTATTTTGAGATCTGCACCTGCGTTGTTTAATTAGATGACTCATCCCTACTTTTGAGTACAATAATTTTTTTAAAAAAAGTATGTCTATAAAAGCTGTAGCAACAAAAGACAATCGTACTTATTCCAGGTAAATCGTATATAAACCTGGATGATGTTTTCCAGTTTTTAATAATATGATCTATAAAAACAAGTATGGTAATAAGTAGGTAAGAAGTCTTAATAGAATGTGGAGTTAAAAAAATCATTTAATATTTACCTAACTATTTTTCTGTTAAGCATATAATTTCATATTATTAGTACTACATAAGGGAAATGAAGTGTATTTTTAGCAAAACAAGAGAGAAGAAAATCTCAATGCAATCAAGCAGTGATTTGAAATAAGTATGAATTATAAGTAGCCATAATAACTTCAGATACACTCCTATCTTTGTGGATTCTTGCATAAAGGTTGGATTAGCATTTAAAGTATGGATAACATAACCAATTTAGCCAATATAAATTTCATGCAACTTTCTGGGTTATGTATATGCAAAAAAATATAAATTAATACTTTGCATGTCAGTGATCAATATAAGGTTAAGATTTTTATAAAATAATATTCTTTTTTTGCTAAATGCAATATAATTAATGCACATTTGATTAATGAATTTAGCCAGAGCAGATATTAAATGTGCATATATATATAATTCAATGATGTCATTATTAAAAAAGATGATGATCAAAAAATATAATAAATGATTAATCTCAAATATACATTTTAATGTTAATTAAATATAATTTTAAAAGAAAATCAAAGATTTTATAGTTTATATCTATATATTTTATCAATTGCAAAGCAAGGTGCATAATTGACTACAAAAGTTATTAAGTGCTGATTATCCTTGGATAACAATTTTAATAAAAACAACATTTATTTATTAAAAACAATATTAAAAAAAAGGTAGACAAGTAAGTTAAAAAAGATTTCTTCTTATTTACAAATTAAAATTTGGTTGTATCATCTCTAAGATTAAAGTTTAGAGTTCAAAGGTCAGTTATTCAAAGTTTAAATAATTGAAATCTGATTTTTCTTTTTTTTTTTAAAAAAAAAAAAGTCTTACTTTGCTAGAATATCAGTTTATAAAAGATTTTGTATCATAAGAAATATTTTTTTTTGCCAAAAGTAAAAAATAATATGATTAGAAAAGTAATAGAATATGATTTACCTATTTTAATCAATGTTGGTTTAAATAAAATGTGATTTTAAAATTTTTATTGGAAGCTAGCATTCTGGTAGTATTTCCTGTCTGTTTTTTGTTTTACAATCATCATTAGCTGTTCATAAAACTTTAAGTTTATTTTTACTACACAACCAAGTTTTGCACAAAAACAACTATTATAAAATGGTCATAATATTGTGTTATGGCTATCCCATAAGGTGTGTCATTTATTCTATGATATAACCTGAATTATTTATCTTTAGCCTGATATGCGATCAAATTTCAACTGCCATTTCTGAAATGTGACTGATATATGAATAAAAAAATATGCATGCAAATAATTGCTGACTCTACTATGGAATATTTGCTTTAGAGAGGTGAAGAGATATGATATAAGAGAATAAAATCTGAATAATTTTAAATGTAATATTTTCCTTGTTATTTATTAATCTGACCTACTGTTTCTCTTCTCATAAGTTCTGCCATTTAAGTTATAAATTAAATTTATAATAGCTAGGGAAATAAGAGTTCATATACTATTGAATTAGTTGCGGTAGTCTTTTTAGTAAGACTGATAATGCTGTATATCTTTCTATGGATTTCCCAGCTTTGGGATGGTGCTCTGACTTTTAACCAAATATAAATTTATAATCCATAGAAGGTATAACTTGTCTTCAGCCATTTGGGAGTGATTAATGGTCTGGAAAGTTGACATAGTTTGCAATATTTTTATTATTATAATTATGTCTGGTCATTATTATGATTTATGATTGAATTAAATTAGATTTTACTCTTATATTGTTTCATTTCTGTTATTTGTATTTGAGTGTAAAACCTCAAAGATAATTTAATTATTAAGCACCAACATTTCATATTTATATGATTATTATAGTTTGTTCTAAATTAACTATGACGATCTCTTTTGTGAAATGACAGGACTGTTACAATATATATATAAGCATAAAACAAAGAACTAAAACATAGGAAAATAATTTAATCTTCCATATATAAAAGATTATGTGGATTAAAAGCTTACAATAATTTTTTTAAATAAATATATAGTTTTTGTACGGGTACAATTAAAATTGTAATTATATATTGAACTATTTCCAATCATCTAATATTAAATATTGAATGACTTTAGTAAAATTAAACTTTATTTAAATTTTCCAATTACATTCAACTGTTAGTAATAGCAGTCAGGTGAGTATATGCACAAGGTTTTGAAGGGTATTATTCTCTTTTCTTCTGGTCTTGCTGACCTGACCAGTGACAAAACTATAATGGGAATCAAACCTTAACTCTTAAATTCTTGAATATTAAATTTTAAGATAATTCCCTAATCAACTGGGTCACCCTGCCAAAAGCAACATTCGGTAGAAATTTCATATACTTATCTATAAAGTTCCTTCTGATTTCTATATTATTTTCTATTGATTATTGGTTTCTATACATTAGTGACACTAGGTTGACTTATGTGGTTATTTGCCATGATCATGTGATCAGCTTCTTTGATTTTTTTTCTTTGTATCTGTTCCTCTTTATCCAATATTTTGTATTTTTCCAATTGAACATATGTTCATTAGTGTATACATGATCTTCTACTTTAGACACATAAGTTTTTCTTTTCTAATCACCAGTTTGTGCTACGGCAATCAGGTTTCAATGAGGAAACTGGTCTCATCAATATATATTCTTCCACATTCACATGGTATTTCAGAGATGCATTTTTTGCTTTTCACCACTTCAAGTTTAGTCTTTGTTGATGTTAGAATTTCTTGTTAGGTGGTATGAAATTCTAACATCAACAAAATGTAAACATGAAATGCTGGAAAGCAAAATCTGCATCTACAAGATACCATGTGTGTGTGGAATAATGTATTTTGGTAAAACCAATAATCCCATTGATAAGTGATTGAAAGCACACAAACTAATGATTAAAAGAGAGAAAACAGATGTGTCTAAAGTAGCAGAACATGTATACACCAATAACATATGTTCAATAGGACAAATACAAAAATATTGGATAAAGAAGAACAGATACAAAGAAGAAAATTCAAAGAGATTACTTACATAACACAGGTGAATAATCCTATAAATCAACCTACTTTGACTATACACAGTATATGGAAACCACTAATCAACTTTACTCTTAGGAAAAAAATGGAGAAATTAGGAGAACCTCATAGACATGAATTTTCTACTGACAGTTGCATTTGTCAGAATGGCAAGTTGATTACAACATTGCTTTAAAATTCAACATTCAAGAATTTAAGAACCCAAAGCCCAGGTTCAATTTCGATGCTAATACTGTCACTGGCCAGGCCTGCATCACATAAACATTGTGCATACACTAACCTGTAAAAATATTATTAACAGCTGAATGCAATTGAGAAAGTTAAATGAAGTTTATTTTTTCTAAAGGCATTCAATATTTAATTTTAGATGATGGAAATAGTCCAATAGAGAAATACAACTAAAATACTGTCATCACAAACCCTTCAGGAAACTACAATTTAAATTGTTATTTAAAAATAATAAAAATGTAATATATGTGATTATATGCTTAAAATAATTATGTAATACTATTTTATATAGTATTTTATAATTATTTTAGAAACATAACTCTATCTCAAACCGAATATTTTTATTATCACATATTTTGATTATTTTTATAATGATAAGAAAATTTGTCGATGTGATTTGTAGAAGAGAGGCAAGAATTCAGTGACACTGGATTAAACTCAGAGAAACATTCTACAGTAAATCAATAATAGTTAAAAATGATGATGATAATAATGACACAAAAATGATATGTAAATATAAAAACTGAGGTATGCACTGATTGCTTTATACATAAGATTTTAAGATTGTTTTTCGAGTTTTTCACTGTTAGAGAATATTACAATTGTCATCATTTGAAATGCAAAAACAAAATATATTTGAAGATGATATTTAACATCTAATGCAATTTCTGATGATGGTTGCATGCTCAGCTGAAACAATTAGAAGTAAATAAAATAAACTCCCTTGAAAAAGTGTAAGAAAGAGATATGTTTTTATAATATAGTTATAATGCATACTATATATTTTCTTTATATATAATTTGTCTTTATTATATTTTCAATATAAAGATCATAATATTAACTCATTATAAATTGCAAGATTTTGCTAGGGTTAATTTGTAAAGAAAATGGTAGACTTAAACAGTGAAGAGAAAAACAGCTTTACACTCCCAGGTTGGGATGCTTTGAATTGGCCTGTATAAGTGGAAAGTTAGGTTAGGGATGGGACAGCCACTCTTATCTTTATAAAAGTCACATCTTGTGTCCCTCTATTGACAAATAAAGATATTCTTTGACTATTATAAACATTCAAGGTGCATATGATATAAGTTAAAGCATGTCTCTAAAGTATTTAAATATCTAAGACAGCAAATATATTTATAGAAACACAAATATTGCATAATATTTCTGTCGTGTAATTTTTACTTCACTACTCTAATGTATCCACTTTTAATAGTTTGTAGAGAAATGTGATCATAAACATATGATCAAAGACATGTGAAAAATGATACCCAAGATATACCATTCATGCAGTACCAGTACTCAACAGTTGACTCAGACCACACCCTCTTACACATATCTTTATAACAATGTTTTAGTAATTTGCTATCTATATATGCTGAACAATGATATAAAGATATGTATAAGAAATTTTAATCTGGATCAACTGATGAGCATTAAAGGTTCATCATGGGGATCAGGTACCTTTTTCTCATGGCTTGGGTTATATTTTGTGATTATATACTTCTACAAGGTGTCAAAAGTAGATAAAAACCAGTCTCAATTGTGCATGAGAGTTGTGTAGTGAAAGTTATATTCTCATTCATTATTGAATCTGTTGTCTAATGAATGATTGATAAAAATTAATAACATACTCCCATTGCTCAGATATATATTAAGATAGCCAATCTTCATATTTTAATGGACAGACTTCTATTCACTCCACACTCCAACTCTTCAACCGTCCATCCAATTGAAAATCTGATGATAAAACGCTCAAAGGCCAACCTAAGGCCGTGATTATATATTACATATATTGATACAGGTATATAATAAACCTGTATTTCAGTTGTTAATAAGTATTTCATGATTTTCTTTCCAAATATGGTCTATTAATTTCAATATACGTGTTTAAAACGCAAAACAAATTTAACACTATTTTTTCAAATTTTGATTTATTTTATAAACCACTTTCGTTTTCATAAAATAAACCAAGATTTGGAAAGAAGGTGTGTTAAATTAATTTGTTTGTTTTTTTTTTAAAAAAAAAAATACAAAGAAATACTAATAAAAATTTTAATTTACGCTGAAATGTCAGCCATTTAGCTTTCTTTATCTAGGGCATTAAACTCATAATGTCAAATAATCATAATATTACCGTATATACAATAATTAATTGTTGCACTGGTGGGGGTGATATGATTCTTGGTAGCTGTGATCTATCTAGTTGCCATTAAGGCCAGAGGTTACTTAGTAAACTATGAGAGAAGCTATGAATGGCAAGATATATGCATATACAATTCAAGGTTTTTCTGTTCACTCTGTAAATCAAGTTCTGCATTGTAAATCATAGTTTGAATCTTGTATATCACTACATATAACATGTAAATTCAAAGATTAATATTATGTTAATAAATCATATTTTGAGAAAAAAAAGATATATTAATATCATAACAACCCATTACTATTCTTTATCGCACATAATTATTTTGTGAATACTTTTCATTCATCAAATAAAATAAAGGTTTGAAATACCCGGATTTCCATATCTGGGGTGATAATTTATACCCAATTAAACTAACCTCTTTATTGCTTGGCTCCATATTATATCTACCAAACTGTTGCTGCCTATTTCCCATATATGACTTGTGATATGTAGTACTTTTTATTGTATGATTGTCAGGAAAAATGGTTTCAAATTAAGAGTGAAAATGATCGTAAACTGTGGTGCAAAGTGGATATGAGTGGTAATGCAATTGAAAAAATCAGATTGATTAAATACATTCTACTTCAAAATCAATAATTATTATATATTAGCAAACTCTCCATATAGTAGTGTCACCCAGGGCAAGCCTTAGTAATCAACGGACACAAGAAGGTTTGTGCATAAAATCCATATACTCATCCAATATCCCCAGTTTGGATTTTATCTTGAGTCACTTTCATCTGTGATGAGCCATGGATCTGAAAGCACTGCACTTAGATCTTAGAATCTAATGCAACCCGCCACCAGTCATCTTTTACTTATTAAGTTATATGCCCAAGATGAAAACACTACAATGTTTTCAATACAAGAACATTTGCTTATATTGTCAAACAGATCTGAATCAGTTCATTATGATGTTTATGGTTTGTTAAAAACCACAGTCTCTGTATGAACAGGATTGGTATAAAACCACTAAAACAGCACATGATCACTAGTTCTTATGCTTACACAAGCTATTAATATGGTAGCAAACTCTCCTTATAGTAGCGCCACCCAGTGCAAGCCTTAATAATTAATAGATGTAAGAAGGCTTGCACTGGGTGGTACTACTGTATGGAAAATTCACTATTGTATTAATGGCTTACATAAACATAGAAAGCAGCGATCATATAAAGATTTAATAGCTAATTATTATGGATATGCATGCCATTTATTTAGATTTTATATGTGTCTTATATGGAGCACTTCTGGAATAGTTTAACATTGTGGCGATTTGTATACTTTATATGTATGAATATATTATATACACACATCTAGAAAATTACCACTCAGGCATACATAAAATAAAAATGTCGAGTTTTTTTTATTTTGTAGAATTTTCATGCCATTATAAATGCTATAAAGTATATAAAAAATTTAAATACAGTACAAAAATTTTGAAAATACATTTTTATTTTCTTTTACTATTGCTACTTTTAATATTTGATTGATAACTTGGACTTTTAGATGAAACCATAAGGTATTTGAAAACTTAGACTTTTAAACTCTCTTCAGCTATTCACTCTATCTCATACAACCAATATACATGGTCAAACCCATGTGAAAAAGGTAAATGATCTCAAATATATATATTTCATGCTAAATCAGCACTCATCAGTTGGTCCAGATCATCTCCCACACACAATCAGTGGCTGGTTTTACATTAAGATAGCAAATCATCAAACTTTAATGGACAGGCTTCAATCAACTCCACCTTCAATTCATTAGATATGGAGATGTAATAAACTGAAATCTATCCATTAAAATTTGGAGATTTGTTAAAATATTAAACAGCTCTGATTATATGAGTGCTAGATAATGAACTGGACAACTGATGAGTGCTTCTTCAGCACGAAATACATTTATTGGAAATCATTTATCTTTTTCATATACGGTTGGTCATGTGTATTGGTTGTATGAGGTAGAGCAGATAGCGGAAGAGAATTTGAAAGTCGAAGTTTAAATGCCTTATGGTTATAAATATTTTTAGGAAGAAATGGTACTGCTAGATAGTTTCTGTTTGTCATTTGATCTATTATATATAAAAAATTAATGATAAAACAAAAAAATATCAAAATGTAATTATAAAAGTAGAAAAAAATTCAATTTTTCCCTTTTTTAATTATTATTTAAACAATTCTCAACTTCCTGCTAATAATTTGTTTTATTGAATATTAAGGAAACAATTTTATTTGCACTTATTTTTTCTAATGTTTAAAATTAGTTAATTAATGTCAACATTTTGATTGTTTAACTAACTTCTTCAAAGACTTTCTTCCTCTCTTTTATTGTTTAACAACAAAATAGAAGTCTTTGAAGAAGATTGCTAAGCAAATCAAAATGTTGACATTATTTAATAAAATTTAAACTTAACTAAAATTTAAATATAAAAAGGAGATAATCGATTCAATATTTTACATTTATTATGCTAATCTTATTAAAAAATTGCACTATAAAAATAGTATATATGCTTCCATCATTAATATTGTACCCTCACTTTCAGGAAAATATATAATAATACCAAATTGGTCTAGCTCAAATAAATAATTATATTTACTTAAAAAAAATGTATCCAATCAATAATATTCTTTAATACTGTAAATCATTAAACTAGCTTTAACTAATAAATAATAATATAGTTCTATTTCATAAATTAAATAAATATCTAATAAAAATCATGAGACTATGAAGTGAGTTTACAAGTGGCAATACGAATACATTGAGCCAATATCCCATAGGATACTACCTCAATGGCATAAGAATACTACCCCTTCCTATTATCTCAAACAATAAATCTATAATATTCCTACTTCTTCAACAATAATTAACTAAGTAAATTATTGTTAATGAATTAATCCCAATTAATTAAAATTATCTCAATAAAATAATCCTCATCTCTTTATCTAAATAATCTAATTCAAATAATCTGAGGTTCTTTTAAAATAATTCAAAGCAATTATATTTATGTAATTAAGCATGATAAGGGATTTAATATCATTCCTAACTACAACTAACTAATTCTAATAATAATAATAATAATAATCTTCAATATATACTTTAATTTCATCTCTTTTCTCACTGTAATATTAATCATGTATAATAAATAACAATAATATAATGCAATCTTTTATTATCCATATGGCATTTTAAATAAATATGTGGTATGATCTTATAATCTGAAAATATATGGCAACCAAAAAATAATACTATAATTCTGTGTAAAATATTTTGATGGTTAGTCTATGACCATAATAATAATAATACGATAAATGAAGTTTCTTAAAAAAATTCATATCACAAATATAACTCTTAAATAATAACTTTATTTATGTTGTGCAAATATTATATTTTAATTCAAATTATCTGTGACTATGTAACTGAAATGTGGAGAAATTGAATCAATACCAAAGTTTATAAAACAAACTTAACAAATTTTATTAACAAACTCAACACTAAAATTATTTACATTATTTACAATATTAAGGAACTTTGTTTATTCACATTTATGTACTTTTCAAAAATAAATTAAATAAACTAAAATATAGGCTACAGAACATTCTTTTCAAAAATATCTATTATTTTTCAAAAATATTATCATAGTATCTTTATTACATCTCCATTAAATTTCATTAAGTCAATATGTTCTAAAAAATATCAGATGAATTAATTATTTTAATATGGACTTATTCTTGTTATTTAGTTTTTTAAAAAAATATAATTTTATTATTCCTTATAGTCATTCCTCACTAAATAATGATGTGAATACCGTTAATTAATAGCATAACAATTAAACTAAACTGCTTACTAATCTTTACTTTAAATATCAAATATAATGTATGTATTGGTGTGTTATCATAGAATCACTTTTACAAAACTTATGATTACTTATATTCATTAAACACGATTTAGTTTTGTCCCTTTACTTGTAAAAAAAATATGCATTATAAGTCAGTCTTTGAAAAATACTTAATAATTAAATAATATCTTTATAAACCCCCTTTTAATTATCAATTATTTATTTTTATATAAAAAAATCATATAAATACAATTTATCCAAACTTCAAACACTTTTTAGCAAACTTTATTTGTACATACACCTACATTTCGACTTACCTGCAGTCTTCTTCAGAGCTATGATATAATGAACAAAATAAAAAAACAACTATTTAATAACACCATAAAAAAAAATTTTTAAACAATAAAAAAACTAAAAACAACATAAAATATATATATTAAAAACCTGAAATAAATAATCAAACCCATATAAAACAATTAATATAAAATAAAATGTACTACATAAATAAAAAATAAATATAAATTATACATGTGTATTCTTAACTTTATACATATATATCTTCTAAATAAAATAATGATTTTTCATTATTTTATTTAGAAGATCAGAATAACCTTAGTAAGTGTAAAGATTATAAAGTTTATAGGTTTTAAATATTCAGCAATAATAAATATAAAATATTAATTTTAAAAGAAGAATGAGTAAGAAAATAATAAATATGATTTAAAATTAAAAGAATTTTAGTTACTAATCATAAAGTTTAAGTTTATGAAGAATACAGATAATTAATAGATTGTTAATAATAATAAAATAGATAATATTTAGATTAATGGTTGTCCTTGAATGTATATATGTATAAAGTTAAGAATACACATGTATAATTTATATTTATTTTTTATTTATGTAGTACATTTTATTTTATATTAATTGTTTTATATGGGTTTGATGATTTATTTCAGGTTTTTAATATATATATTTTATGTTGTTTTTAGTTTAAATTGTTTTATATGGGTTTGATTATTTATTTCAGGTTTTTAATATATATATTTTATGTTGTTTTTAGTTTTTTTATTGTTTAAAATTTTTTTTTATGGTGTTATTATATAGTTGTTTTTTTATTTTGTTCATTATATCATAGCTCTGAAGAAGACTGCAGGTCAGTCGAAACATAGGTGTATGTACAAATAAAGTTTGCTAAAAAGTGTTTGAAGTTTGGATAAATTGTATTTATATGATATTACGGCAAACATAAAGAAAAGTGTGATTTTGGTAATATTTATAAAAAAAATCATTTTTAAATATGAAAGTTTTATGATTCTTTCACTGACAAATCATGTTCTTGTAATCTTTACATTTATTTTTATCTTTACTCTAAATAACATAACTTATCTTATCCCCTTCAATAACAATTCTGCACTTCCAAACCTATTCATCATTTCGTATTTTAAATACCATCCTTCACAATGTAATCCAAGAAATTTTAATAATAAACAAGTAGTATATGGAATAAACTATAACTTTAACTTAATAGCACCTTTTTGGTAACAGTGTATAAAAAATGAAGTATGACTTATTTGTCTAATAACCTCCACTACTGAATATAATGTCCAGGCTATTTATTCAGCACTATGGAATATTAAACGTTAACACACAGAAAACAGACACTGCCATGAATATATACAAGCTATAGGGCTAAGTTATCTATACTTGCATAATCATCACTATTGTCTACCCTTATTCCCATATAATAAACCCTACATAAAATATTATCTTGGTTTCATTTAACTTAATACTAAGCTATTATCATTAGAGATCTATCACTTTACATCTCTAAATTCATTCCCACATTTCTATAACAATAAATAAATTCATGTTTAAAAATAACAATCTAACTGACTAATAAGACAAAATTATTTCATCCTTTGGTAACTCTCAAACCTAAATATAAACAATCAGTATCAATGTCATATTTTAATACTTTAATTACTTAAAATAAACACTAAGTTCAGTTATAATAGAATCATATACTTATATTTCCTTTATATTTAAGTATCCTTATAATATCAATAAAAGTATGCATATTCTTTAAAATGACTAAACAAATGATAAACTATGTGTATGCATCGCGTTTTATATACGTCCTCATACATCCACACAAAAAATACTAAAATACATTATAAAATCATCAATATTTTTAAATTGTTACCATAAGTAATCTCGACTGGCAATTACTTAGTTGATGTTTTCTGGATCACGAATTAAATAAAAAAAACATTACATATTATAGCATTTATTTCACAGTCATACTTAAAATATTAAGTTTTTTTTATAAAAAAAATATTAAAGAGTTCTTTTACAATAATAATTGAATCACTAGGTTAGTAAATAATTTAATGTTCTATATTCCTGCCCTATTCTTATTCTACGAATAAGCATAAATATGAAAGTTAGTAAAAAATAAATTTAAGACAATATTTACGAAAAGAAATTCCTTCAAAAAAATTCACTAAAGAGAATGTCTTTTCCTCTTGGTACAATGTTGTTGATCACACTTCTGATGCCAAAAACTATGCATGCTCTGATATTTCATGTTGCAATACAAAAATTCAAGATGACTGTTCCAAACTAAATATGGTAAGTTCACTTCACAATATCCGGATTGATTTAAGTAATTATTGCTTTGTCTCCAAAAGTTTAAATAATTCATGAATTCCATTGCTATGTAAATATAGTATTAAAAGTACTTTTGATATTTTGCGCTAAAATAATTTTCAAGTTCTTATAACTTTTATCCATATTTTCCGATGTTCAAGTTCTCTGATACAGCATCAAATCGGCATTCCAAATTGGTCTTTATTATGTGGTTTAAAATATTTTCCATAAATAATTTTCGAAAAACTTTTTGTATGACCAGCATACAATAATTAACTTATTTTTTACATATCTCTTCCTAGTACGATATGAAATGTTTTGCTCACGATCTTAATTTTTATATTTTTTTAAAAAAATAGCTTTAAAATAGATTATAAATATTTCTTCATAAAGAAATATTTTCAAAAATAATTCTTTTACCAAGTAAAAAGTTTAAAATTTGCTATCTCATTTTCAGTAAGCTTTTTGAATAAAATATTTCATATTTTCTAATTTCCATTTCTGACGAATTCTCTTAAATCTCCATGAAGTTCCATTTACTAAACTCACTAGTAAGTTAACATGACCTATTAACATAGGCAAAATTATGTGCCTAATAGAAAAATAATAATTCAACATTTTCATCCATAAATTTAAATTCAATGATGGTTTCTTCATGTTTAGTTTGACGTTAAAATTAGATTTAATAGATTACCAGGTAAGGAATTACTTAACTTTTAGCCACGCATCTCTGCACTACACGATCTTTTAATAATGAATTACTGTATTTTTTTTAGAATTTTAAAAATAAATAAAATTGACTATTACTGGTACACTTAGTTAATCGATAATAATCTCAGTATTAGCAACCTGGAAATCCTTGACCACCTGTTTTATACCTGCCCAAACTACACATTTGATTGGTCAATTTCAACAATGCTCTGCCAACTTATGACAGAAACACTGTATTAAAATTAAAAAATAAATAATGACTCATCATATATTTACAAATTATTATATTATTCAATTATCAGTTAATTATTATATTCTATTAAAATCAATTAAAATCCTCAAAATAACTTTTAAAATCATATCATAATATTTATTATTACTTTTAACTTTTTAAAAACATAGTTATCTTCTAAAACAAAATAAAAATCTAATTTTTACTTATTACAATCATTTTAAAAACCTAACTTAATATTTATAACAGTTAATATTATTTTATTCTGGGATAAACAAATCTACTATTTTTTAAAACTTATATTGAATTTTAAAATAGTTTTGAACTTTACTAGAAAAACTTCTCAAGCACACGTGTGAATATCTACACATCACGTGATTTACAAAAATACATGAGATGCTAATAATTTAACTGAAAATAAAATAAATGATTTAATTTACAAAATATTACATAAAAATAATATTACAGCAAAATTTAGAATAATTATTTTAATATTATAAAATCGAATATGCACTTGTCTCCCATATTACCACTTTTAATTAAATGATTTTTTAAGTAGAATTATTAAATATAATTATTATTATTAAATAGTCTATTTATTTAACTTTACATTATTACTTTTAAAATTTACTTTAAACATTTATTTACAAGACTTATTAATGCAGTATTTATTATGGCCAGTTTTCCCAACCATACAATATTATAATTATCTTTAGTTAACTATTTTTAAAAATACTAACACAATATTATACAGCAATTATTTTTATTTGCTCTAACTAGATTTTAAAAGATCGTCCACACATTACATACATCATTCCCTTACTTAGCTTTGAATTTTAAAATTTTCTAGTAAATTGATGTAAACAATTCATCATAACCTAAACAAAAGGGTACAATATATAATAAAATTATAGCTACTTCTAATGAAATATTTACAACACTAAAATCCTTTTATAATTAAATATTAAACCAGGCTTACTTATGACCTGTCAGCCATTTTTAGTAATCTATAAACATTATATTTTTCAAATTAAATTTTAACTTCCTTAATTTACAAACAATAATAGTTATTCTCAATCAGAAGGCAATCAGCCTTCAATGTGAGCTGTTTAATCATTTTACTAACTCACCAATGTTATAATGAGTATGTATGACACTTTCAATCCCAAACACAAGATAGAGACTTTTAAAAAATAAGAACATCCATCTTATTCTTGTACCTAAATGCAATTATATAGGCCAATCTAAAGCACTATAAAATGAGAGACAGACGATTTAATCTTCATAACTTTATATCAATTACACTATTACTTTATAGTTAAACCAGTAAAATTGTCAAATTTATAGCTGGTAAATAGTAGATAATGTCAGAATCAATTTTAAATACAACATAATTTACAAGTACAGTTTTTGACAGTAATTCTTAATCAGAAGGTAATCAGCCTCTGGCTTGCACTGTATGTGTTTGTAAATTATGTTATTAAAATTAATTCTAACATCATTTAGTATTTACTAGTTGTAAATTTGAAAATTTTGCTGTGTTTAACTACAAATTAATAATGTCATGGACATAAAGTCACAACTATTAAATTGTCATGACCTCATTCTGAAATGCTTTAGATTGGCCCATTTATTTGCATATAGGTACAAAGAAAAGATGGTCATTCTCATCTTTTAAAAGTTTCTAAACTTGTGTTTGGGTTTGAGAGTGTAATGCATACTTGCTATAATATTGGTGCATTAGTAAGATGAGTAAACTTCACATGTTAAAGGCCAATTACTTTCTGTTTAAGAATTATTTATTGGGCTTGTAAATTATGTTGTTATGAAAATTGATTCAAATAATAATAGTTATAAATACAGCTTTTTAATAGCTCGAAAAAGATAACATAGTTCAGAAGTACTATAAACCACCAGGAGTTATATGTACACTAATTGTCAGTACAGTTAATGTACATATAGCTCATTGGATGGAGGAGATTCAGTACTTGTGTTATTTAAATAATAATTATACATAATTTTTGTCACATTTCTATAATTTGAATACATATATGCAGTTCAACTGTTTATTACTGAAATTATTCAATACCTTTATTTAATATAGATTTTATAATTTTCTCTTTTTAAAACCACTTCAAATATATATATAATTTTGATTATAATTTATTGCAGACTCTGAAAAAACTGATTCCGACTGAATCTTGCTTATGCATTCTAATTTTTATGGAAACTACTTAAATCATGGGATCATTTCCATCATCTAATATAAGTATTGAATGTCTGTAAAAAAAATTAACTTAAATGTTTCAAATATATTCAACTGTTAGTAATAGCACATCAAATAGGTTAGAATATGTGCAATGTTTTGAGAAGTATTATTCTCCCTCTTATTCAAGTGTTACAGGCTTAACCAGTGACATTATTAGCATGGGGGTCGAGCCTAGACTCTTAGATTTTTGAGTATTAAATTTTAAGACAACACTCTAACCAAATGAGCCATCCTGTCAAAGGCAACAGTCAGTAGAAATTTCACATAAATATCTTTGAGGTTCCTTCTGATTTCTTCACTTTGTTTTCTTAAGAGCAAAGTTGATTAATGATTTCTATACATTATGTATAGTCGCATTAGGTTGAATTATGGGATTGTTTGCCATTGTCATGTGATCAGTTTCTTTAAATTTTCACCTTTGTATCCTTCTTCTCTATTCAATATTTTTTTGTGTTTTTCCAATTGAACATATATTCATGGGTACTTATATGGTCTGCTACATTAGACACATCTGTTTTCTTTTATGTAATCATCAGTTTGTGTTCTTGCAAGTGCTTTTCAATGGGATGACTGGTCTCATCAATATATGTTTTTCCACATTCACATGGTATTTCATAGATGCAGTTTTTTCTTTTCAGTATTTCAAGTGTAGGCTTTGTACATGTTAGAATTCCTCATAAGGTGGTATGACTCTGGAAGCATGTTCTGATGTTATATTGCTTGAAGATTTTCTTTAATTTGTTTGCTATTTTTGGTATATATTGGTACACTACAGTACCAATAATTTTTTTTATTTTATTTTGATGGTACTTTTTGTCTATTTAAAGTTTTCTTAATAACAGCTGATGGATAACTGTTTTTCACAAGTTTGTTTTATATAGATCTTTTCTTTTTCAAAATCACTGGTTTAAGAACAAAATTCTTTTTTTCTGTTCCATAGTGAAAGTATAACTCCATGTTTTGTGCTTCTGGTGTGATTAGATGTAATAATTTAATAATGTCGGATATTGGCTTGAAGTAAATGTTAATATTTCAGAAGTACTAATAAGTATATTAAAATGAGAAATGGTTTTAAAGTGCATGATTTACATATTCATGCTCTTGCTTCTAGACACTTAAGATTGCCTCATAAATTACCACTCAATTTTGGACATAAGTAGCCCACTCTTATTTTCTTAAAGACATTATCATGTGACTGGGGTGAAAGTATCCTTGCAGTTTTAAGATCTTCTTTAATGGTGTTGGTGTGGAGGTTTGATTATCTTCTATATAGTAAAATGTTTTCTTTAAATAAATGCATTTCTTAAACCATTAAGAAAACAATTTTTTTTTGTAAGGTTAAGAAATATAAGGTATGGGTTAGAAAATGAGGGGGAAACAACTATTAGTTTTGGTTAATTAACTATTATTTGATTAATATGGTATTTTAATATAACAGTAAATTTAATATATGCATGAATTGATCCTTATCTACTCTTAGTATCTATCAATTTGAAATAAGTGTTCTTGTTACTATCCTATTTACTTTTAAGCAGTAAAGTAAATATTAGGGATAACTTCTCTGCATTTATTATTCTGTTCTGTTTATGATGACTCTTCTACAACACACTAATTCCTCTTAGACGTAGATGATTAGCTTCATATCAAAATAAAATTTTTCAGCAAATATGAGAACTATCTTCTGACAAATTTCCAACTCCAATACAAATTCAACATTCCAATTACAGGTATGGATAGACAATGCTCCATATGACTTTTATTATTTACATCTTGGTAAAAATGTCATAAAATTGCTACATATGCTGTTTCTACACTTAAAGAAAAATACACAATAATGGTAAAAGTAAATGATGAAAGGTTTCATCATAGGCACCAAGGCTAATTATGAATGGACACCAGACATTCATATGGTCAATCCATCAGAAAGAATTATACACAGAAAACCAGGAAATGCACTATAACAAATAACAATTAATAAAGATTAGCATAAAGAAAATGGGATTTTAGATCTTTAATAATATATTATAACTAACATGAAATAATTAGTATATGTCTCATTCTTGATTTTAAAAAAGTATTTTGTTATCCCATTATTTTATTTTAAATAAACATATTTTGTGATATATATAATTACTATAAAAATGGTGATCCTAAATGCTTTAATCACATCCAATTTCTATACATGGTGAAGTCATAAACTGTGAAATATCAAGGTGCATGATTTCAATTATATGCTACTCCCCCCAAAAAGTAAACAATAAAAAAGACAATATATTTACCATTACATAAGGCCATTTTATATCTCTGAGCATTTTTTGTGATCATGTTTATTAACAGAATTTCTTCATTTTATGCTGAAATAACATACATTCTATGCTGCGATTATTACTTTTTCAAATTTTTGTGCAGCATTTGACATAATATAATGTTTCCTAAGCATAATGCTAAAACTTTTACAAAATTTGAGAACAACTTTAATGTTGATACTGATTTTGAGACATCAAAACAACTACAGAGATTGTTGTTGCCAGGTAATAAAATTGCTATTTATTTTCTATAAGTGAAAAAAGTTATTACAAAAAATATTACTCAAAGCAGAAATTTCATTATTCATTTTATTTAAAATATATAGTAAAGCAAGTTTTTTTTTATTCTTATTTTTCCATTGAACGAAGAGTGAAAATATACTCAGCAAAACATATGTAAATATGTCTCTCAATTTATTATTAATAATTATATTATTATTTAAAAAATTTTATACTGTAATTTCAATTTATACATTATACTATACATATAAGAAGAAATTTGTCTTATATATGTATGTATATGTTGAAAAATATGGGCCATTTGCAGTTCAATAAACAATGCACATTCTACTCTAATCAACATTCATCGACAAAATGTGAGGTATGGTAGATGTGTCATGTGATGAAGGCTTGGAACAAAATGTAATATATATTGCTGTCTATTGAGGATGAACAATAATTAGACATTAGTCTGAGTATCCGCTTGAAAAAATCATCTAGTATCAATTTTTTCTTACAACTTTATGGTATGTATACTAATGCAAGGTATATCAATTAAAAGTGTTGTTATATACTTTCAGAGATCAATAAACAATGAAATAGTATAAGCTTTTGATATTCTTGATATTTAAAAACTGTATGATTATTTTAATTTAAGTAACTATAAGTCAAGGAGAAATATAGCAACATCTCAAAAAAAAAAAGAAAAGAAGAAAAAAAACAATCTTTAGAAAATGAACCATATTATTACTTAGCAATATGAACATGTCAAAGGCAGACATTAAACTTACTCTAAAATTTTCTTATAGTTCTTATTAATTAATTTCTTTTTTTAGCTGTGGTTAGCTTGTGCCTTTATTCAGTAAATGAAATTTATTCACTTAAATATAAGTATAATAAAAGATATTGAATTCATTTAAAAAGCTACATTTTAAATAAGTGCACTTTATGTTAATTTCTTTAAATATAGGGTATTTTAACTCAGATTTTCAAGTACTATTTACACTATCTGATACCACTGATACACATTCTTTTAATGAAAAAATAACATTTTTTAAAACTTATTTAATTTATCAGAACAACCATGATAAAAGAATGCAACCTCAAGGCCCATAGTTAACACTATGTCTTATGAAGTATTATAACTTTATTATTCTTATTGCATTGCCAAATTCAAGTAGTATTAATATCATTTATGTTTATAACCTACTATTGACCATCTCGATTGCCTCAGCAATCTTCTTCAGAACTATAACAAACACAATACAAATGCATGAATAGAAATATACATGAATATATAATTATAAAAAGCATTGTAGAAAATATTAAAGAACATAAATGATATTAATATTAGTACTATTTATTCCATTGATTCAAATAAAAGGTTATAACATATTTGTTGTTTTTCTAGCATTTACCTTAATGCAATATAACCATTTTTTTTCTATATGACGATGAAATATAAGGAAATTTCCTATCTTTGTCAACTTTAAATTGAACGTTCTTACTAACTCAAATATTTATAAACTTTTGTTTTTAATTTCATATCATTGCAAATATCATATAACAAAATTGTTTATTAAAAGAGAAAAAAATGAGACAATAAATTAAAATAGCAAAGTTAAATTTTGAAAAATGCACTTTGTAAAGAAATAGGTTTTGAAATAATTTTTATCAATTTTAAGTTTGGCAAAGTTTATTTATTATTTTAGTAAAAAACATATAATTTAACATCCCATTAATTTTTTTTATTAAGAGATAAGTATTAAAATATAAAGTTACTATATGCATGCACGCGTACGTATAAAAATGCATCAAGCTAACATAATCATCCACACATAAATACACACTCACAAAAATATATAATCTTAAATCAATAAAATTCATGGACTAATAATAGCAACTATGCATTTATTGGAACAAGTATTTTTTAAACAATTTGTTGATAAAAAATGGAAATGATCAAGCGTTGGTGGCCTAGTGGTTAGAATAGCTGCCTTACAAGCAGCTGGCCTGGGTTCACTTCCCGGTCAACACAATTGACATATAAAAAAATAGAAATGACCGTAATAAATAATCTATTTATATAGCACTTGACTTACTTTCACATTAAAATTACATCATTTTTAAACTTTATCAATTTATTGCTAAAACATCTTTAAATTTTATATTTATGTATAATCATAATGATATAATTATCATTGTGCTACTAATATTATATATGTATGTAATCAGTTAGATTTATTTAATTCAAAAATTTGAAATAATTATATGTTAGTTTGATGTAAACATGAATTTTCTATATAGACCAGATGTACTCGGCCTAAATAGGCTGTGGTTTTTGTAAATTTATTGTTTTAACATATTTTTTTAAAAGATTTAATGTAAATTAAACAAAAGATTTTAATATTATATATTAAACTTGAGAAATGTAGCCAACCTGAAAAAGCTATCATTTTGACTTCAATTATATGGTAACCAAACCTAAATGCAAATTTGTTACTGTAGCATCTATTTTTCTTCTCACCAAATATCACATTTCAAACATGAATTTATATACTGTAATTACATTTTCTTTGTAATTTAAATGCTATACTTCTGTAGTTAAAACAGCATCTACTGATTTTTTCTGATCATTATTAATTAAAGGGGAATTATTTCCTTCACATAAATATTTTTTTTATTGGTTGTTAATTTGACATGTGATAGCCTTGCAGACAAACATTCACATGGATCACATGACACCCTGCAAACAAACATTCACATAGATCATGTGACCCCCTTGTGGAAGAAATACATACATTCACCAATCAGATAACAGAGAAAATGCAAATTTTAAATATAAGATAAGCATAAATTATAATAATAATGGGAAGCATCATGTACTTCTTTTTTTCCATTGGAAAAATTATTCATACTAATATGATTTAGGTTTCAGTGAAACACAAAGAAAAAGTTAATTAAATTTGTAAACAAAGTTGGTCAATTAATAATACGTGTATAAATAAATTTAAAAACATACTATTTTTAATTCTTAATATAAATTATTAGGAATTTTAAACTTCTCTCTTGATATTATAATATCTAAAATTAAAAGCATGTGAAGTGCTTGAAAGAGAAGCTATAGAGAGTGCAAAAAATATTAAACGCTATGCGCTTTTGAGGCCATTTGCCTCATATTCATAGTGATAATGTGAAATGCAGAACAGAGAAATAAAGGCAATATGCAAAGTATATACAAATTATTTAGATAGACCAACATTTGGAAATGTCAAAGCAGACATCACATCTATTGATAGAGTTATTGTTGCAATGAATGAAGTACGCTTCTCTAATTTTCCATTTGATGTCGTTATTTGAATTAATCAATAACAATTAACATATTAAAAATTTGAAAATTTAAAATTATATATTTGTGCATGTTAATAAAGAAAGTTTTTAAATAGAATATAATATTTTTGTTACAAAAAAGTCAAGTCACATGCCACAAGACGTAATTAAAATGAGCTTGTATTTACAAATGTTATATATAGAGCTCGCAAAATAAGCTCTTAACAAGTTTGAGAATATCCCTGACCCCAGACCCATTTCTGCTACTGGCATCATCTATATATAACACTTTTGTATAAAATAAAAGAATTAATAATTTACAATATGTTATTAGTTATAATAAATAATCATAACTTTTAAATATTGGTAATTTCAAAATGGAAGAACTACATCCCACTAAATTATGTGATGTCAAACATGTCTGCTTTGCAATTACAGATATTTAAAAGTTATAATTATTTATTATAATAACTGAAACACAGGCTTATTATATACCTGTGTCTATATATGTAATATAGGGTATATGAGCACAGACTTTCACATGACCCACCACTCTCCACTCTATCTAATAACACTGATACACTCAAGCACATATATGCTGAAAAGATAAATAATCACCAATATACGTATTTCATGCTAAACCAGCAATCATCAGTTGGTCCAGATTATCATCTCTCACACATAGAATGGAGAGTGGTGGGTCATGTGAAAGTCTGTGCTCATATACCCTATATTACATATATAGACACAGGTATAAAATAAGCCTGTGTTTCAGTTATTACATTATAGAGATGTCTGCCCATCCTTGCATATGTATTTAATGGATTATGTCCTGTACATGTGGGGTTCAGATTGACTTTAGCTCAACATGGGTGTGACAAGAATCTCGGCCTCAGGGTGGCCTTGGAGCATATCCATCATCAGATTTTCATATTGCAATGGACGGTTGAAGACGTTGGAGTGTGTAGTAGATTGGAGCACTGTCCTATTAAAGTACTGAAGATTGTCTATCTTAATATATATCTGGGCACTTATAGTATATATATGTGTGGGAGATGATAATCTGGACCAACTGATGATTGCTGGTTTAGCATGAAATACGTATATTGGTGATTATTTATCTTTTCAGCATATATGTGCTTGAGTGTATCAGTGTTATTAGATAGAGTGAAGAGTGGTGGGTCATGTGAAAGTCTGTGCTCATATACCCAATTATTTATTATAGTTATTAAAACTAATATTTCACTTAATATTAAGAGGTTGTGAATAGTAATCCTTGTTCTTCATCTTTTAAATATATTAGTCTTTGCATAAATTAAAACATTAAACAAAATTCACCATATAATTTAAAAACCAAGTTAAAAACTAATCTTATATAACAACAGAGCCTAAAGACAAAATGGTATCACTTTAACTTTTCATTGCATTTGGATGTTACATAACTATACTTGGAAATTACAAATATATTATTAGATAAATTAACATTCAAAAATTTACCTGAATTTTGTTCTATAATAGCATGAATATTTAAGTAATACATTTTTGAATTTTGATTTAATATAAATTGTTACTAATAATTGCTTTGTACATAAAGAAATTACGTTTTATTTGAAAATTTATTTATTTATTTATTTTTCCCTATGTCATAGCATCGGCTGGGAGGCGAACCTGCAACAACCGTTTGCAACCAACTGCTTGCTTGCAAGGCGGCTGCGCTGACCTCTCGGCTAACAATGCTTGACATAAAAAGTTTATTTATTGATATATTTTATATGTGTATTCTATCTAATTGTTATGTATTAGATAAATGCTGGGCTTGAGTTTATAATTTGGATCTGGTGTCTGGATGTCCTAGCTCCTCGCTGATGAGAGCCATTAGCTCGATAACGGTTTGAGATTGGGATTAATTCTAGATAGAGATTTTGAATGCATTCTCTTGTGGTATTTACCAGAAATAATTAAAAAAATAAAAATAAAATAAGCTTGTTTAGAGCTATTAGCATGCTCGTTAGATTATATTTGTGTAAAGGTATATAATTTTTATATTCAAAGATTTAGGTTTTTCAGAAATTTTAGAGTTTAAATGTTAAACATTTACATATTAAATGATTAATGCAAATATTTAAATATAATGAATGAAAAATAATAATGTTGTTAGATTATTCATACAATCATTTATTATCTTCATTTTTCTTTTTCTAATTTTTTTTTAGTAATTTTGTTTGCAGTTAATTTTGAAAATGGCCAACTAGATTTGTCTGAAATGTTAATTATAATAATAAACTTTATCAGTGAGGGAGGGGAGGTTTCTATAATGTTTACAATTTATGGTTATTTATAAACGAGAAAGCAGAATAGAATATTACGGAGGTTTTAACAGGAAAATGTTAAATACTTTTCGTATCTGTAAATTTTGAAATTTTAATAAGAATTTTTATGCATTTATGTAGAAATATTTTGGTTATGTTATAACAAGATAAAGGATTAATTAAAAACTAATGTTGCAATCAGAAATCATATTACCAGTGGGACTCACCTTTAAATCAAAAGTTTAAAAGATAAATACATGGAAATTGCAATCATAACTTTAACATTTGTATTTATAAAGTCTGTGAAAAATCTATTAAGTATTAAAATTACTATTTACAATTTATTTTAAAATATCTCGGAAGTTGAGATTCTCTAGCTTTTATATATAAAAAGTATTTATGGTCAACTTTCAATTCTCGTATAAATTACATAAGAATTATAAATATTACCAAAATTACACTTTTCTTTATTTTTGCCGTAATATCCTATAAATACAATTTATCCAAACCGCTTCAAAGTGTTTGAAGCGGTTTGGATAAATTGTATTTATAGAATTATAAATAAAACATAAATTAAATCTATGAAAATTTCTGCTAAAATTTCAATATTTGAATCTATAAAATTTATGAAAATTTGCTAATTAGCATACGTAACTTGTGGTACAAGAGTCTTGTTTACATGTGACAATATCTAAGAATTTAAAATTCTTTAAGTTTTCACATATTTACAATTTGATCCCCAATGGCCTTATGAAATTTCCATAAGCCTTAATTTCTGTAATTCAATACTAGTGCTATAAACACATTAAGGACAAAGCTAATATTTAATATCTTATTAAACTATAGGCTGAGCACTTTCGAGAGTCATGGCTCTCATAACCATAGCTCTTTGTGAAGTAACTGATTGTCTAATGTAACGAGCAATAACAATATAAATCATTAAAATAAATCAAAACCTTTTATATAAATCCAGTAATTACAAAATAATTAACTATATCATAACAATGCATTAAATACATATTACATGCATATAAAAAATGCATGTAATATTTATTTAATGTATTATTATGATATAATCAATTACTTTGCAATTAATGGATTTATATATGAGGGTTTTGATTTGTTTTAATGATTTCATATTGTCATTGCTTGTTTTAGTTTCATAATTGAACACTAGATGGCTTTATGTCTAAAATAATTTATTAATGTTAAATAGATTATCAACATTTGAAAAGAGTACCAAACCAGGTGCTGAAAAAGGATTTTTATGCATAAAGTTGATGTTTATATAGCTTTTATAAAGAATTTATTATTATTTTCTGATTATTATTTCTATTCTAAATGATCACAAAATCATTTTTGGACTAAACTATACACATCCCTCTCACATGCAATACTGAAAACTTACTGCACTGGTATCAACATATTTAAAATGCAATTTGCCAACATCTCTACAGTAAACAAATGAGGACCCTATCTTGACATATTTTATTGTCATATTGCATTATAATTGATTCCTAAGACTTGTACAAAATTTGAAAGAATCCATTTGATAGAAGCATATTATTTTTTGATTTCAAAATTTTACCTAAATAAGAAAACATGTTTCTATCTTAAATAAAAGTATTTGAAACCATTTTAATCATCATTAACAATAATTTGCTATCATTTTTTAATAATCCTCAATAAAATTTTTTTTGGTATTTTGTGTTAATGTGTTGACTGCCAATGAATATTGGAATAAACATTTTTCCAGGGTTCATAAGAATTTATCATTTTATTTTAAAGCCATTCATCTTATATATATAATTTCAAGATAATCAAATATTTTCCACACTTATTGCATTGATTCTATTAAATATTTTCAAAAGAAAAATATCTTTCATAATGCACTTATCACAAGACATTTAATTTCTGATAGTTTCAACTGACTAGCAGACATCTTCAGATCTAAAATTCAATTGTATTTCAATTATCTATCATATAAAAATACAATAGTTTTATCTTGTATAAAATACTTACATGTATTTATAAATATCCTAAAATATTTTAAAAGTTAAACATTTTAATACTTATATATTTTTTTTTTTTAATATCTATATATTTATGTGAAAACACAAATATATAAATATTACATTTTTTAGTTTCTAATTGAAGAAAATTATTAAGACTGGATATATTCTGTGCTTGGGATATTTATAAATACATGTAATAATAATAATAATAATAATAATAATAATAATAATAATAATAATAATAATAATAATAATAATAATAATAATAATAATAATAATAATAATAATAATAATAATAATAATAATAATAATAATAATAATAATAATAATAATAATAATAATAATAATAATAATAATAATAATAATAATAATAATAATAATAATAATAATAATAATAATAATAATAATAATAATAATAATAATAATAATAATAATAATAATAATAATAATAATAATAATAATAATAATAATAATAATAATAATAATAATAATAATAATAATAATAATAATAATAATAATAATAATACATCTGCGGTCCTGCTGTCTAAAAAATGGAACAACCCGATTAACGTTGTTACCTAAAAGTTTTGGAAGACAAAAGGAATTCAACTAAATCTTTAAAGTAAAAAGTTTCCTCAATCTAGATAACAATCGTAAATGTTTTTGAAGTGCTTTTAAAATAAAAAAGGTAAGAAATTCATCGTTTTTTTAAATTATATTTAATCAACATCAAAAGATAAACATGGCGTCAAGATTTAAAATTGACGCGTCAAATAGCTCAAAAACGCTCAACCAAATGGAAAATATAATATTAAATCAAAAAACCTACGCAAATGCTACAAAATCTAATATACAACACCAAGATAATAAACAAAATACCAATTTAAGTCAATCTAGATTTAGAAAAGTAAATCAAACCGACATAAACGATATATATATCGGTGATGAATTTGAGCTAGAACCATCAATGATCAACTGGACGAATGAAGAAATAAAAGATATTAATTCTAGATTTAATAATACCATACCCCCAAAATTATTTAATAGTTTTAAAAAAATTTTTTCTGACAAGTCGTTAATACTAGCAGTTACAGACAAAAATTTATCCCTCTATAAATTTCCAAGAGAACTCCTATTTAAGGAATTAACAACACAAGTATTATGGGATAGCATCATGACTATTGGAGAACATCCCAACTCCAGATATTTAGCTATAGAATTTTACAACAAAAATCAATGTGAAGCATTTCAAATAAAAGTCCAGAAATTAGAAAGTTATGCTTTAGTGGTGGTTGACAAAAATATACAAAACTACTACACAGGCATTTTGAAAAATACATATTTTGGATATAGCATACAAGATTTTACCAAACTAATTCACCCTTATGGTCAGGCAATCTATATCAAGCCTATCTACTGTAACGATACTCCAATCCCTATACATACCAACAGCTTCTATTTCAAAATCAAACTAAAAGAAAACATCAATCCTGAAGAAATCCCCAACCAGATTATTGATCAAGAAGCAGTCCTCACACTTCAAATAAAAGGACTCAGGCCAAAGTGCTATGCATGTGGAGAAAGAGGTCATCTGGCAGGAGACTGCCACACAAGGAAAGACCACAGGAGTGACCAGCAAACAAAGGAAATCCCAGAACAAAACCAAGCAACTCAAAACCAAATAATAAATAATGCAGAAAGCAGCAAGATACATACAAGTCTTAAACAACAAGAAAATCAGGAAAAACAAAGTATCTTAACAATGCAAGATAAGAACGAACCATTAAACTTGACAATGGAAAAGATTAATAAAAATGAAGAGTGGAAAAACAGCACAACAAAACTCATCAATAGTAATCAATCACAAGAAAAAATTGAAAATCAAAATATAATCACAAGAGAAAATATAAAACTGAAAAGCACCCAAAGTAAAATAAAAGATCAAACAAATAAGGATCTGCAAATAAACAGTGAAGAACAAATAAAGGAATATGAAAATATCACAGATGTAGAATCTCAGATGGAAGAAGATGATTCTACACACAAAAATGAAAACATCAACAATTATTCCAACTTACCACTAAAACCAACAATTAGAAATAATACAGCCACAGAAATCTTAGAAAAAATAACACTAGATATACCACAAAACATAGTAATAGAAAAAGAGCAAAAAAGAAAGCCAGGCCGGCCACCAAAAAAAAAATATAAAAAAATTAAAGTAAGATCAGAAGAAGATGTAATCACCAACTCTGAGCATACATATCAGACTACTGAAACCTCTGATGAAGATACTAATCAAGACTATGAAGATGAATCAGAAGCACAACCCAATACAAAAACTAGTAAAAAAATACTAACTGATCAAAGCCACATTACCACTAAAAATAACATAATTGAATTAGACACTCAACAAAATTCAAAACAATAAAAAGCCCACTTACTGATCAAAGGAAAATTACCAAAGAAAATATATATATATAATCAGAATGAAAATAAAAATTGCTGCAATCAATATCAGGGGTTTAAATTCAACCCAAAAAATATACAAAGTAAAACACTGGATACAACAAATCAAACCACACATTACAGGTCTACTAGAAACCAAAATCTATGCAGGGTCACAAGTAGACCCATCCAAATACTTTGGTACTGAAGGATTCTATGCAGGTTCCAGAGATGCAACATCACCATCAGCAGGATCTGCCCTAATAATTGCAAATCATTGTCCATTCCAAACTTTCAAAATCACTTACATTGATTCAAATCTCCTAATCACTACATTCAGTCACAAAATAATGACAATCAATGTAATTTTTGTATATATGCCAATAAATAAACAAAGAATTGAAACAATAATCATGTCAATAAATTCAAGATTAGCCACCACAGCAGATCCCACCATCTTGGTTGGTGACTTCAACACATCGTATCTGGAATTTACTAAAAAATGGCTCCACAAAATACAAGTTCCACTAATGAGTGGACAAGGTTTTCTTCCTCAGGATGCTGTCTCATTCCATAATGGTCGGTTTAAATCACTGATAGACTTATGCTTTTATTCACCGACTCTACATCACTTAATAAAAATAAACCTCATACCATCGGGCTTCTCCGATCACTCTGCACAAATAATAACTATTAACCTAAATCAAATGCAAACTAACATTTCACCACTAACAAAAACAATCAGAATCCTTCTTCCCAAGTCAACCCCAGAATTTATCTTTTCTGAAACCTATATAATGCTAGAAAAACTAAGACAAATAAAACTAGACCCTATACAACAATACCAAGCTTTTATCAATATTTTGTCATTTAATATAAACCACATAGTAATGAATAGACCATCACCATCCAAGCTACTAGAATATGCTGATAAAATACATGAAAAACTTACAGCAATCACGCCTACACATCACACCCAAAATTATATAAGAAACTTAACACAAGAATATAATAAGGCTTGTCAGTCCCTAAAAGAGTATCTAAAAATTAAAAAAACCAAATTATGCATCACCCACCAACACACATGGTCACGTAAATACATAAAATGGGCCCTAGGAAGCGCACCTGAAATTAAAGTACCAATGGCCATACAAACCCAAAGAGGAATATTTGCTGGCCAAAATATAATAATGCCAATGTTTGAACATTTTAGAGACAAACTGCGATCAGCACCACCAATACAGTGGACAGCACACATATTTGGACCACCAAAAAATGAAAATTTATTCACGGCAGATGATTTCATTAAAAAAATGAATGAAATGAACAATAACTGTCACCCTGGAAGCCCAGGAATACCACTTTTTGTCTTAAAACACCTTAGCCAATTCACTTCAAAATATCTTTGTAATCTGGCAAACCATCTAGCTCAAGAAATTAGGAGTGTACAGGGAGTGTACCCCATAGCAATAGTACCTTACAATAAAAAGAAAAAAAGTCCTGCACTTGAAGACATAAGACCTATATCCATGGGACCGCTTCCAATGAAGATACTGGAAAAGGTAATAACGAAAAAATAGAGCCATTTTTGATGCCTTCCATCTCTGATACTCAGTTTGCTAAGAAAAAATCTTCAACTACACAAGCAGCTCTACTTTTCAAAACCATAATGGTAACTGTAAGAAATAAAAAAAAATATAGCCCTCTGGTCATACAACTGGATATAGCATCAGCCTTTGACACTGTCAACATATCTATATTGCTAGAGATGCTCGAAACCACGGACATCCCCAGATCCATGCTATATATAATAGCAAACCTATTAATAAACCGTGAGCTACACATAACACTTAATGGTAGAAATTCTCCCTCTTTCTACCCCACCCAGTCACTATCACAGGGTTCACCTTTAAGTGCCCTACTCTTTATTTTTTATATTAACCCCTTAATTAAAAAAATAAATCAATCCTTTGAAGGCATACAGATACCAGGATCAACACAAAAAATAGCATGTTTGGCATATATGGATGATGTCACGGTGTTTCTAACTTCTAAAAAGCAGATACCGCAGTTGAACAAGATAGTGGAAGAATATTCAGCCAATTATGGACTGAAGATAAATACAGCAAAATCTGCATCTTGGCATATATTCTCAGGCAAACCATGTGAGTCCGTATTTCAGGGAAAACCAAATCCCTTTCTGGGTTTTCCATTTTATATGGGCACCACAAGAATGCGCTGTCACATACAAAACAAACTCAAAGAAGATGTTGAAAAAATAGCAAATTCATTGTCTAAAGCATATCTATCAATATATGCAAAGACACAACTAATCAACAGGCTAATCATGACTAGAATAACATACTACATGCCAGTAATTGTTTTTTCTAAAGGTTTCATCCGGAAAATTAACTCCATATGCTGTAAACTTATGTGGGCCAGGAAAACAGTGGCCATATCAATTAAAAATCTTAGCCGACCACTAATAAAAAATGGCCTTGGCCTACACAGCCTCAACATTTTCCACATGCAAAAACAAAAAAATACAACAATTGCCTTAATTAATCAATTTACAAAATTAAAACATCTAATTAAAATAACACCTACTGATCGACCACCCCCAAAAGACTCACTCATTCAATCGGCAATATACCACTGCAATGCAATAGGAAAAATCCCCAACCAATGGACAGAAAAATATAAATATTGGGAAATCTATGAACTAATGCAGAACCATACCACCAACAATCAAATATTACCACTATTAAAAATAAACAATAAAGTATTAATTAAAAAATACAAGAAATGGGAGTTAGAACCAAAATTTTTCAATTTTATCCTTAAAATAAACTTAGATGCCCTCCCAACCACATACTTTCTGGTACATAGAAGACTACATAGAGACATGGATCCTTTATGCGGCTTATGCCATCAGAATGAAGAAACTGTCCAGCACTTACTGTATCACTGCAAAGGTCTGGAACAAGTAAGAATTATACTTTGCAACACGTATAGGAAAAATAAAACCACAATGGAACAAGTAATGATGGCTTTCCAAAGTAAAACAATACCACTGATTAGAGCAGCAACTTTTGTTCTATATTCACTATGGTGCACAAGATGTACGTTCCTAATGGGAAATAACACAAGGCGACATCCATCTACTTTTGAACACAAGTTACGGCAAATACAAATCCGGGACAAATTGATAACAAGTCCAGACATCTATGCAGCTACCTGGTCTCTGCTTAAACACAGAGCAAGGTTGTAACATAATCAAGGAAATAATGACTAAGTAATATGGAGTACCAACAAGGGAAAAACAAAAATAAATAAATAATAAAACAGGAAATAAAGCAAAAGAACAGAGCCCATCCCTATCCAGTAATAGCTTCAGTAACATCTGTGCACCTAATAACTATTGAAATGCAACTGTCTATAATATTCTGAACACTTTATTTTTATAATGAACAAATCTGTAACATTCAATTAAGACAATATATTATAAAGACGTTATCTTGATTATTGTAATAACAATTGTAACCTGGTTGTAACTGGAAAACTTGTAGCACATAATCTATGTAACCATTACTGTATTCTTTTGAGACAATAAAGGCCTTTTGAAACATAATAATAATAATAATAATAATAATAATAATAATAATAATAATAATAATAATAATAATAATAATAATAATAATAATAATAATAATAATAATAATAATAATAATAATAATAATAATAATAATAATAATAATAATAATAATAATAATAATAATAATAATAATAATAATAATAATAATAATAATAATAATAATAATAATAATAATAATAATAATAATAATAATAATAATAATAATAATAATAATAATAATAATAATAATAATAATAATAATAATAATAATAATAATAATAATAATAATAATAATAATAATAATAATAATAATAATAATAATAATAATAATAATAATAATAATAATAATAATAATAATAATAATAATAATAATAATAATAATAATAATAATAATAATAATAATAATAATAATAATAATAATAATAATAATAATAATAATAATAATAATAATAATAATAATAATAATAATAATAATGAATAACCATTATTGTTTGTTTGCATAAGAGATAATTATAATACAATTGTTTTTGAGATCTGAAGATGACTTCTACATAGTTGAAACTGTCATAAATTAAATAAAGCATTATGAAAAGTGCATCATGAGATGCATGTTTTCTGTAAAGATTCTATAAAATCATACTGATTATCTTAGAAAAAATGATTATCTGATAGTTGTCAGCCACATGTTAAAAATTTATTAATAAACATTTTCTGTATCTATATAAAAAAATCTAACCTTAAGAATTTTTGCTGCTTTTCTTCTGATTCCATTAAGTATATAATATGATTATATTTGACAGCATATTCAGGTCTTCCTTTAACAATAGCTTCATATCTGAAAATATAAAACATTTGAGATTGAGATAAATACAAAAAGCAAATAAGTTTACACTATGAATAATGAAATCACTGTCCTTATGCACTTTGTATAATGGAACATTTTATTTTCAATTTTCAAGTAAGTTCATACTATTAAAAATGAGATTAATTATAAAAATGTTGGCCATAATAAAATAAAAATTAAGAAGACAATTTTCATAACTAGAAATAAATATAAGTAATTGACAAGTTGCTAACATTAAAATTTAGGATTCCTTGGATTTGAATTGATGATGTTTGCTTCCATTATGTTTTTTGAATTTAATGACAGTTGAAGAAGGTTATGTAATTAACTGAAAGTACTTCTACCAATTGAAAGACTGTGTATAATAAATAATTACCATTATATTTATTATTTTTATTGTTATTATATATATAATCATCAAATTAAAATTAATTAAATTTTTTTATTCATTATATCTATGGTATAAAATCAGTTTAAAATATCATCTCTTCTAAACTTAAATATAGTATTTTTTCTTCTGAAAACAAAGTTTGGTTCCACAAATACATACCTATTATCCATAATTTAAAATATTTGGAAGACTTTAAAGACAATTACATAATTTTTATTATCTTTTTCTAAAAAATGACCAAGGTAGTTGTATAATACAAACTGTTAAAACAGTAGCAAATTTCTCCATACAATAGTGCTACCTAGTGTAAACTACAGTAATCAATAGATGTTAGAAGATTGTGTATTTCCATCCCTATTCAGATTTTGTCATCCAGTATTCCTAGATTAGTTTCTAGTTTATGACCTTCATCAGTAAAAAGTCTTGTATGTAATAGCTTTATAGTTAACAAAAATGTAAAAGGTAGTTGCCGCAGAGCTGCATTGAATCCAAAGATCCAATTGCACTGCTCTCACATCCAGGGATTCTCGCTGATGAAAGCCATAAGCTTGAAACTAGTCTGGAAATCTTAACCGACACTGGAAAATAATTAAAATGCATAACCTTCAAGTATGTATTGATTACTATAGATTACACTAGATGGCACTATTGTATGAAGAAATTTGCTACTGGTCAAAGTGCTTAATATATGGAGATTCTAAAAATAACATATGTACAACCTTATATATATATATAAATGAAATACTATATGTAGAATATTTTAATTTTGCAACAGTAAAAAAAATATTCATAGACATGAAATATGTAAAGGGACATCTTTTCACTTTGAATTGTTTTATATAATATAATTTTAACTTTTTTTGTTTATTGCAAAATAAACCCATTAAAAGATTTTTTACTCAGTTTAATCAACCGCTTCATTTAAATAAAGAAGTATTATAAAAATTTTACTGACAGAATTAATATTATATTGAAAGCAAAATAAAAATTAAAATGAATTACTAATAAGATTATTGAGAAAATTAAAAGAAAGTGTCTATTTGAATCAAGTGATAGGCAAAAAGCTAATTTTGATCAAGTTACAACATTATTAAAATATGCATGAATTAATTCTATCTTATGAATATAAATTACAATTGATTTCGATGAGATTGCATTGATATCTCATCGACTTGTTTATTTTAAATAGATTTTGTTTAATCTACTATTTATATAAGGTATTGACTGCAAACAGAAGTAAATTGTGGATTGGTTTGCCACTAGAGGGCGATATAGGAGTTATGCTGAAGGCAGAAAGAAATTATGCGAGCTGTAATAGAGTGCACTGTATGAGATGAGGTTTATCATTTGAAATGCTTAAATAATACTAGGAAAACTGTAATAGGTTCATGGTTATATAGTGTGTAAATGTGATAAAAAATGTGAAAATGTGGTTTCTAAGTGTAGATAGTTTAAAGAGAATTTCAGGAGAATTGGAGCAAATGTAATTGAGGAAGATAAGATAGAGTATGTTTTTAGTGATGTGACAAAAGATATAGATGAATAAATAGGTAGTGCAGTGGAGAAAGTTAGCCAAAAAATAAGTAAGATAGAGGAAAAGGTAAAAGATGAAGAAGCAAAATTAAAATCATTAGAGACAAAGTGTGAGAAGATAAAAGAATTACTAAATAGGAATGATAAGGAAGAAGATAAGGAAGTCCAGAATGTGGAAGTGGGTGTTACAGATGAAATAGCAAAAGTAAATTATGAAACAGTATTGAGAGGAGATTCACTAATTAGAGAATGTGGAGGGAAAATAGAAAGAGGTATGTAAAAATATGTCTGCCTAGACCTACAATTAGGGATATTACAGATAAGGTAAAGAAAATAGGAGCAGAGATGTATATGTTATGGTAGGAACAAATAATTTGTCAGAGCCATTGGGGAGAGTAAGGGATGAATATATTGAATTGATTTGGAATTTGTGTAAGATAAAAGGAAAAGTAGGAATAGTTGGATTATTACCAAGATTTGATAATAGATATATGTTAGATAGGGCATGTTGTATAAATGAGAGATTGAAAAAAATGTGTGAGAAAAATGATGTTAAGTTTATGAATGTGTGGGATTATTTTATTAGTAAGGAGGAGTTATATAATAAAGATAGATTGCTCTTAGCAAAACAAGGAAGTGAAATATTAAGGAGGTTGGTTTGTAAAGAATATAGTTAGGTAAACTATAAAGAGGAGTGGGGATTTGAATTGCCATATTATCAGAAAGAAGAAAAATGGACAGGCTGTAAGAAATAAATAAAAGGTAGCTGACTTAAATATAAATGTAGATGTGGAGAGGGAATGGGTTTGAAAAATTAATGGTAACCATTTTATTTATAAATGTAATGGGGAAGAAAGAGGCAAAAGAATTTACAAAAGAGTAGTCAGGAAAGAATAAGTTGTCAAAATTGGATATTTGAATATCAAGTTCATAGGATAACAGAAATGTGGCTGGAATTAAACAAAGCAGGTATAAATGAAGAGCATAAGATACTAAAAGTAGTGGAAACACATCTAAGAGAAGAAGAACCTCTACTGGAAGACTTGGTATGACAAGGTATAAATAGAAAAAAAAGAAGAAAAAAGAGTGGTGATATAGGAGTTATGTCAAAAAAATATTTAAACACAGTTAAATGTCAAAAACATTTGTGGTTTGAGATAAGATTAGGAAGAAAAGAATGGATGGTGGCTATATTGTATATACCACTGGAGAAAGTCAAACTATAATGGAGTGGAACAGTAGCATATATGAATACCTAGTTAAGGATATACAGAGTTCCAAAGAAAGGGGGAGAAAATAATGGTTAGAGGGGATATATGAATGTGCATATTGAAGAAATTAATGATATAGATAACAAGACTGAACAGCTTTTGAAGAATTTTTATTAGAGAGTGAATTTGAGCATAGGAAATTTATGAAATATTTATAAGGGGCAATACACATGGTCTAGAAATAATATACTTCACACAATAGATTATGTATTAGTGGAGAGAGGGAATGAATAAAATATGGAAAATTAAACTGTTTGATAATGAAGAGAGAGTATGTAATAGTGATCATAATTTCTTTATAATAGAAATGGTTGGTAATGTGATGGAAAGATAGTGAAAGATGTGGATGGAGAATGAATGATAAGAATAAGTTAAAAGGATATAAAATAAAAGTTGAAAAAAACCATGGAAGAGTTGGTCGGGGATTAATGTAAGGACTGGTGCAGTGAAGTAGAAAAAGTGGCAAATAGAGTTTTAGGTAAGAATATTCAGAAGAATAAAAGTAATAGAAAAGTCAGAATTAGTAAAAGTATAAAAGTGAAGAAAAAAGTATGCAGAGAATATAAGTGTGTTATTAAGAACAAGGTAAGAGAAATATTAAATGGGAAAGTATTTAAAAAGAATTGGCTAAAATAGATAAGTATACAGAGAAAATTAAATTGAATAGTACATTGTTTCAGGATATTAATAAAAGTGAAAAAAATGGGAGTAAAAAATTTTGGAAATACATTAAAAGAAGAAATATAGGGTAGATAGAAATAGTATTATAAATAAGTATGTAATGGATATAGAAAATATGTTAGATATGAATGACAGAGTGATAACAAACATGAAAGCATATAGTTGTAGAAATATTAGGTTTACAGAAAATAAACTGAATGAGGGAAGAAATTGAAATGTGGAAAGGCAAGAGGTTTGGATGGATGTACAGCAGAAATGGTAATGAATTTAGGACATAGGACAAAATTAAAACTATTATGTTTTAATAAGATGGCACAGAAGAAAAATTTTCTGGATAGTCTGCGTAATATAAGAGTAAGGGTATTATTTCAAGGAAAGGGTAAGGAAGCAAGTGTTATATAAAGTTTTGCATATAAGGTGCTGGAAGGATCACAAAGTGGATGGGAAAAAATAATATAGTGGGAGAAATACAAGGAGGTTTTCGAATGGATAGTCATATAGGAGATAGTTTATTTGTAGTTACACAATGTATAGATGTGAGTAGAAATGCAAGTAGATGGTTATATGTGGTTTTTATAGATATAGAGAAGGTATATGATTGAGTAAATAGAAGTAGATTATAGGCAAGTTTAGTAAATTTGGGAATGGATAGTGCTTTAGTGAAGATTATTAAGGATTATATGAAAATAATTACTATATGTATCAATTAGGGAATATACAATCAGGTAAAGTTAAAAATGGGATGAGACTAAGGCAAATATGCCTTATGCCACCTATTTTGTTTTTGTTGTATTTGAGAGAAATAGAGACAGCAATAGAAATACTAGAAAGATAGATAGAAATACCATTAATAGGTGACAAGGGAGTATATACATTATTGGGTCTTTTAATTGCAGATGATGTCTTTTTATGCACCGAAAGCAGGGAAGATATGGAAGTTATTCTGAGGATATGCACAAGGGTGGTTAAAGAAATGGGGATTAAATTTAGTGAAGAAAAATCAAAAGTAATGATGATTAATATTGAAGAAAGAGAAGACAAAGAATTTGTTATTGGAAGATATAAAGTTAAGTGTGGTGAATAGGTATACATATTTGGAAATCATCTTGAGTAATCAGAGAAATTGCTAGGATGAATGGGAGAAAAAAAAAGATAAATGAAGCAAAGAAAAGAAAGAGACTGATAATGAAATTAAGTATTTTCATATAATAAATATGATGCAGTTAGAATTTTATGGAAGGGAGTGGTAATAGCAGGGTTAACATATGTCAATGATGCATTATCTGTGAATAAAGGGGTATTAGATTATTTAGAAAAAGTACAAAGAGAAGTAGGAAGACATGCATTAGATGCATATGTGTGGATGGCAGAGAATGCAATTCAAGGGAAAACGGGATGGTCACAAGTTTTTATATGAGAGATGCAAAAAGAATAATTAAAATGTTTGGTTAATTATACTTTATGGATATTAAGAGAATAACCAAAATGGTATTTAATTGGGATGTGAGTAAAGGACAGGCAGCAAGATGGCTGAAAAATGTAGTACATTATGCAGAAAATTTGGATAAAGAATTTATGTCAGTATACTTATACAAAAGGTGGGATGATTGTGTTAGGAGAATTGTTGGTAGTTATAGTGGCAAAGAATGGGATAGAAGAATATGTGCATTAATAAAGAATAGGGAGTTGGAGAGATGGTGAACTAGTATGGAGAGTAAAAAGAGTTTATATATATATCTCCTCCTATTTGGAAAGATTTTTTTTAAAAAACATTCTTAAATTTAACATTTTTGCTATTGGTGAAACTTAAACATTTATTCAAATCAGTAATTGTAGCGCCTCTACAACTGTCTTGCTATTGGTGAAACTTTAACATTTATTCAAATCAGTGATTGTAGCGCCTCTACAACTGTCTTTCTACCTTTTATCACCCAGTGGATGACTTGTGTGACCAAGTCGAAACGTCGGAATATCAATATTTAAAATTTTTAACACAGATGAACCCGCAAAATATGTCTTTTATATATATATAAATGGAATATTAGGTGCAAGATAATTTATGATAATAGTAGTAGGCATCTGTTAATTGAATGTAAATGCCAGAAAGCACAAAGGTACAAAGAATGAAGTTGTGGAAGAATAAATATAAACAAAGTGACTATACAGAGAGTAGGTTATTGATTTTATACTGGTTTTGGGAAAATGAGGGGAATTTAGATATAAAGGCCATGGAGTTGACAAAGATTACATTGTGGAAATGGGATGGTGCAGGGTATAAAAGAATATGAGAAAACATAGGGCAGGAAATGAAAAATGAAGGTAAAGTGGCTACCAGGTTTCTCTGGGCATGGTGGCTGTGAAATTTTTTATTCTAAATAAAAAGAAGTCACAGTAAATCCCATTACATGCACAAGGATTGGTAAAAAGATTGGGATTAAATTTAGTGATGAAAAATCAAAATTAATGATGATAAATGCTGGGGAAAAAGAAAAGAAAGAATTTTTATTGGGTGATATAAAGTTAAATGTGGTGAATACGTATAACTATTCAGGGATCATCTTAAGTAATCAGAAAAATTGATTGGTTGAATAGGAGAAGAAAAAAGATAAATAAAGCAAAGAAAAGAAAGGGACTGATAAAGAATATTTTCGTATAATTAATATGATATTTATAAATATGCTTTAATGAACGTATATAGGTGAAGTTAATATGGTATATCTAGAATTGTATGGAAGGTAGTGGTACCAGCAGGATTAACTTATGATAATGATGTGTTATGTGTTAGCAAAGGGATATTAGAATACTTAAAAAAAGTACAAAAAGAAGTAGGAAGACATGCATTAGATGGAAAAGAAGACAATCAAGGGAGAAATGGGATGTTCAAGTTTTTATATGAGAGGTGCAAACAGCAAAATTAAAATATTTGATACATTGTAATTTATGGATGATAGCCTAAATAGTATTTCATTGGATTATGAGTAAAGGACAGGTAACAATATGGGTAAGAAAAATAGTATGGTATGCAGAAGATTTGGATAAAAACTATATCCATATACTTGTACAAAAGATAGGATGATTGTGTTAGAAGAATTGTTGAGTGTTACAATGGCAAAGAATGGGATAGAAGAATAGATACAATAATAAAAAATAGAGAGTTGGAATGATGGAAAATAAGAAAGGAGAGTAAAAGGGTTTAAATATATATAGAAGTAAACAAAATATTGGATATGAGTTAATTAATAATAATAGCAAAGAAAGTAGTTTACTGTTTAAGGCTCAAACATGATTGCTAACAACAATGAAATATACACATAAATGGAAAACCATAAGTGATTTAGTGTGCCAGTTGTTTAAGAAAGGCAGAGAAAATATTAGGCATATGTTAATTGAATGTGTTTACAAGCAGAAAGGATATAAATAATAAAGTTGTGGGAGAATAAACAAAGTGATTATGTAGAAAGTGGATTCTTGTTTTTTATGCTGGGTTTGGAAAAAACATAAAGGGATCTAGATATAAAGGCTGTATGGTGGACAAAGGAGAGGTTGTGGAAATGGGATGGAAGAACATAGAGAAGAATATGGGAAAAAATTATGGTAGGTTAGAGAAAGTGAAGGTGGCTAACATGTTTGTCTGGGCATAGTGGCTGACATTCCTATCTCTGATAAAGAAGAAGTCATAGTGCATCACATTTAATTCAGCATATTCATTTTTTTACTCTGTCTTCCTTTTCCATTTTGAAATAGACTTTACAATCAATCTCTGATATAATTTCTTTTTGTAATTTCATAAGCAGCAAATCATTTTAGATGAGAATCGAATATATTTTTTGATTTATTATTTAGGGATCTTTTTAATTAATTAATTTTTGCTAACTATGTAATCCAATTGCAGAAGCTCTAGAAATTTGCTGCGGATTCTTTTAATATCACATTGCCTGGATAATTATAAAATATATGCTATACTACGCAATTTGAATATTCTGGAGATTTGGTTTTAGATTAAGACTAAATCAACTCACAATACGTATATAACAGTTTTATTATTTTTTCCTATTTTTTTGTATTTGTAATAAATTTGTAAAACATTTTTAATATCTGCAACAGAAAAGGTTTTTTATTATTTGTGTCACATAAATTAGTCTCTTTTCCTTAGGTACTGCTGAGTACGCTTTTGGTGAGAGCTGCGATTCTGAAATACCCTACTGAAAGGGCACTCAGCTGTATCTAAGCAAAACAGACAAATTCATGCAAAGAAAATAATAAAAAGCCTTTTCTGTTGCAGATGTAAAAGATTTTTCTAATTTATTAATACAAGGATTTTATGGATTCAAGCTTTTAAATATTCCTTTGCATCTCACATGAATAATAACATTCACAAATAAGCTTGTCATGAAGACCACTGATTTCCTTAATAAATTTTAATTTACATGTACTACCATTTCCAACTTTCTCATACACTTCAACAATACTATTTTTCACATCACAACTTTATTCTTATTGTTTTGACTGTCCTGTAGTCATCATCAGAGCTATAATATCCAAATATATAATCATACAATTAATACATTTTATATGCATATTTATGTATATTCTCAATAATCATATATTATATACTGAAATACTGCTTTTTTATATATTTGGATAATGTAGCTCTGATGATGACTGCAAGGCAGTCAAAACTGTAAGAATAAAGTTGTAATATAAAAAATAGCATTGTTGAAATGTATACGAAAGTTGGAAATGGTATAACTTGTAAATATAAAAATCAATACATAAGAAAATGAAGAAGAAAATATACATGAATGCATATATACAATAGGTAGATTGTTTATTTATAATTGACTGATAAATGTAAGTTGATTATTAATTGCTATCAAATTTAAATAGTAAATCAGTACTTGCACATAATATAAGTATTTTGACTAGACATAATTTTATTAACTGTGTTAGGAAGTTTTACATATACTATCTCAAAGTATTCTTTTTTATTTCCAAAGTAAAAAAATATATAATATGTAATTGGATATATATATATATAGTTTAAATCGGTAAAATATCATTGAATACTTACCATATAAGATGGAGAAATTTATAATCTTATTTACAATTTTATATGAGATGGTAAATATCATATATCATTATATTATATAGTATTTCCACTCAAAGAAGTATGGAGAGATGCATGTTGGGAGTAACAAGAAGAGATCGAAAATGCAATATATGGGTAAGAGAACAAACAGGTATTATTGACCTCATTGAAGAAATTAAAAGACTGAAGTGGAATTGGGCTGGACATATTGCTAGAAGAGATGATAATAGATGGACAATTGAAATCTTAAACTGGATTCCAAGAGATTGTGAAAGATCTAGAGAGCGACAACATGTGAGATTGATGGATGAAATAAGAAAGGGTGCAGGGGTGATGTGGAGAAGAGAAGCTAAAGATCAGAGAAGATGGATTGAACTTGGTGAGAGCTTCATCCTGCAGTTGACTGATAATGGTTGATGATGATAATGATTTGCAATTAGAATATAATAGGTAAATAAACAACAATCTGATATTATTGCATTCTAAATTTAAATATAAACTTTAAGATCATCAACCAATATTCAAAGTAAAATAAACTACTTCATTTACAACTATATGTTTATTTCAGTGAACATAGCCTTATTAGGTGTGATGAAAGGTCATACATTTGCCAACTATTCTAGAATAACAACTGTAATATTACATGCAAGTATCCTAAAGTAATCGTTTTTGAGGTGTGAAGCTATTACTATGCAAATGCACTTATATATTATATTTAAATCAAGAAACATTAAATGCATACCATGTTTATACATGCATATATTTAGATATGTTCATGTCTATATGTCATTCATAGTTATACGATTTCTATAACTTAATTGCAAATTAATGTATTATCACAATGTTTAGTCTTTGTGATTGTCTCTAATTTTACTGGTAAAAGTTATCTCTAGTCAAGCATTGTTAGCCGAGAGGTCATCGCAACCGCCTTGCAAGCAAGTAGTCAGTTGCAGACGGTTGTGGGTTAACATCCTGGCTGATGCTATGACATATGAAAAAAAAAGTTATCTTCTTTATGAAAAATTATAAATTTATTCTTCTATACACATTTATAAATTCATAAAAAAATTGAACAAATCCATCTTTCATAAAATACTGTTACAAAGCTGTAATATGAAGTTGAATTGTAATATGCGCTATATGGATTGTTTGACAAAGTGTATGTTTTTAATGTATCTATGATGTGAGAGGTTGGTCTGACTTTTGGGATGGATGGTTGTGATTGGTTGCAAGCATGATGTCACTCATTGGAAGCTTCAGGTATTTCCTGTTCTGTTCCATATAATCTGAGTTATTTACTTATTATTTACATAAAGCTCATTTTATTAAAATAAATAAAACTTTACAGTATTGCATGACCAGAAATCTTCTTCAGAACTTGTTATATCCACAGTTATGACTGTACCAATGTTATATCCGCCAGTCTGACTGTGCAAATGTTATATCCACAAGTATGACTGTGCAGCTATCCAATAACGTTCGCTAAGGTTCAATTCCCATGGTGATCTTTTGCAACTGATGCTCTACTTGAATTCACTTAAAAATGCTCTGTACTCACTCTGATTCTCTGGCAACAAATGCCCTGCAACGAATGCTTCACAACGAATGCTTTCAATACACTTTGTATTCTCTGTCAACAAATGCCCTGCAATGAATGATCTGAATACACTCTGTATTCTCTGGCAACAAATGCCCTGCAATGAATGCTCTGAATATCTCCATTGCGGTCTCCCCATCTCTGTGGGCTCTTTCAGCTACACCCATGGACTACATTTCCACTGGGCGCTGGTCATTAACCGCAAGCACTGACACGAGATATCGCTACTCTAATACTGTCCACTACTCACTAATGCGTGACTGCTCTCTACTACTCTCTATATTACACTGCATAGTTGTTACCCAGTCTTCTTATCGCTTTCTGATAACTGCAACAATCAATCAATACACCATCCAATAAGGTATCGTCTCTTATCCAGAAATATTTGCAATCAGCAAATATCTCTTGGAATAGTCAATCGCCATTACGTCAATGCCTTAATTAAATTCCACAGTTATCAGTGTGCGATCTAAAACAACCTCTCAAATACATTCTAGTTTTTTCTGGAGTGCACAAACATGTCTGCCATTTTTACAAAACACTACAGAACTATAAGATGTATATATAAATACATGAATAATCAAATAGGTTATCATCTTTATTCGTGTATTTATATATTATCTTATAGTTCTGAAGAAGGCTGCTGATGAGTCAAAACCATAAAATTAATTTTAATGCATTGCAATAATAATATGAAATATTGAATTTCAAAAATCTTACATGCTTTAACTTTTCAGCAAAAAAACTTTTATTATTGATTACAGTTTCGACTATACCATGCAGTCTTCATCAGATCTATAAAATTTGAACACACAGTGTACGATTTTTGAAATTCAATATTATATATGAAGACAGCAAAAACAGAGGAGGAAGAAAAGAATTTAGAAGGACTAAATAATATGAAAGATGGATTTGTATTCACTTTTTAAAAGTTATCTTGCCATAGAATAATTAAAATGCTAAACTTTTTGTACATACATAATTAAAAATAGTATTTCTTTTACTAATTTTGAACTCATTGATATGTGTTGCAACGCATTGATTATATGTATATTTATGGGATGATATAACGATTCATTTTTTTAAACTGCGATTAAAGGTCAGGAGAAGAGAGAAATAATTGGGATGATAAAGAAATTATCATATTATAAAAGTTTAAGTGTGTGCGTTTTTACTGACATTTAACATTTAATAGAGAGAAATTAAAATTCGTACTTCAAATATAAATAGAATAATTTAAACGAAGACAACTAACTGTTAGCGTTTTTTTAAAAAAACAATTATTAATTATAAATGATTAAAACTGTTATAGTATTGCAATTTAATAAATGTAATTAATTTAATTGTTATTTTTGTTAATAGTCGTAGAAATTGCGAATCTTTTAAAATGATATAATGTGTGTATATATAAACAATATTCTTTATGGCCATAGTTTCTTAAGAAACCATTTTCTGGTGGCTTTTATTAATCATTTAAAATGAGAACACCATTTCTATATATTTATATATGTTATAGATATATAAACGCAAGCACACACATACTTATATATAAATTAAAGGACTTTAATAAAGTTTATCACATTTATAGATATAAGCATGCACGCATGCGCACGTATAAAAGTTAAAACGAGGGTGGATATCACAATCATTTTGTGAAAAAATATGAATATAAAAGTATAGTTATTGGGTTAACCTAAATTTTATTAAAAGTATAGTTATTGTCTTGCGTTGTTAGCCGAGAGGTATCGCAGCCGCCATGCAAGCAAGTGGTTAGTTGCAGACGGGTGTGGGTTCGCGTCCCGGCAGATGCTATGACATATGAAAAAAAAAGTATAATTATTTTTAAAAAAGAAATCTGGAAAGAGATAAAACATTAATGTGTTAATGGATTTTTTTTTTAAAAAAAAAAAAGTTTTTGATGTATTCATTAATTAAACTATTTTTTAACTCGACCTAACTTTGGTAAATAATTATAAAATCATTTTTATTTTGGCGTTGATGAATGCCTATAAAACAAAATGATAAATAATGAAAAATATTCAGTATACTGGCCATAAATATGAGTGGTATACAGCAGTGGACTTTAATCAGCTATTATTACTATGTGGTTATTCATATAGTATACGAATATGGATGGGCTCCACTATGACACGCATTAGCCAGCAAGGTGAATTTATTCATTTTTTACTTCTAAGTTTAAGATCAAAAAACACCATGGTCTTTCCTCTCAGTTGCCTAACAGGGCAGAACAAATGTGCATGTGAATGAAATTTTTTTTAAAAGAATATTTATAAAAATGCTCCAGCAATAATTACATTACATAATGATACTAGGAAGGTTAACATTGAGAAGAGTGTAAGACAGGGTGACTCATATCTCCAAAACTTTTTACAGCAGTGCTGCAAGAAGTATTTTGTGGATTAAAATGGGAAGCTAAAGGAGTAAAAGTAAATAGAGATTATTTAGTCATATAGATTTTGCAGATGATGTAGTTGTTTTTGCAAATAATGCTTTAGAGCTTCAGGTAATGTTGCAAGAGTAATCAGATGAAAGTAAGAAAGTAGGACTAAAGGTAAATGTTAAATAATTAAAGTAATGTTCAATTAATTTTTACAAAAGATGAAAATGAAATTAATTATGATGATTTAGAAAAAGTTAACAACTACAAATAACTTGGTCAAATTATTACTACAGATGGAAATATAATAGATGAAATTAATCATAGAATTAAACTTGGTTGGAATGTATTTGATAGAAATAATGAAATATGACTATGTGTTTGAAGAGGAAGGTTTTTAATAAATGTGTTTTACCATTTCTTACTTATGGATCTGAGACTTGGACATTAAATAAAAGAGCAATGCAGAGACTTCAGACCACTCAAAGGAGTATGGAAAGATAGATATTAGGAGTAACAAGAAAGATTAATAATGCAATACATGTCTAAGAAAAACAAACTGATATCATTAGAAGAATTAAGACTGAAGTGGGGTTGGTCTGGATATATTGTTAGAAAAGATAATAATAGATGGACAATTGAAATCTGAAACTGGACTTCAAGAGATTGTAAAAGACCCAGAATAAGATCGCATGTGAGATGGATGGATGAAATAAAAAAGTTTGCAGGGATGATGTGAAGAAGAGAGGCTAGAGATTGGAGATGGATTCAACTTGGAGAGCCCTTCATCTTGCAGTATATTGGTAATAGGTGACAATGATGATGATGATGACTTAATCGACGAACTCAGAAGTGCTCATGAAGGTTACTGAGTTATTTCCAAATAGATCAGTTCGCTGTCTATATAAACTGAGTTAATAAATCTAAATTTATCTAAAAAAAATATTCAGGAAGATTTAGAAGATTTTTTTTTAAGAAAACACATAAGAAGTGTGTTCATATTTCCACAGAGCTTAATCGTGACACATGACCAAAAAAAAACTTCATTGGAGATTATTGTGTATTTCAGTACAAAATTTAAAAAAAATCACAAAACATATAATCACATTTACATGGCTAATAATATACTCATTGCGCAACATTAACAAAAGCAAAAGACAATTGTTTATATGTATATTTTATCTATCAGAACAAAATCATAAATTGAAAGCACGTATTACTAACGTATCAAAATAATGAGAGCCACTCCCGTTTTGGGAAAATTATTGATTAATTAAATCAAAAAAATAATTATAAAATATTAAATGAATAAATATTATTTTAAAATAAATATAAAAATTAGATATAAAATTAAAATTAGGAGTTAAAAAATAAAAATAAATATTTAACAAAACGGGTTCAATTAATTGTCCCCAAAAATATATCAGGAGACAAAACAAGAGAGAGAAAATCGGGACAAATCCGAGATATATGGACATCATACACATAAGAGATAATTTATCCATTATTATTCAATTGAGTGAAATATCTTTTATGGAAAATAAGCAGTTAATATTTATAGAACAATTTTGTAGTATGAAGATAGAAATAAATTTTGGAAAAATCTTGAACATATAGAAATAAAATTGGGTTATTAAGAATAATTAAGAGTTTTGACGTGTACAAAATACTGGAAATGCATGAGGTATAGGCCAACACAGTCTGGTTGTAATTCACATGCTAATGAACATCTCTTATAATATGTTACAATGCTAATTTTCATTTGATAAAAATAGTTTTGTATTCTGCACCACATTTAGTCATAAACATTTATCTGAAGGGAAATTGTGACTGTAAAATTTGACTTAGACAAAAATTCGTAAACTGGATTGCTTATAAATGTGGAGGAATATGTATGTAAAACGTCTGTAGACAACTACAAATTTAGGCTATATAATTTCACTTTAATATCTATATATAAAACATCTGTACTCAACTAAAAGTTTAAACTATATAATTTCAATTTTTATTTTAAAAAAATAATGTTAGGTGCTGAAATAATAAATTTTCACTAATCAAAAACTGGATAAAAATTGAAATAGATAAAGTGATTATTAATTTGTGAACTGACACGTACTTTACCAAGAAAGACAGAAATATGAAGCAATTTCTGTCAAATGTAGCAGATAGAAACGCATTTCATGTATTAAATTTTACTTTTAATGTGTAATTTGTTAGTAAGCAAAAAAAATCGTTAAGGGACAATATACTAAGTATCGAAAATAACCAAAGACTTTAAAACTAGTTTAATAATTTATAACATTTAAAAATAAAATATTAAATAATAATATTAAATAAAAGAAATTGAAAAGTTGCTTAAAATATTTAATAAATAATTTAAATTGGGATTTAATACTTTTTATAAAGGAAAAAAGTGCAAATAATAATGATTTATATGTTAAATGTGAACTATTTATTTGTAAATAAATATAAATAAAAAAAATTGAAAGATAATGTGAAGTAATTTATACTCGATGTTTGAAATAAATGGAGCTAAAATGATTTAAAACTTTATTGTTTGCAATGATAATAAATATATAAATTTAATGTGTTTAACTACAGAGCCAATCAATGTTTATTAATTAGTATATGTGATCAAATATATCTCATTTATCAGGCAGACAGTATCTAAGCCAAACCTTCAGTACAATGTATTATCTGGTTGAGATTTGAACTAGGGAGATATGAGTTATTATTACTTGATTTTTTTATTTGTATAGTTCTTCACATTTTATAATGTATGATTCTTTGGCTCAAATTACATATAATATGTAGAGAGTCGTTATTGACCTTAAAAGTTAATCTATGTTTATATAATAAGTTGCAGAATTTTTAAATAGTTAATTATAAGGAAAGATTTTTTCAGTTGTAATAGTAAAATGAAAGCATATGTGTTATTTAGTGTTTTCTTGAAGGTTTGGGATGATGGTGTTTTAGTTGTATTTTTATAATGAACTATTTCCAACATCTAATATGAGTATTAAATGTCTTTAAAAAATTTAACTTTATTTAAATACTCCAAATACATTCAAATGTTAGTAATAGCATATCAAAAAGGTTAGTATATGTGCAAGGTTTTGAGAGGTTTTATTCTCCCCTCTTTTTCAGGTGTAGCTAGCATGACCAGTGACAGTACTAGCATGGGATTCGAACCTGGGTCCTTAGATTGTTGAGTATTGATTTTAAGACAACACTAACCAACTACCAAATGCAACAGGCAGTAGATATTTCATATACTTATCTATGAGATACCTCATGATTTCTTCACTTTTTCCTAAAAGCTAAGTTGATTAGTGGTTTCCATGTATTATGTATAGTCATACTAGGTTGCTTTATGGGATTTTTTGCCATTGTCATGTGAACAGCTTCTTTCAATTTTCTTCTTTATGGGCCTTTTCTTCTCTATCCAATATTTTTGTATTTTTTCCACTGAACATATGTTCATTGGCACATACATGGTCTGCTACCTTATGAAAAATGGTTATCCATCAGCTGTTATTAAGAAAACATTAAACAGACAACAAAAAGAATTATCAAGAGAAAAAAACAATTATGGGTATTGTAGTGTACCCATACATTCCAAAAATAGAAGACAAATTAAGGAAAATCTGCAATCAGTATAACATCAGAACAGCTTTCCAGAGCCATACCACACTATGAGGAATTCTAACATCTACACGAAGCCTAAACTTGAAATGCTGAAAAGAAAAAACTACATCTATGAAATACCATGTGAATGTGGAAGAATATATATTGGTGAGACCAGTCATCCCATTGAAAAATGCTTGCAAGAACACAAACTGATATTAAAAGTGAGAAAACAGATATGTCTAAGGTAACAGACCATATATGTGCCAATGAACATATGTTCAATTGGGAAAATAGAAAAATATTGGATAGAGAAGAAAAGATACAAAGAAGAAATTTAAAGAAGCTGCTCACATGACACTGGCAAAAAATCCTATAAGATATTGTAGTATGACAATACATAATTTATAAAAACCACTAATCAACTTTGCTCTTAAGAAAAAGTGGAGAAATCAGGAGGAATATCATAGATAAATATATAAAATTTCTACTGACTATTGCCTTTGACAGGGTGGCTCAGTTGAGTAGAGCATTACCTTAAAATTCAATACTCAAGAATCTAAGGGTCCAGGTTTGAATACCATGCTAGTACTGTCACTGGTCAGGTCAGCAACATCTGAAGAAGAGAGAATAATACCTCTCGAAACGTTGTGCATATACTAAGCTGTTTGATGGTCTATTGCTAACAGTTGAATGTATTTGGAATATTTAAATAAAGTTAAATTTTTCTCAAGACATTCAATACTCATATTAGGTGATGGAAATAGTCCAATATAAAAATACAACTATGTGTTATTTAATTAAACGGAGCAAAACTCTCCATACAGTATTGCCACCTGTGCTAAACAGAGTAATCAATGGATGCCAGTGAGGAGCTTTGGATCTGAGAGCACTGCATCTAGAAACTAGTCTGGGGATATTGGATGAGTAGGCATTAGATAGGGATTTTATGCACAAGCCTTCTGGCATCCATTGATTACTCTGTTTAGCACAGGTGGCAATACTGTATGGAGAGTTTTGCTCCGTTTATCAACAATTAATGTGCTAGTATAGGAAATGTGATCATGTGATGTTTATGTGTTATTTAATTGTAGGTATGATGTAAATTGAATTAATGTCCACACCTGATTTTTGGTAATATATTTTTGAGATCATAGCAGTATCTTTTGAAAGTTCTTCTTTTCTGATAATCGATAATTTATTTCATGAATCTTTAGAATGTGAAATGGTGTTTTATAAAGTAGCAATTATATATTATGAGAAGACATATAAGATTTAAACAGAGGAAGTGAAATTTATGATAATCATATCTTTCACAAGGATATATGGACTTTTTATAAAGAAATTGAATTTACTGTAATTATGTTTTCCACAAATATGCCTGGACTTGCATTAAAAAAAAACAACTAAATTTGGAGTAATAGTATTTTGAGAGATATATCAAGTTTATGCAAAAAAAAAAAAACTGAAAAATAAAATCATACTTTATAGGAGGAGGATGTTTGTGTTATATATTGATTTAGATTTTGGATGAGGTAATGTCCAGAAAAATTAAGAATTATATTAAATGTTCTTCAGTGCTATAATTAAATTCTGTGATTATTAAGCCACTTGGTGGCACTACTATATGAAGAGTTTCCTGCTATTTCGTAATTATTCTAAATATAAATTTTAGCAAGTTTAAATACAACTGCAATCAATGGTTATCATCAAGTATGCACATTTTAATAAATATGGTCATCAATTTAGCATTATCTAGTGATCTAAAATTCAATATAACAATATGTGTTGGGGTTGCCATTTTGTACTGAGGGTATATATTTATTATTATTGGATTTTCTTCTTTTCTTTGTGGTTTAAGATATATGAAACATTGGTTCAAATTATATATATTATGTAGTAGGCGGAGATTAGGGTGACTAATGACTTGATTAACAGAACTAACCAAATTTTCTTCAGTTGCTTTCATAAGTAAATACAAGAATGCACTTTAAAATGTATAGTTTACAATGCTATCAGAATTACTTTGGATAGAATTCATTTTGATTATATTGCTAATAGATTAAAATGTGCTTGATAAAAGCTTTTTACAAACAGGTTAATACAATTTTAACTCTTGGGACATGTGCTTCGTATTATCTAATCTGCGATAAAGTTTATGTCTCTAATATTTACATTAAGCAATTTTATTAAAGGCATAAAACTGAACTGTGTGATCATAGTATCAAAACAAGATGAGTATATTATATTATTATTGGAATATAAGTAAATGGTAGTAAAATTTGTTTGATATTTAATGTAAAACTATTGTTAGACTTGATATGTTTACCATTATTTCAGTCAGAGGTTTTAATGACTTTTACTTCAATTTACAAAAAGTAGAATCTATGGATACGTTTTTTTTTACTAAAAGTATTATTTCATATAAAACTATGCCTTTATCCTACAATATTAAACATATGTCATAAACATTCACTTTATATATAAATAAATTATACAATGAAGTGAATAGTACATTACATGTTATGCCTATGGCCTGGGGTTCAAATCTGAATTATAAAAACCTACTAGGATTTCATCCCACATATCATCATTTATTTAAAGATAAATTAATCTTTATTAATTCCTCCAAAAATCTCACCAGCCTATTGCTGATAGGCCTACTAAGTTTTATTTTACTTTAATGTTCCTTGTTTTGAAAAAATTATGAAGATGTAGGAGGGAGTTTGTTGTAGTCTATTTAAGGACTCACAACTTTTCAAAAACTAAACTATTACTTCATTATCTGATTGAACAACAAAGCAAATCATCAGTAGGATGGTGAAAAAAGCAGAGATTTCATAATCTCAGCAATAAAACATATATTACCATCATCATCATTGTCAATCATTATCAATTCACTGCAGGATGAAGATCTTTCCAAGTTCATTTCAACTTCTACAATATCTAGCCTCTCATCTCCACATCACTCTTGCATACTTTCTTATTTCATCCATCATCACACATATAGTCTCTTTCTGGGTCTTTTACAATCCATTGAAATTTAATTTAAGATTTCAATTGTCCACATATTATCATCTCTTTTAGTAATATGTCCAGCCCATTCCTACTTCATCCTTCTAATTCTTTCAACAACATCAGTAACACCTGTTTGTTTTCTTACCCATATATTGTGTTTTCAATCTCTTCTTGTTACTTATAACATGCACCTCTCCAAATATCTTTGAGTGGTTTGAAGTCTCTATATTTCTCTTCTATTAATGTCCAAGTTTCAGATCCATGAGTAAGAGTGATAAAACACATTTATTAAAAACCTTTCTTTTCAAATACATTGGCATATTTCCTTTTAATAATATTTCTACCAATAGCACTTCAACAAAGTTTAATTCTATGATTAATTTCATCTATTGTGTTTTTATCTGTAACATTATATATATTATTTTAAAGCAGTGTCCAATAGAACATCTATGACACAGAGCAAACAAGTCTAAATATATGCTCTGGCAAAATAGATTGACATTGGTATAACAAAAAAGTGGATGTTTAAATTAAAAAAAACAATTAATATTCAATTAAGCTTAGAAATTTTTTCAGATAGTCTAAATACAGCCAAGTCATCAATCCATATGATATTGGATGATAAATGAATATTTAGCTATTCTTAACTATGGGATAAAATAATTCTCAAAAACTCTCAATCATCATGTAACAATTTCCATGCTTGGAAATACTGTCTCCATAACTAATCCTAAGTAAAGTATTGAAATGCCTTTGCTATGTAAAGACTGCTACATTGTTTTTTTAATTAAAGCAAGATTTATATAGAAGTCAAGAAGACTAGATGATGAGGAAAAGAAAAATTCAAAAAGATGGTAATATAATCTTATTTTCTGGAGAGTAACTTCTATTAAATTTGATTGTGGTTGTGAACTACTATAAATATAACAAATATAATATTTATTGGCTAATGATATTTTGGAATGTGTGTGTATATTAAGTTCTTCGCTTTAGGGCTGATTAAAAAAAAAGCAAATCTTAGTAAATAAAAGCATTCCTAAAAATGAAACATCTTTATTGATTATGGAATTAATAAAAATATAAAACTTCCAATTCAGTAAGATTGGTCTTCACTATTTACTATGATTTTTTTAAATATATCATCATCATCATGTTCACCCATTTTTGATCCACTGCAGGATGAAGGTCTTTCCCAAGATCAAATCCTTAACCATTCTTCGACACACCACACCACACATTTCCTTATCTCCTCCATCCATATCATATGTGGTCTCTTTCTAGGTCTTTTACAATCTCTTGGGATTCAGTTTAATATTCAACTTCCCATCTACTGTCATCTCTTCTAGCAATGTGTTCAGCCCAGCTTCATTTTAATCTCTTAATTCTTTCAATGTCATCATTCCATCACACTTTCACATTTTATACATCCATCTCATATGTGGTCTCTTTCTAGATCTTTTACAATCTCTTGGTATCCAGTTTAAGATTTCAACTGTCCATCTATTATCACCTCTTCTAGCAATATGTTGAGCTCAGATTCATTTCAGTCTCTTAATTTTTTAATGACATCATTCCATCACACTTTTTTATTTTACACATACATCTCACATGTGGCATCTTTCTAGGTCTTTTAAAATCTCTTGAAATCCCATTTAAGATTCAACTTCCCATCTGCTATCACCACTTCTAACAATGTGTCTAGTCCAACACCACCTCAGATTTTTAATTCTTTCAATGATATCAGCTCGCTCAATAAATAGTAGATCACAATTTATTTAATAGAGGCACATTTAAATATATGTATATTGTTTATACTAAACTAAATGTATTATAAGGGATTTGAACTCGAACTTTTAAACACTCTAATCTATCCAAATGTAAAAAAGATAAAATGATCTCCAATATATATATTTCCTACTGAATCCAGCACTCATCAGTTGGTCCAGATCGCCATCTCCCACACATATATCATTGCTCAGTTTACATTAAGATAGCAAATTTTTAAACTTTAATGGGCAAGCTTCAGATCTTCTCCACTCTCCAACTCTTCTGCCATCCATCTCATAAAAATCTGAAGATGGAATGCCCAAAGCCCTTATATGCGCCAATATTATTGAAATATGTGTATTATCTTTTTCACATGTATGTGGTCATGCGCATCAGTTGTATAAGATAGATTGGATAGATGTAGGGAGTTTAAAAGTTCGAGTTCAAGTCACTTATAATTAATAAAGGCAAGTATATGTAATATTAAAAAACATTTAAAGCAAAACGAGAAGCAATTATAAAGTGGACTTATATATAAAATCATCAGGAAAAAAGAGTAAAAAAAAAATATTAATAAGAGTAAAAGATTTCGGTAAATAATTAAGAGACTCCAAAAAATATTGAAACAAATATTAAATCTTAGGATAATTCTTTTGACTCTTAGTAACAATAATACTACTTGCTCGTAAGCAGTAGAAATTATTAATGCCCTTTACCTTGTTAAGACATTTCTTCTAACATCCGAATTGTAGCCCATAGTACCATACATAGACTTAAGCGAACCCTTGGGGTTTAGGTGGGATTGACATATTTTCAATTTCTGCAATAAGTGTTATGAAATTAATTAGGGTTCAGTGATGGTAGTAGGAAAGGTTAAAACCAGGGAGCCTTATATTCGGTTACAGTCAGATGTTTATTGATAATTTTCAGGTCACACACCCACAAATATGTAAAAACAAACGCATTTTAAAATAACCACCTACAACTCTACAACCCGATAATGCCCTTTAACCTTAACCAAAAAATCACCTTATGGGAAGCATACAATATAATCAACTATAATCAACAACCCATTAAAACCAGCCTAAAAGTAACCAACCAAAGACTCATTACTCACTTCAAAAGATGGAGTCTGGAACCCAAATTCCTTGACTTCATCATTAAAATAAATCTTAATGCGCTTCCCATGAATTGGTTTCTTTATCACCGAAGAGGTTTTACCAGCATTGACCCTATATGTGGTCTGTGTGCTTGTGAAGATGAAACCATAGACCATATTATACACCAGTGCCCAAGACTTAAAACTCTGAAAGATATAATCATAATCAATTCCAACATAAGACCTGATATAATATTCTCACTTGAAAATGCCATTCATAATGGATTTTTTTCAATAATAAGGCTTTCTACCTTTATCCTTTATTCCATATGGATAGTGAGATGCAAAACTCTCATGGAATTACCCCCGCCACAAATCATACCATTGTTTTTTCAAACGCTCAAAAAAATCAAGAAACGTGACCAGCTCCTTGCCTCCAGTAAAGTCTTTGCTGACACCTGGTCTTTAATTGTTCTTTCCTTTTCCTGATTATCAACTCCCACCTACCCAGCATTATAGAATAGTCAATTATAAAAGAAAATATTCATGTTTATATTAAAAATGCTAATACCATTAAACAAGTTCTTAGAATCTCTTCACTATACCTAACCACATAAGAGTATAACAATTGTGCTCTCATAACATAATCTAGCCAGATGACAAATAGAACATTATATAATCATATTATTGTACAACTTATTCATTTATTTATCCTTTATTAGTTAGTATGTAATCACTATTTATTGTTAATAAAATTTTTGTTGAAATGAACACTGTTTTATTAAATTATAAACATAAGCTGAAAACGATTAAAAAAAATATGACGTCGTATTTGTAAATACTTATTCATATAAACAAAATAATCACACATAATTAAAACTGTCATTTAGATTTTTAGTTAGAATTTATTAAATTTAAAATTAAAATCTTAAAAGGTTAAATGACAGTATTAATTTTTTTTTTCTAAATTATTTACTGATAAGTAAATTTAATATATATTGGAAAACATTTGAAAAAAAATATAAAAATTTTTATCGCTGGTATTTTAACTATTTTAGTGCTTTTATTCATGAAACATTTCAAGATAATAGATTTTTATTAAATTTCTATAACAAACAAACAAATAAAAAAAAAAAAGAACACAATACAATTATATCATAAACCATAAGTCAAAGCGTCGACCGGGAAGTGAACCCGGGCAACTGCTTGTAAGGCGGCTGTGCTAACCACTCGGCTACCAACACTTGACTAAAGTTATTACACTTATTATTTAAGTAATACATTGGTTGCAATTTGAAAATTATAATTGCAGATTGAATGTTATAATTGACTATTTATTAGTCCACATTCAGAACTGGTTATATTACCTGTTTAAGAAGGTTACCGTTTTTTTAAAACATCTTTGCATCAATAATTTCAAACTCTGTTGTCAAATTCCAATCTGTATATGAATATCATCATCATCAATCGTTATCAATCCACTGCAAAATCAAGGTCTCTCCAAGTTCAATCCATCTTTTCCGATTTATAATCTTTCTTCTCCACATCATCCCTGCACTTTCTTATTTCATCCATTCATTTCACATGTGGCCTATTTCTGAGGTTTTTAGAATCTCTTGGAATCCAGATTAAAATTTCAATTGTCCATTTATTATCAGCTCTTCTAGCAATATGTCCAGGCCAACTCCATTTCAGTCTTTCAATTCTTTTAATGATGTCAGTAACATCTTTTCAATCTCTTCTTGTTACTCTTAACATATATCTGTCTATACGTCTTTAAGTGTTCTGAAGTCTCCATAGTACTTTTCTATTAAGTGTACAAGTGTCAGATACATAAGTAAAGAACTGGTAAAACACATTTATTAAAAAATCTTCTTTTTTAAACACATAGGCATATTATCGTTTAATATTAATTTATTTCTACCAAAAGCACTTCAACTAAGTTTAATTCTATGATTAATTTTATCCACTATGTTTCCATCTGTACTAATAATCTGATCAAGGTATTTATAGTTGTTAACTTCTTCTTTTTCATCATAATTCAATCTTTATTTTCATCTTTTGAAAATATTCATTTAACATTACTTTAATCTTTTTAATATTTGCCTTTAATCATATTCTTACTTTCATCTTATAATTCTTGCAACATTTCCTGAAGCCCTGAAGCATTATTTGCAAAGACAACTACATTACCTGCAAAATATTAATGACTTAAATGATCTCCATTTACTTTTACTCCCATTTTAATCCACAAAATACTTCTTGCACCTGCTGTAAAAAGTTTTGGAGATATGGAGTCACCCTGTCTTATACTCTTCTCAATGTTAATCTTCCTAATATCATTATACGCATATTCTAATTGCATTTTTATAAATATTCTTCAGAATAATGATAATAACTTGGGTCTATACCTTGTTGATATAATATATTGGACCATAAATATAAGTTGGATTCCACCTTCATTTTTAAAAGGTTACCTTGACAACAAATTGAGATTATTGATCATTATTGATATTTTGGTGTTGTCTAAATGTTGACTGACTTTACATTAAAGCATGTTAAGAAACTCAACCAAGATAAAGAAGAATGATGGTATCAAGCTGAAAGGTGAATTCTTGATATCTGAAGGCACCCAACAAATTAGTGAGAAAGAAGTAAGAATATTCATTAATATTTTTGGATTATAAGTTATGACAAAAAATCATTTAAATGTCAGGTTGCCAAAATTACTTGCAAGAAAGAAAACTGAAATATATGTGGATGCAAGAAAAGATGGACCACTTTATGCAATGTTAAGATTTAGTGGAAAAAAACTGGGTTGGAATATTTTTAGATCATAAGAATACAATGTTTATTATTCAGACTTAAAACAACAAAATAAAAATGATAAGACTAACATTATCATTAAGTATAATGGAAAGATTATCACTGAATATATTTTTTTAAATGACTTATAAATACTAATTATAAAACAATTTCATGTTTGTAATGAAAGAAAATGAGGAATAAAAAAAACAAAACATAGATACAGGTAAAAAATATGAAGCTTTCAAAAAAGATGCAATTCATTTAGTGATGAGTTACTAGAATACCTTAAATTAAACCACTAAACATCGCACAAACACCAATCCTGCCTAATAGGATAGTGGTGGCTATGGTTGTTTAAGAGCCAAAGACACCAAAATGTATGGGTGCTGAATTGAGTTCAGACCCATATGACTATATAAGCTATTGAGCTTAGATTGAAGATATTAACAATGTTTTCAATTTCATTCTCATAGTTTTGTAGTAAAGTAGAGTTAAAAGGTGGCTGCTGGAGGGTTGCATTAGATCCTAAGATCTAGGTGCAGTGCTCTAAGATCCAAGGCTCCTCACTGATGATGGCCACAAGCCAGAAACTAGTCTGGGGATATTGGATGAGTAGGCACTAGATAGGGATTTTATGCACAAGCCTTCTGGCATCCATTGATTACTCTGTTCGGCACAGGGTGGCACTACGGTATGGAGAGTTTTGCCTTTGGATACCTTAAATTGATAAAAACCAGCACTTTTATTGTTATTTAGCAGAAATTATATTGTTAATATATACCATTAATAATATTATCTCTGCTAAATAACAACAGAAGTGTGGGATTTTATCAATTTATAATTTGTAGCAGAAAAAATTTGAATTTTTATAAAATATTTTAAATAGAAATGGGACAATCAGCATGGACGTGGAGGGAGAAACTAAGCTAAAGAATGGCTAGAAAGTTTCTGTGAATGCAATGATAGTTTTACTGCTTTATAATTATAAATAAACAAAGTACTGTCTGCATACATGGATATCAACAGTTAGAATTCATTTCAAAGATTTCATAACAAAGAAGACAATATTGTCACAGTGAGTAAAATAATAATTAAAATAAATCTGAAAAAAATATACAAAGCACTAATAGAAATACTGATAAAAAATAATATTTGATTTGACGATATTAAACCATTAACGAGTTAAATAACTATGAGAGGAAAAAAAAACCTAATAATAAATCTGATTATCACTGACAAAGTGCTTACAAACTTGTTACTCTTTATAAAGTCTACACAAACATTAAAAAGTCCCCTTAAGTGAAAGTTAGAATATAAAAAAAATAGTGACCAACACATGGACAGCATGGAGAAGAAAAATATTATGCATTATGATCTTAAAGAGAAAGGCAGTGATATTTGAAATAAAATCAAACAATAAATATTGGAAAAAAAGTTTTAAAATTTATGAAAAATGTAGACGTTGTTTGAAAAAATAAAATGTCTACATGAAGCAAGGGTACTTGTAGAACCATTAGAATTACTGTCTGAAATCACAATATGGTGCAGAGCATGTCCTACAACATTTTAAAATACATAAATATATATATTTAAATTGAATTGACTCTATTTTAACTTAGGCTGAAGGTATGGCAGATGAATACTCTATCATTGATCTGTATATATATTAAAGGTGATTTTGCACAAATCTAGATTGTTCATAAATGTAAATTACATGAAAGCATCCACACTTTTGTCAATATCAAAAATCTTCAAACCTGCTGTTGAGACAACTTTAATAAGAAAAAAAATAGACCCACCTAAACATAATCAACAGGCAATATATAATCTGTTTTGAAAATGGACTAATAAATGAGATTTAAAGGTTTTAAAAATAACTATTTATTATCCACTTTCAAAACAGCTTATTTCTCGGAATTTGCTATAGTCTAAGTGTCAATTTTACCCTCTCTATTATTGTCTTAGAACAATGTAAAAGAAGGATTCAGCTTTTTCTTTTAACGATTGCCTTGTAAGTGGATTGAAGATTCTCAGTATTAATAATCATGGACTGCTTTCTTGTGATTTATAATATATATATATGCGTGTGTGTATAATAAGTGAAACAAGCAGAACTAATAACATTGTTTTGCAAAAACCTCAGATGAAAATTTCTATTACTCAGCAACCATTAGAAAAAAAACTGTTGTTAAAAATCTCGCAGAAACAGAGAATCTGTAGTAAAAATAATATTCTGAAAAAGTATTCATTATTATTTATATTAAACAATAAACATGTTCTGGCCCAATTAAATATATGTTAAAGGAAAAAAAATACAAAGTTGAATTTTAAGAATTAGTTACCAGATACATATTTAATTTTTGAATATACTCAATGAGTATACTTGTATGTGGCTTTAACTCACTCTCAAACCACTAATTTTTATGTTTATTTTGCTGATTTTATCAAGAAAAATGTACCGTATGATGCTTCCCTCTTTATAATTATTTTACAACTAAAAAATAAATAACATTTAAATTTACAGTTATAACAATGAGATAAGGTCTGCCTTTCAAGGCACTGATTGGCTGTTTGCATCCTCTACACAACAGAATGCTTATTAACAATTTTGACAGTTTTAAGTTCTTTGTTTTGATTTTTAAACTAAAAATGGATGTTTTAAAGTATTTTTTACATATTTATTATTATTTTAATAAAATGTTTAAAAATATAATTATTTTAGAAAATTGTTTAGATTTTAGTAAAAATTATTTATTAATTGAAAACTAAAGTAAATTGAGAAAGAAATCAATGATGTAGGCTGCATTTTGTAATCGGTTATGAAAAGTAGATTTTATATTGTCTGCTATAGATTATTTGGTATTAATTACTTATCCAGATATGGCCACTTGATGGCATTCTGGCTAGCAAGAACATGGACAAATCCTGTTTATGTGACCTAGACTTACAGCTAAGAAAACAGTTGTGTTTATCTTAGCCATTGCAGGCCAACTGACAGCATTGCACAGAAATATTACAGCCTGTTGTGTGCTTCATGACCCTTTATGCAAATTCGCACAATTCACAATTGGCTACCGTACCATTTGATGGTGTCTGGATTTCAAGTGGCCACAATTTTTGAAATCTTCATAGCAGAATAATTTCATTTCTACATAAGACATGCAGTGTGACTCACTAAGAATTGTCACACAATCCCCACCCTTCGCTACACTTGGAATGTGCAAAACATTGGCAAAGGGTAGGACCAACAGGATTCGGCTGAACTCATGTGAAAACTCATGCTTTCATGTGAAAATATATGAGACAAATAAAATGGCACACTGCAGCAAGGTATTTGATTCACACATGTTTCCAAAACAAAAGGTTGTGATTCTATGGCATAAATCAGTACAAAAAAAAAAGAAAACGAAAGTTGAAAAAGTCAAAAGTTTTGATCTTATTTTTATTTGGAGGAATGGAGGGGGAGGTGGAGTGGGGTTGATAAATACTTTGTCATCACTAAGACAAAAGTTCTTTTTGGTTTGTTTTTATTTTTAAAAAAAGGTAATATAAATTCGTTTTGAAAATAAAAGTTTTACTATATCAGTATTAAAGATGTGTTTGTGTATAATTTTTATTATTGTAATTTGTTAGTAGGAAGGAACAAAAAAACTCTAAAAATAAAAAAATTAAAGATGTAATAGAAAAAAATAAAAGGATAAAAAAATTTAATTAATAGTAAAATTTGTTTTTAAAAATCGCTAAATAGAAATCGTGTAATACAAATAAAACCCAAAAACAAAATTTGCCATATAGCCCAAAAAATAATAGAAATTGGTTTTAAAAAATGTTTTACTATATTAGCAGTAAAGATGTGTTTGTGTATAATTGTTATTATTGTAATTTGTTAGCAGAAAGGAAAAAAAAACTCTAAAAATAAAAAAAAAATTTGAAGATGTAGTAGAAAAAAATAAAAGGATAAAATAATTTAATTAATAGTAATAATTGTTTTTAAAAATCACTGAATAGAAGTCATGTAATAAAAATAAAGCCAAAAAAATTGTGTATAGACAAAAAAAAGTTGTCATATTTTAAAAATTGCAGCCCAGTAACATAGCATTGTATTGTTTTTGACTAGCAACAATAACATGAAGTGATCAAGCCCAGCTAAGTAGTTAGTACTGATTATTTTTATCAATTATAAATAGAAATTTATTTTTAAAAAAGCTTTCATTTATTTTAATAATCTGACAAATTATTAATTTGCTTTTTAGAAATTAAACTAAAACAAGTATAATTTTAAAAGACAAATATATATTTTACTGCTGATTCTGTAATTGACCAATCAAAAGTTTAGATCTGTAATTCTCTCAGCCAATAAGGATTTTGAACATGGTAAAGGTTAATGCAGGGCAAAATAGAACTTAATTTTGTATGTAATTTTATAGTTTTTGTTCAAATATATGTATATATGTAACTTAGAAAGTTTTTTTCAAAATTTATTTAAATTCAATGTTGTTCTAAAGTCTCTGTATAGACAACAAAAGTGACAATTTTATATAATGCATGAGATTGCAATTGAAAGTTGGGAAAAGTTTAAGATATTTCAATCTTTCAGTGCTTTTCTTAACTTTGAAAAAAAAAATTGAAAACATTGATAATAGTCTTCATTATTGCATTCTTTCAATTTCTTTCACAATAAATAGTGTGCTCTTAAAAAAATAGAATTTAGATATATACATCTGCTATAAGATTTGCAAAAAATCATAAGTGACAATTTTATATAAAGCATTAAACCAGGGAAATTTTAAATCCTGCATATTGTGTTTGATGTCATTCTTTTCTAATTTAGTCCAACTTTAATGTAATACTGTCAGAATTCATAAACGCCCTATATATATATGTGTGTATGTGTGAAATATTTTTTTCCATAAGCTCCACTGAAAAGGTGTGGATGAATAGAGAGAGCCCCAAGTGGTTGGGTGTAAAAGGTGCCAGAAATGCTAAAGCCCCATATCCCCAGTATATATATATATATATATATATAATAAAAACTAAAAAAATGTTACTTTAGTTAATAGTTATTTTAGAAAAACAAGCATATTTATGGGAAAGTATATTTTGTACAATTTTTATTAATCATACTGAGATGAAGCTAATTGAATAATATAGGCATTTATTTAAAAATATTTTTAATATATATATTGTTTTCACTCGAAACTATAATTTATATATTTTGATTATAATATTGAATGTATAAATTTTTTTTTAAAAAATTCTTAGAATACAAAAACTCCATATGATTTTTTTCTCATGTGTCATAGCATCAGTCGGGAAGCAAACCCGCTAACCAGGGTAACTGCTTGTAAAGCAGCTGTCGCTGACTTCTCAATCATCAATGCTTGACTCCATATCATTTTCAGAAGCAAATTCTTTGCAGGAGCAAATTAATATGAATTTTTGAAGACATAGTTGCAAGTAGATAAAGCATAATACTTTTAACAACATATGACATACTGTGTATATATATATATATATTGTAACGGTATATAAATATGCCGTTACATTAATTTAAAATAAAATCTTAAAGTTCGCAAATAAAAATAAATGTATTAAAAAGAAAAAAAAACTAAACACTAAAATTAAAATGTTTGTATAATGTATATATATTCGCACAGATGCTAAACTTTAAAAATATTTTTTTTTATAAATAAAAAAAACGATATTTGAACGTATTTTTTTAATAAAAAAATACAAGATTTAAATATAAAAATATTTTAATAAAGAAATAACGTAAGTTAAAATAAAAACAGGTATTAATTAATTCCTGTAATCTGTAAATGGAAATGATTGGTTATTAATTGAAAAGCAAGCTATCCTTGGGCTCTTGTGCAATTAAAAAGTCAGATGAAAATTAGATAAGTGAATAAAGAGATTTTAGCTTGACCAATGGAAGCAAATAAAGACCCGGACCATAATGAAAAAATGGAACAGTGATGTCCTTGTTCGTGGAATCCATAGGAGGACTATAAAAGGAAAAATATTGAGTTCCAGGGAGTTTCCAACTTGATTTGGTGAGACGAACGACAAGACACACTTGTTGTTCTCTCTCATTTATTTTAAAAATGAAAAGACTGTGATACCAGAATGGAACCAGCTAATGCTACCTCCAGAACATCAGAGCGGTCTTCCAATGGAGACATCGTGGGAATTAAAAACAGGAACCTGGACTCTTCTACCATGAGCTATGAACTTTACAATTTAAAATCATAAAATTAATTAAGAACTTTCATCAAGAGTTGACAAGTTTAATAAACAAGCTAACCTAAATTTTGAATGGACTCTTATCTGATTTTTGTAAGTTTCAAATCAATTAATAATGTTTAATTTTATATGTTTGCGTTTGATAAAAAAATCATTTCCATTTATTATTTTATTTGTATTAATATTTATTGTTTAAATTTTAAATGAGGAAATTTAAGGTTGGGTATAGATATTGCATAGATTCATTAGCTGTTGATTATGTTGTGGTTTTCATATTCGATTAGAATATATAGGTCATCGATGTCAATGCGGTATCTTATGATGAATACCATTGGGTTTCTTGTATTCCCTCTGCAATTGATGTTATCGATGACTTTGTATTTTGATCAGTTATGTTTATTTTGGGATGTTTTTAACCGTGGAATCTGTGCAGCCGATCTATACTCAACATTATAAAACAAATTGTATAAAATTCATCTGTGCGAACATATCTAAAGGTTAAATTTAAGTCGGGCATGAATGGCTATATAGATTTGTAAAGTTATATATATAGTTTAAGGGAAGGTAATCTTAGGTTATTTGTTTCGTAGTTAAATTGGGTCAATGGATTAGATGTATTGATGTAATTAGTAAATGTAGCAGGAGATCCACTACGGGCAGGATTGCATCTACATGCTGCACACACCCTTTTTGCCTAATGGAATTGGATAGTAAAATGGAAGATGCAGTCTATTCCTTTGGAGTTTTTTGTTTATTGTTCTTCTCACCAACAGATGTAGCATTCCTGTTTGGTAGAGAGACAATGTCTTCTCTAACTATACTATTCAGATGTACATTCCTGACAGTATAGTATATTTAGTGCTGTTGTATTTTCATGCTACATTGAATACATCAATGTATCAGATGGATTGACTCCGGTTTGACTGCGAACTTAGGGCCTAGGGTTAAATAAGGGATAGAACATTTTCTTTTCAAATACAATCTATATAGTATATTCATACTCGACCCTCTAAATAAAATATTAAACTCATTGCAATCTATTTAAATGTAAAAATAAAAGTTAATATAAAAATATAAAATGTGAAATGTATTCCTCAAAATTTATTTATACGTGCGTTAATAAATGTTTGTTTGTTAATTACTGGCAGTGGCTTTTATTTTATATATATATATTTAAGATGCAATTAAACAAGTTATTTATTATCTCTGCATCTCCATGAGCTAGTGACAGTGGGCTAATGGTCTGAATATTTAAATAAAGTGGAATCTTAACAGCACGTATCTGCCTACTTTATAAATTTTTTTAGGCTCAAATGCCTAGATGGTGCCCCTGTAGTGCAGATATCGTAGATTGCAGTTAGATTCGATCTCCACTTTCTTTTGGATCGTTATAATATATATACAATAAATGAATATTTTATTACAAGAATAAGATCCACAACTGAAATGTCTAAAGAAAGGTAATAAATTAGGGTTCTAAAAAGACTACAGATCAGTCAAAACTTCAGTTTATATGCAAAAGTTTGCCATAACGTACTTAAAGCAAGGAGTATAATTGTATTTATTTGATATAATAGAATAGTTAATTTAAGAAGGAATTTAGGACACTTATTGAAATACATTGAAATAAGTACTTTCAATTTTTTTTAAAAAAAAAAGCAGTACATATCAATGATATAAGTAGAAAAGTTGAGCCCAAAAGCAGAAATTCAAAAAGGGCCTCATTTTAAAATTCGGAATTTTGATTTTTTATGTATTTACAAATTTTAAATTATTTATTTTAAATTATAAATATCATATAACATAATCTCTAAAAAATCCCTTTCCCTAATCTTTGCATTTGCAAAATGACTAATTACTTCTTTAAAATCTATTTTGATACTTTCTTCTGTTCAATAGATAACATTGCAAAACCTTTAAGCCTGGTTTCGCCAAATGAATTTTATTTATAATCTTTTATTATTTTTAATTTACTAAAAGACCTTTCAATGCTACCTACAGTTATCGGAAGTATAAAAAATAATAAGAAAACAGTATATATTTAACTAAATTCACTTTCCAAACAACTATACACCTGGGTCTCATTTTATGCGGTAAATAGCTTCCTCAGAAAACACGCACAAAAGAAATCACACAAAAATAGACTTAACCTATCTTGAAAAATGGGGGATATGTTCCAGTAATTTTCAGAAATCCCATAAAAGCAAAGCAACAAGGAAAAATTACTTTAAAATTTGCATTAAAAAATAAGGAAATAAAGTATGACTAATAAAAATTTTCAAATATTTGAAAAAAATTATTACAAGACAAACTGTTTTTACTTTTTTTTATTAACTACAGTATTTAATTTTACATTTTTTCATACATATTTTAATCATTACTGCTATTTGAGAATATGTGTTCGTTTGTGAATCAGATTCGTGATGTGTGTACAACTAGCGCCATTTTTAGTCTTATGCTTTGTTAATGGTTTTCTGTTTTTATATTAAAAAATTAGATCACAATCAAAACAAAAAGATTATACATTATCATTAGAAAGATTATTTTCAGTTTAAAAAAATCAATAAAATCTTTGTTATTTATTTTAACAATCTAAAAAATTTTTTATTTGTTATATCTAACAAAATACATTTTAAAAGTTTAAATTTTTTCAATATTTATTGTGATATTTTTATACATAAGTATAAATCTATTATTATCATTTACTAATTAGTATAAGTTGGTTATTTACATAGAGGCTAAGATTTTAAATACAGCTTTAGGCCATATTCACATTAGCTGCTAATATAATGTTATATTTTTGAAAAAAAAAGTATTTCAAGTCAAAATAAGTTATTAATAATTTAAATTTCTTGATATCTAATAAATATAGTGAAATATGAAAGATATTAAGAAGAAACATGAATCACATAACTTCAAAATCGCATTAAAATAATCTGCATAAAACGAGACCCAGGTGTATTTAGTAATTAACAAATCTGATAATTTTTTAATTATCATTTTTTCTGTAAAATTGCCTTTTAATAAAGAAATCACTTGAATTAATTGTCTGGAATAGGAAGAATGTTTACAAAATATAGGATGGTAATATAAGAATAGGAAGAATGTTTACAAAATATAGGATGGTAATATAACTGATGTGAATTTTAGGAAGAGTCAAATAAATTAATTTTAAACAATGAGCAATAGCCTTGTATGTGTTGTGATGGATACTTTGGAATTTTCAAAATAATTTTATAACTTGTTACATTATGTAACAACAATTTATAAGATACAGTTTATAATTGTTTTCATGTAAACATATTTTAATTGCCTTGCTATAAATTTTCAAGTAGATGGATGCCTGAATTTTGTGGGCCTGCAGACAGGGCTGCCACATGTGGGTGTACAAGTTATGTGTTATGCAAAGGTGCTTCATCATGGGGGCACCAAGGCACTAAGATAAACTAATAAAATTTATATGTAAATGAAAATGTTTGCATTTTTGACTCACTTTATTGTTAGAAATATGTCCTGAGTATAAATATTTTTTATTTAAATATGAGAGAAATACTTTTTTACATATGGTGTCAATTGTTCGAGCCTTGAATTTTGAGACTTGAAATGGACTATGTATTTACTATTGGCATTATGCTAAGCCAAACAGGTCCATGCCATTTTGTCACGATCATTAATAAAACTTATATGCAAATGTTTAAATTTCTGAATCACTTTATTGCTAGAAACATGTTCTGATTATAAATATTTTTATTTAAATATTAGAAGAATACTTTTTTACTTAGACTTGTGACACTTGCTGGAGCCTTAAAATATACTTCACATATACTCTACCTTTGCACAAAACTGAAGCCAATGCCTTTTTGTCACTATAATTCATAATTTTTATATATAAATGAAAAGGTTAGATTTTTCAATCATTAATTTATATAAAAAGTAATACATTAATTAAAACAGGCAAAATTCTCCATACAGTAGTGCCACTCAGTGCCAGCCAGAGTAATCAAAGGCTCCTCACTGATGAAGGCCACAGGCCAGAAACTAGTCTGGGGATATTGGATGAGTAGGCACTAGATGTGGGTTTTAGGCACAAGCCTTCTGGCATCCATTGATTACTCTGTCTGGCACTGAGTGGGACTACTCTATGGAGAGTTTTGCCTGTTTAATTTAACAGTTATGTGCAAGCATAAGAAATGGTAATCATGTGATGTTTAGTGGTTTAAGTAACACATTAATAGTAATAATTTATTTAAAAATAAAATTTATTTAAAAAATATTATCACATAATTACACTAATTTTTCATGTGAGGAAATTCAGTTTATTAATAATATTTTGCAGAACTTGTATGTATCAGACAGTTGAGCCTAGTGGTAAAATATGTCTTTCAAATATGAGATCCTTGGATTGATTCCATTCGGTGGCTTTTGGAAGGTTTTTTAATAACAATGTATTTTTTCTTTCCCCCCTATGCCAAAGCAATGACTGGGAAGCAAACCTGGACCAGCTGCTTAAAAGGCAGCTATGCTAACCACAAGGCCATGAACATTTGACTTTTCTACCCTTTTTTATTATACCATATTATCCTTTTACATGTTTTACTAAACCACTTTTTTTTTGAAGATCAAAATATTTAATTCTTATAAATTTCATGATAGCCATATTATTTAATGGAATTCTCTTATCATACTAAAACCCCTACATGATTGTACTATTGACATAGCTAAAAAACATATCTAGTGGAGCAAATCAAGAGTGTGAATTTTTAAAAATACCTATTCATCATAACCTATGAATAAAGAAAACAAAGTACAAAGCATTTTAATGGCTTCTAAAAATATATAAACAATCTAAATAAAAAAATGTAATTTTTTTCCTGGATAAATCCCTAATTGTCAAACTCCATAATAAAGTGTCATATATATAATAAGACTTAGTTATTAATAAGAGTTAAAAATTAAATTATGCAGCAGGTAAGTATATTTTATTGAACAAAAATAAGTGAAATTATTTTGTTAATAAAAAACATAAACATCTTATGTGTCAAGCATTGGTGGTCGAGAGGTCAGCACAGTTGTCTTACAAACAGTTGTCCCGGGTTAGCAGGTTCGCTTCCTGGCCAATGCTATGACACATGAAAAAAAAAAAAAATAAACATCTTTTGTGTGAATTAAAAATAAGAAAAGGATTTTTAAAACAAAGAATGCTTTAACAAGAAAGGATGAATAGGATACAAAATAATGAAAGTATATTTAAAACAAAGAACGTTTTAACAAGCAGCTTGGAATGGGATGTAAGAGTTTTATCAGTCAAGATATTTACAATTGACCTACTTTGGTGGTCCTAATAAAATATTAAAGTTGTAAGCATGAAAATTTAAAATATCAAATTATATATATATATAATAAATTGCAGTTATTAATAGTGGACAAAACCACATAAAAATTAAATAATCATGTAAATATTTTATCATTGAAAGAATATAATTTTGATAATAGAAAACATGAATAAATTTATGCATGAGAGATTTTCAATGGATTTTCAAACAAACAAGGATTAAGTTTTAATAAATAACTGACCATCAAATGCACAGGATGAAGTTCAGAAGAGAAGCATTCCAAAGAATCATATTCGGGATATGCATAACATTTGGTAACATATTATTTAATTACTTATATAATAGCAGAGTTGTCCCAAGAAGGGAAGGGCGACATGTAATAGTTTTGTGGATATGTGTGGTAGAGGTAGTTCTTTTAAATATAATAAAAACACTTAGATATTTAAAAATTCTTATTTGCAGATATTTTCTATCTGTACTACATTTTTATAGGATTACCCCAAAAAAGAAATGAAAACTTTTGAAGAAAAACAATTAAAAATTTCAAATTTACTCAAATATTTAAGTAACTAGAGGGATTTAAACTTAAGGATTTTTCACACATAACCACATACATCATGTGTGTTGGTTGTTTGAGATGGAATGGAGGATGAATATAAAACTAAACAGACTTAAGTTCAAACCCATCTAGTTGCTTATATAGAAGACATTCGGTACAATGAATTAAAGATTAATTAAATGAATATTTTTGTTTTAAGATATTATTTAATTATTGTTTCAAAAATTATTTTTTTAAATATTAATATGTTTTATTTTAGTGTTTTATTCTTCGATTTTATTTTATATAAATAAATGAATAAAATACAGACAATATCATTAAATGACTAGTCAAGCCTTGGGGGCCTAGTGGTTAGCATAGCTGCCTTTCAAGCAGCTAGCCCGGGGTTCGCTTCCGGGTCAACGCTTTGACATAAGAAAAAAAATCATTAAATGACTAAAGCTTTATTTTCAAGTTTTTCTTGCAAAAGTGCTGGAAAAAATGGCTTTTAATTTACAAATTTTATTTCAGAGGTGCTTCTTGCCATGTGGCGGGTCTGCTCAGCAAGCATTGCCTTCCTTTGTTACTCGGTAGATACGCCACTGGCATACATATTAATACATAGTAAGAGAGAATTTCTCACTGCTAAACACACATACACATTTAAATAAAAAAATCATGAATAAATCAGTCTTTTTTTTTTTACAATTATCATAGTTTTTATAAACAATTTTAACATAAATGTAAGAACATACTTACTTTGATTTTCCATCAATAAACGTTACAGGACAATAACCTTGCAGAGCTATTTGTGAAGGAAATGTTTGTTTAATTTCTGTTTCTTTAATTTTATGAGGAATTAATTCTCCAGAAGGTATTACTGCTCTGGCTACAGGAGGCAAAAATCTGGACGGATTCTCAAGAAACATTTGCAACTTCTCTTGAGATGCCATTATGTAATATTGGCCATTATATTCCGCAGCATTTTCAAAAGATTGAACTTCCTCCAAATTACAATATTCTTGGTCTAATATTAAACTAACAGGACAAAAATAACCAAACTCTCCAAGATTTTCCCTAAACTCTTCAGGAGTTACACAGCGATTAAAAATACTGGCAGGTTTTCCTTAAAAATATGAAATATATAATATTATTAATTTTTTTACATTAGTAAAATATTTAAGCAGACTAAAATTATTTGTACTAAAAATATTTTTAAATACATATAATTAAATGTTTCAATTTTCAAAACATGATAGGTTTACAACTAAAATAATAAAGAAAATATACCTTGATCACGTGACTAGGATGAAATGGATTCTACACAGATTATCATTGTTTAGTCTGATCGATATATTTTTCTTCAAATAAATATTTTTTTAATCTACTAACTTGTGTGTTATTATTAACCGTTATTTGTACTTGGAATTAATGATAGATGATGGGAATAATTCAGCATATCATCATCATCATCAACCATTATCAATCCACTGCAAGATGAAGGTCTCTCCAAGTTCAATCTTACTTCTCCGATCTTTAGCTTCTCTTCTCCACATCATCCCTAACACTTTCTTATTTCATCCAACCATCTCACATGTGGTCTCTTTCTGGGTCTTTCCATTCTTTCAAAAATCACATACATTCACATTCTTACCACATCTAATACAGTTTTTATAATAATAAAAAAAATGAATGGCAAAATGAAACTTAAAATTCATGATTTATAATTAGACTATCTAGTGATCTAATACCTATTGCCAATAGAGTAATATAAATCACATCCCCCCCCCATCTTTTTTATAGTTTCTACTACTTTATTTAAGGCAGTTAATATTTGATTTACTCATATAGAAAGTTAGCATCATAAATATATATTCGCTTCTCCCTCCCCCCTGCAAAATAATGTATAAAGAAGGTGCAATACTTTGAAGTTTCAATGATAAAAGATCCCTGGTTTTCTTTCTTTTACTAAATTAATAGAAGACAGATTCATTAAAAAAGTTTTTTTACATAATAAAAATCCTAAGAACTATTGTTTATTTATATGGCAATATTTTAGAAAAAAACTTATTTTAATGTAATGCCTTCAGGTAAAAAATATTTAAACTTGCGTTAATTTTTAATGTCACTTCTTTTAAAAAACATTTGATTGAAATCATTTCTTCAGGTGCAGTTATAATAAATCTATCTTATTTTCATACAATTTTTCAACTGATACTTAAATTCTCAAAAGTCACTTTCACCTCCAGCTTAATCATAGTTATCTAAACTGCACAGTCTTTTTAATATTAGAAATCTAAAATAAATTATGAAAGAAATTGCAAAGGTATAGTGATAATGATCACGTGACGACACTTCCTTAAACGCTATATAATTGATTTATAAGTGTCAAAGTTAATCCACCCACAACTTTCTCACACTCAAATCAAAATAAATACAGCAACGATTATCATAAATTATTTATTAAACTAGAGATTATCCCTAGCTCTGATATAAACTTTAACTCAGTTAAAGATTAATATATTTGAATATTTAATTAAATACACACATGGAGTAATTCTGCTTCATTTCTCTTTTTCATGTGTAATATCTATTATAAATGTATTAAATAAATAACTTTCACCCTCCTACACATTCTTTTGAAAACCTATGAACAAGACACAATGAAAGACAAATAGCTCTCAAGATGCATTTTGTGCTGGATTTGCACTCATCAGTTGGCCCAAGTCATTATTTTATATAATTATGACCTTTATTCCATGCATTTTTTTTTTAAATTTCTGTTTAAACATGCTTTTTCCCTCTAGTTTATTTTTTAAATATCTAATTTGTAATTTCTATTATCTATTTTTTACTGTCTTCTTTCCTATATTTTACATTTGTTTTTATTTATTTCTTTAAACAAATCGATTGTTAGTGATACAATTTTTCCCACTATTAGATGTTGATATTTGGAATGTTTTATTTAGAAATAGAAATTGTTAATCTAAACATAAATTCGTTTTTCTGGTTTTAATCCTCTGTAATTTTCTTTTGAGTCACTATCTATGCCCGACTTTAAGTACCCCTTTTATGGAATCCTAAGATAATTAAATATATATATATATTTAATATTATACTTTTTTATTTTATATGATTAATAAGATTAATTATACTAAAATTTCTTAAATACAACATTTAAAGTAATGCAATATTTAATAATTTTTGTTTGATTATTAATATTATTGGTACTTTGATATTATACTTCAACATAGGGGAGATACAAGACTTTTTCACATCTGCAATAAATGTATAGTCTTGTGCTGATGTCAGATTGAAAGGAAATAATCCCTGTAATGTTATTCTATCTCCTGTGAAAATGTGTTTATCTTTATCAATGGGTCTCTTTTTTTTTTGCAATATTTAGACATTTTTAGTTATTGTCCAGATTTCTTTCTGACAACAGGATAAATATTTAATAAAAGTCTTATAATAATTTATATTTCTTTCTTTTTGTGTATTTTTTTTTGTTTTCTTTCTTAAAAATAATATATTTATTAGCATTTCTATGATGACTCCTGACATACTCTGTGCAATCACATGTTCAACAAAAATCCATGGGGGGGGGGGATTTTCAATTCATATCTCCATTTTATATGTGATAGAAGTAAATATCAAATTTGTGGCTTCAACATGACAATACCTGTTATATATTACAATGTGTGTATTTTATGTGTTTTGTAAATAATATTTTAAAAAAATTATAATTTAAATAATTGTTTTGTGCAAAATGGTGTCATTTATTTAAGAATGCAAATCAATTTTTTTAGGGTTTAAAATTTTGTTTTGAATATCGATTTAGATATTGTTATACATTTTAATCAGATCACACAAGGTTACAAAGTTATCAGTGGATTGATATGAATGTGAAAAGGTGCAGAAAGTCTAATACATGCTCTGTGTTGCAGGTCTAATACCAAAGTACTCATTATTTTAAATTATTTATGTCTAATATTACAACTGTTTATTTAAGAATACAAATAATAGCAATTTTTACATTAATAAATAATAAATAGTTATGATCTTAGGTTATATTTAGACATCTAGGCAGAAGATTCTGATATCAATAACAATTATTAATTACATAAATTATTATATTGATTCTGGGATAATTTAAATATTAAAACATAAATTTCTACCTTTATGTGAGTCAAATATTGATCAACATTATTACAAAAGATTAAAGTTTTTATACCATACAAAAAGAATAGACATTTAACAGATCCATCCTAGTACTCTAATAAGAAGCAATAAAATATTGCAAACATATATTGAAACAGTTAGATCTGTTTCACCTATTATATTCTATAATAGTGTATTTCATTTCACTTAGATTGTGTGTGTTTCTTTAATTTAAAACTTTGAGTGTGCTTATAATATTGCCGAGTATGTGCATGTATAATTACCTTGTTAATTATAATATGAAAATACTTAAATATTTATATATGCACATATTCATTTATGTTTGTTAAAACTGAAGTAAACATAATGGTGTGTAGCTAGAATTTATGTATATAACAAAATAATAAGTTTAAATTTATAAAATTACTTATTTAAGTTTCAATATTCATTATAAATAATTTTCAGTTCTATTGTTTGATTAAAATTACACAAGCTGTAATTTTGTTTACAAGTTTTAACATTTCGTCTAAAAATAATCTTTTGGCTAAAATTTGACCCATTTAAAATTATAACTAAGACCAATTATAAAATTCAGTCAGGCATAAATTCATACTAAGTGCTGTTGCAAAACTCTAGGGAATATATCTTTGGCTCTGGATATAGCTATGATGCAAATTGGAATAATAGAGCTTTTAAGTCCAGATTTAACTATAGCAAATATTAAAAACTAAGTGGAAATTTAGTTAAAGGCAAAGTTCGAACCAGTAAACAAGTGATGTGGCAAGAGTAAAAGGGGGAGGGACCTACTGTCAAAAGTAGAATGTATAAAAAGCCTGTAGTAGCCATAAAAGGTTGTTGTTGTTGCTGCTGATATATTTCCTGAAAAACCAGTGCCAAAAATAATAAAAAAAGCCATTCCAGCATTAATTTAGCAAGCTGAATTCTAGAAAGCCATTACCCAAGCTGTTCAAATGATGACCATTGGCTAGAGACAATAGACAGCCATCTATTTGTCCCAGACAAGTTGCTACTGCAGGAGAGAACCATCAACCTCAGCACAGCCCATTCCAATGATGAAGAAGCTACACCTGTAATACCAGAGAGTTCCTGACCAAAGAATGGAGGAAAGTCACCACCTAAGTAAATTTCCCCAGCTGCATCCAGACTCAAATCTAGAAAAGCCACAGCCAATTTAACAGAGAGATGCACAAGAAAGATGCCTTGAAAGACTCACTACCAAGATTACTGGTAAATCATTCTGCAGAATATGTAATTTCATAACTAAACTCATTCTAAATGAAAAGCTAGCTAACTAATCAATCTTGTAATTAATTATATCATTTAAATGTTACACTAAACTGTTTATATTCAATTTATTTAAAGCTTAGAGCACTCTCAAAATTCTTGCTTGATCATTAATATTTTAAGTAAGCATAAATATTTAGTTTCTATAAAACCATTCAAACACATTTTTCATTTCTAAATTATAACTATCATTTTATACAATTTATTCTTATGCCATCTATCTTTAGTTTTAAGTTCATGTTTATTAATTTATGCTATGTTCATCAGAACAGAGTTTTGTAGATTAATAATTATCGGAGGCATGATTAAGCACCTTTTCATTAATTTAATGAGATTATTGTAATATAAAGAAATATAGGCAAAACTCCCTTCTGAAATCAAACTATTATTTACACTAGAGTGAATCAGTTACTTATAATGCCCAAAATAAGTTATTTAAAACACAACTTTTCCACAGGTCATTTAAAGTGTATATTTGCACAAGTTATTTAAAATATATATTTTACATATGTTATTTAAGACGCATATTTTGCGTATGTTATTTAAAACTCATATTTGCATAAGTTATTTGAAATTGATATTTTACGAGTTATTTAAAATTAATATTTGAGTAATTTATTTAAGAATCAATATTTTGCATGAGCTATTTAAGAATCCATATTTGATGTAGATTATTTAAAAATCAGTTCGTTTGATATTAGAGGTAAATTATACAACATATAATTAATGTTTTAAGTTCTAGTAAATCTTTAAACTTTTGCTATAACTCCATTTAATTAAAGATTAAGAAGCTATGCAGAGACCTTTAAATCAGATTCTTATTATTGCCTTTATCATGTGACTTAATAATCTCATTTATGAACTGACCGGTGGTAGTAGCACTGAAAGAAGTTAAGATTTTGGCATAATTAATTTATGAAAATATTAAATTAGCATTGCGAATATATTGTTAGTTAGCATAAATATGCATCTCTCCTTGCTATACCCATAAGGGCCTACATCCAGATTGTTTCCAGATCAAGTCATGCCTCAAAAGTTTAGGCAAATGTGACATTTATTTGTATTTAAAGGAACCAAAGTATTCCACAGGGCTTGTAAGCCACTGTTTTGCTCACTTGACTAAGAAGACCTCTTCATATTATAGCAAGCAGACTGGTCTGGGGAACCATTTACTAGGTAATAAACCTCAATTAAGAACACATTTGAGGCACACTTATTTTGATACTATAGTTTATAATGCACTAGAATCTGATGTTCAACTGCCACACCTCAGTTCAGCTTCCCTAGAAAGTAACTTCGGCTTTGATTCGATTCGGAATCTGAGTTAATGCGTTTATCTGTGTAGCATTTATATACATCACGCAAATATCATAATAGTTGGGTTTAAACTTAGTAAAAATAATAACATTTCTCTGTCAGTTACCAATAAATTGATCACTCTAACTATTACTGAATTCCACTATATAGAACATGGCATGTTATGATGTAGAAGATGGTATGGGCATATTAAAGTCATAGACCAATTAGACATCTGTAACCCTGAGTATTCACTCATTTGCATGTGAGCACTATAATTTGCTTTATTAAATCATTTGTAACCCTGAATATTCACTCACCTGCATGTGAGCCAACTATACCCAATTTATTTTGCTTTATAACTTATTGTTACATTAAATTTATGAAATATAAATTTATCTCAGTCTCTATTCTTGCTCATTACTTTATGAATTACTAGTTAAGTTATATAATATGTAATGGGGCAGTGTCTCATGTTTTACTGCTTTGCTATTGCTGGAACATGAATAAAGAGATATCAAATGTAACCTCAGGTATGTCATTTGCAATGGGTGGACTTGGAAGCACAAGTAAGAGAGTTGAGGTATGATCAGACATAGGATATTACTATCCCGACTTGGTCAGCTTTTGGTTCTCTAGCTCGGACTCTCGGTCTATTGAGCAAATGTACAAACCTGACCATTAGAATATTATTGATTAAAAACTAAAGATTGCTTTAGTTTTTTTTTCTTAATTTCTAAAAGTGGTCAACTAGAGTTATTCCTTTCTATAATAGTCAGAATCAGAAAAAAAATGTATCATATAAATCAATAAAATGTATATACACACAGAGGCAAAACTCTCCAAACAGTAGCACCATTTAGTGCAAGTCAGAGTAATCTATGGATGCATTGATTAATATGGCTTGCATTGAGTGGTGCTACTGTATGGAGAATTTTGCCTCTATGTAAGCAGCTTGTTTGTGTAAGCATAAAGAATGGTGATCATGTGATGTTTAGTGGTTTAAAGATGCATGTAATTGATTTTGCTAAATAATATTTCAATCACAATATCTAATATCAATCACATATAGTTCAATATATGTGAGTAAAAATGCTGTTAAAGTAGAAATAATGTACAGACACTAATTTCATTCTTTAGAATCTAAAGGCTTATGATGATGGTATTTATAAGTGACCTGTAAGTTAGGTGTCAAAAGGCCATACCAATGCACAAAACAGTATTTTGTATTGTAAAGATAATATCTGCGTAGCTTATGATAAATAAATACTATAGTAAAAGGTCTCAAGTTATTCTTTCAAAGAAAATTTAGTCCTAAACTTCAGGTCACAATATTTAACAGCTCATCAGAACAAATTTTAATGTTATATTTAGATTAATGGTAAAGTGGAAATGAAAAATGTGGTAATAAAAACAAAACAAAAACAAAATATTGTTTTAACTTTTAGTTAGTTTTTATTTTTTTAGTTGATATGTTACAATATTAACACGGTACTTTTTTTAAAGATAAATTTTATACTTGAATCTGCATTATATATTTCTAAAAACCCACAGCTAGAATTCTTTTTCATATCTTATTGTTAATATGTCAAATTTATTAAGCACAAGCAAATAATATTATAATAACGTGAAAGGCTTAAACCTTCAAAACCTGCACCTTAAACATGCTAACGTACAGCCAATCAGATGTAATAATAACTGCACGTGGACCTCTTAATTCTGAAACACAAGACAGAATTATCAGAAAAAGATGGGACCCACCTTCTTTTATGTCTTAATTTATATATAAATAAGCTGGACTCAAGCATTTCGAACTATGAGTGTGAAACTTAAAATACCTTCACATTTAATTCACTAAATATTATATATAAATAAACAATTTTGAAATCTTTTGATTTACTATGCAGCAATTTTTAAATCTAATGAAATGATAGTAACAAATGTAAATATATCAAATTAAGAGGTCCACATGCAGTTATTATTACATCTGATTGGCTGTACGTTAGCATGTTTAAGGCACAGGTTTTGAAGGATTAAGCCTTTCATGTTATTATATCTTATTGTTGAAAAAAAACACTGTCTTTTGTAAAAGGAATGGCGATCTAATAAAAGTGTTCCATTTTTTGTGATCAAGTATTAATTCAGGAAACATTGAAATATTTTCAAATTGTATACATTAGCTAGAATTACATGATCATTCAAAAGTAGACATCAGATACCACCAAAAATATTATTTTTAAGGCAAGCTTAATTTATCATTTAAAATGATGTTTAATCTTATTCTCATCTTTTCTCTATTCACATCCTATAGGTATTATTTACTAAAACAACATGATCATGTGAACAACACAACTGCATACTTCTGCATATGGTCTTTTTGTTTTCTTTCTATCTTTATACAGACACATACATATACAAAATTTTTAATGCACCATATCTATATTATTTCCACCACACTCCCCTCTTTAAATAAAGAAATGTGGGATTATAGCTAAGAGAATATAGTTACAGGGCATTTAAAATATTTTATATAGATTTTAGCTAGTGTTATGTATTGTTTCTTTATATATATTGAAATGAATGTTTTGATAGGCAAAAGATGTTTTACAAAACATGTTTTTGCAAGCAACCATATTAAATTCAATAATATTTAATAAATATATTGATGTTTCAACAAGATAACATTTGCCCTTAACTGTTTTTTTACGTAGTTGAAGGCAAGTGTTATCTAACATCAATATATTTACTTCAATATTATTTTATTAAATATGGATGATTCCAAAAACATGTTTTATAATATATATATCACTAAAAAAACAATCACACTTAGACAATCCTAATATCAATAACAACCAACAGTTTCAAGCTGTTGCCAAGGCAATCTCCTTCAACAATAAAGGTGGACCTTTATTGTTGAAAGGAAGTTACCTTGGCAACAGCTTGAAATTGTTGATTATTATTGATACTGGGATTGTCTAAATATTGATTGTTTTTTAATGATTACTTACAACCCTATTTTGCCTTGAACATTATTACACTTATTATATATATATATATATTGTACCACTATTTAAGTGTTACAAATTTTATAATAAAATTTTAAGATTAAAAGTTTTAAAAGAAGTCTTGTTTAATTTTGTTGTAAAAACCTGGCGTATATGGCTGGAAGGAAAATGAAGAAAAAAAAAGAAAGTTGTGTAATTACTTTTAGAAGTGTACTAAGTTTTTAAAAAAAGAAAAATAGGAAAACAATTAAAAGGGGGAGGGAGAAATTTAACTAAGTAAAGGTTTAAAATTAAAAAAAAAATCTGTTACATAAAAACTAAAAATCGCTTTCTTATCATTTATTTAAGACTGAGGTAATGTGTATGTGGATTTTGAAAGTAGATATGTGTGCATATAAAAAGAAGTTGAATTTAAAAAGAAAACGGAATGTAAAGTTTGTAACATAAAAATTAAGTTAAATTCAAAGATGTCTACAAATAAACAATGGGAAATTAAAAAGTTAGATCTTATCCTAAATAAATTAATCTAATAAGAAATATGAATGAATAATAGGAATTTAATTAATAAATTTAGTCATCTGCAGATCAGATCTTTATGCAGTATTATTCCAGTCTGTAAAAAAAATAAAACTTATTTTTGTGAGCGCCAAGAAAACATGTTACTAATCAAAAGTCAAAGTATGCCACTGTACTCCAATCTTTGACCGCCCTAGAATATCTGAAGGTCTCTAACTAGCCGCAATGAACATATAACAACCTGAGCTATTTGAACATATGTCTGCCAGAATAAAATTAAGCAAGGAACCACATTAGTCAGCTATCCAAATTCCAACTGGTTGGTACAACACACATCACACAGGAGAAAGAGTGATCCAGCCAGAGGAATACATATCTCAAAAAACCTATAGGTAATATTAATTATTTTTTATTCCCATTACTATTGATTCAGTAATTTTTTGGTAAGTATGGTATGCTGTTTTTATGTCATAATACTTTAGAATACATTCAATATTGTTTTAGTTTCATTTATATAAGGAATGCTCTAATAGGTGTTTTTGATTCTTTTGGTTTCTTATTATGATTGTTTTGGGCTTGAATTAAGGCTTGGAATATAGTTCCATTATTATAACCATTAGCTAATAAAACATTACTTACAATTTACTTCTTCCATATATGATTTATCTGAAAGATTAATTGCTCAGTGTTTTGGATCCAGGAAAGATCTGAGCTGGATGATAATAGGAATGAAATTAAATGTATCTGTATATGTGTATATAGTTTCTGAAAATGGAAACAGATTATTTTATTTCTCAGAGCCAAGATCACCAAGAAAAGGAAGTTATTCATCAATCTCTGATTACATTGTAAATATGATATGAAGATAAATATGATATGTAAAAAGTAATCATATAATTTACCTTTACCATGTATTCCATAAACAAATTAGCTTTAGCGTCAATATTTTTAATACTTCTTCTTTTAGTCAGATATATAGATAACACATTATCATCTGAAAACATGGTGAAAATAAATTATATGATTTCTCACATATAAATATCTAACTTCACATCACACTGGAAGACAAGATTGATGGAGAATGTCACTTTCTTGATGTGTTTGTCACTTTTCTATTTTCAGAAAAATAAAAAAAACCAGATACCTCAATTTTTCATCCCATCATCATCCATGTCAGATCTTTCTGGAGCCAACACTCTTTCCACTAGAGCAATTAATCTTTTTGATAATTAATATCTAGGAGAAGTAAATTATAGAAGTGAAGTTTGATTAGCTAATGGTTATAATAATAAAATTATACATCAAGCTTTAATGCAAACCCAAAACAATTACAATAAGAAGCCAAAATAAGAAACAATTAAAACTACAAACAATATTGGATGTATTTTAAAATGCTATAATACAAAAATAGTATATAATATCTATCAAAATTTAGTAACTTTCTTTTCAAGTTTAAAGTCAATCCCACTTGAAGCATGTAAGATTTATGAAATCTCATATGGATTTTGTAAAGCTTCTTATCAGATTATGAGCAATAAATGCATTAGTACAAGAAGAGATGAATATATTAATGAAATTGAGCAATATTTATCATCAGCAGCATTCTCACTCCACACTATAGATTCAGGTCATAATATTAATTTCTCCAACACCATAATATTATCCAGATATGACATGTATGTCAAACAATCCACTGAGATCCTTAAAAGGCAAAATTGTATCAACAAACATGATAATACTTGTAAAATACTTTCTATTTGGAACAATCAAAAAAACACGTTAATCTGAACAGTTTCTTATTTTTATTATTTTATTTTAAAAAAATTTTCTGTACCTGTTTTTCCACTGGTGGTACTTTCAATCTTGTTATATGTCAATATTTACAATGCCTCTATAATTATTTGTATTTATTATCCAGTTGATGGCTGGTGTGATCCAGCCAGAACATCAGTATATTAATACAATAAATCATACATGGAGGAACCTGTATAATTTATCATTTATATCTCCACTGGGGAAAATCTTCACTATAACACACACGCATATTACTAACTTCAACAGCACATAAAGAAGTTACCATTGCTCAAATATGTAATATTTGGGATTATATATCACAGAACACAGTTCAAATCCATAAGGAGTTATTTTAATCAAATTGCAAATACAATTTTACTTTTCATTTACCAATGCCTATTTATTCAGTCTGACAAAAGGAGAATTCATCTTTCATCTGATCTTTAACCATATATATTGTAAATAAATCAATGTTGATAACTGAAAAGACTGAAATTTATTATTACTGGTGATCTTAATTTAGATATTAAACAAGTCAGTTTAATAGTCAAAATAAGAGTCATAGATCACATGACCCAATTCTTTTAAGCTTCTAAGATATAAACATGAGACGATTGACAATTCCTCAACAAGCTTTGTGATAAATGCTTAGCCAGAGAAAGCATTTAAAATATCTCTGTCAGGAACCCCCCCCTGCAACCTCTGACCATGGTTTCATGCTTTGGCATTCCTCAGAAAGGTGCTAGGATAGAACACACTCATTCAAAATACCATTACTCAGAATTATTTTGCAGGCAAACCCATAATGAGCCATATATATATATTGTAACGTTTATTTACATACATTGCAAATATATTGGCATTTGGTAAAAGCTAAAAAAATAAAGGTAAATTTAGATTTTTTTTAGACTAATTTTTTTTTTTAAAAAATAACGTACAATGAAGGTTTAATTATTCTTTCATTTTTTTTATGTAAGTAGAAATAAAAGTAGAATTGGAGAGAACAAAAGAATTCCAAAAGTAAAATAAAAAAGATAAGAGAAAGTAAAAATATTTTGGCTAATTAAAGATGGCCAAAAAACTTGATAAGAAAAGAGAACTTTATAACGTAAATTTTATAAAGAATCTACAAGATTATGGACCAAAAAACGCCATGATAATAGCATGTGCAGAAGTCTGAAAACTGGACCTCGGATATAAAAAGGAGGGATTCAGTTGGAAGAACGTCTTGGTTTAGCTGATATTCTTTCGGTTGGTTTTGGATTAAAGAATCCAGACCACTCTATGATGAAAAAGTTATTCATACGAGAGTAGACCGGAGCTTTAGCTGACATCATTACCAATGGACACCAGAGAAGCTTACACGACTAGCCTATGGAACCAGCACCAAGATCAACTAATAATCAAAGGCCGTGAGCTCAATTCAATCCCGAAAAACTATGCATAGTTATCTACTACTGAATTCACAAAACTTACCAGTAAGTAATGCTTCATTACTCCTGATTGTGACCAAATTAAACGTTTTCAAACAATTTCTAAAAGTATGCTTAAACAATCCCGATAGAGACATTAAATTTCTTGTGCAAGAGACATTCATTATTTAGTAACTTTCTAGAAAAAATTTGGAAGTGAGCTATAATTGTAAAATTGTTTTTTATTAATTGATTCACATCTGAATTGTGTTCTCTCCAATTTATTTGATAAATAATTGCCTTTCAAATTTTATTTTTTAATCTATTATAATAAAAAATACTTCTAATACCAATTTTCATTTGTGCATTATTAATAATAGTTATTATTTTTTATTATTAAATTTATTATTAGTTTAAGAAGATTTAAGAATGTAATTTACCTTTGCCAATATGTTTGAATATGCCCAGGAATAATAATCTTAAAAAAATAATTCTCGTTATGGTATGTTGTAATACCGATTAGTTTAAAAATATCTTTTCTTTTTAATTTTCGAGATGCTATGTGACGGTTCAGTGGGTTCTTGCAGAACTCTGGTGCCTTTCAAATAAATTAAAAGCTGATGTCATTGATAGCATAATTCTCAACAATTACAAGGCTGAGTTGATCAGGAAATATAGCTATGTTTTTAATAGAAATCGAAATACAACTTTCTTCTTTTTAACATAGCTTGATCAACTCGCACGCAATTTATATTAGCGTGTAGAGGCCTAGCAAAACGAAAAATGTTATAATATATATATATGCAGGCTCATCAGAAAAAATAATAATTTTGAAACTAACATAACAGCTTACATGAAAAATATGATTACAAGATTTTAATGGATTGGCAGACTGTTCCTAAAAATTGTTATATCTTCTTAAACTAGTATGAAAGGAGAATACAAATACAATTTGATAAAAGTTACCACCATCTTTTAGATCAGAACTCAGATATTATTGGATTACATATAGAATGCCATCCCTTTTCTGCTCATTGTCAGTTTAATCTGAAAATCTAAAGTTACATAAGTGTTGATATCATTGTTAAAATCATATTTATATGGATAAAACTGGGCAGTGCATTGACATTTTCATTAGAACCTATAGAAGTCATATTAAATATCTGAAATACTTTCACCCTTATCCTAAAACTATATGGATATAAATACATTGTATATACTAAAAATAATAAACATCTATTTGTAAGCAAATAAGGCAATTCTAACTCCAATGGATTCTAGTCCTTGCAATATCTTCTCAGTAGAAACATTAAGAAGGTCTTTGGTATGATCCAGGGTGTACCTCTCGCACAAAAGTCACTCAAATTCATCATCAAACATTTTAAGAAAATATATATATATTGCTTATAATACTTTTTTCATATACCCTTCAATGCAAACAAATTTTCTTAAAATACTTCTTTATTTTCCTTACAGTTTCGACTGTCCAGCAGTCTTCATCAGATCTTTATCCATCCTCCTCTGCTTTAACTAAAACAAAAAATTTGTTTGCATTGAAGTGTATATAAAAGAAGTATTATAAATGATATATATATGAATATATGAAGATATGCAAAGAAAATGAAAGACACAAATAAAAGAAGATACTTCTGATCTTAAGGTATCTTCTGATCTTAAGAAAACTTAGCAATGTTAATTTATTTTACATGATCAATGAAATGATGGCAGGATTTTATAATAATAGCTTCTATAGTATCACATCCAGCAAATTGAAGAACATATTAATTGGTTTTATGATGTTGGCATTGTATTTTCAAAATTTTACAGAACATTCTTAAACCAACCTTTTCTAATGTCTTGATCTGGTACTAATAGGATGTCCATGTTTCACATCCATACAAAAAATTAGGTAAAATAGCAGCTCTATATACAGCTAATTTAGTTGCAATAGTTATTTTCTTTTAATAAAGTACCATATCTCTTAACTTTTTAAAAGCAGCAGCAGCATATCAAAGTCTGTTGGAACTGAACATCTACTGCCACCTAGGTATAAACTACCAAGTTATTTAAACAAGCTTTCATTTCTCTTAGATCCTAGACTTACAGTAAGCTGATGATTGTTCTACTATCACCATTTCAGAAGATAATTTACAAAATGTACTAATGTTTTGAATGTAATATATAAGGATTTATTAATTTTTAATATAGTACATACAGTGGGGAAAAAGAGAATAAACAAAAAACATAAAATATCACATGATCATCTTTTTTATGCTTACACAAACTGTTTAAACAGAGACAAAACTCAACATACAGCAGTGTCACTCAGTGCAAGCCAGAGTAATCAGTGGATGCAAGAAGGTTTGTGCATAAAATCCCTATCTAGTGCCTACTCATCCAATATCCCCAGACTAGGCTAAATTCTACATACAGTAATGCCATTCAGTCCAAACCAGAGTAATCATGGGATGTTTTTACAGTAAAAATATATTTTTAAAATTTAATCATAAGGCTTTATGATTTAGTAACAAAATAAATTTGTTTCAGGTTCCAATCAAGTTTAGAATTGTTTTTAAGGTACTCAGGTCAAAACCAACATAGCTAATATTCAATACTGATCGGTAATTAGACGTCTTGCTCTTTTTAGCCAGAGGGTCAAATATTGACAGACCTACAGTTAAACTTGCAATACATGAGAATTAAAAAGCCTGTGTGTAATGTTTTTTTACTTTACTGTTTTTCTATTGAAGAAGGTTTTCATTGGGAAACGTAGTAAAGTGAACTATTTAAAGAGTATTTCCTCTTTGTAAATTGCTGTTAAAAATTAGCCATTTTTTATTGTTATGTTAAATATGTTATTAAAAATTATTTTAAATATTTATTTATAAAAATATAGTTAATATGTGTATACAATTTTATACGTATTTTTAATATGTATTTCACAATATTTTTATAAAATTGTTAAATCTAATAATAACCCTCAAATTTAAGAAATGTTTTGATTAATTTTTTTTTATTACAGTAATACAGCATAAAAAATCATTACGTAATTGTCTGAAACTATTTTTTACATAATTAATATTATAAATTTTATTAAACGCTTTCTTCATAGCGTAAGCTTGTGTTTAAGACCTGTAGAGGTCACTACCTTCGAATTTTTCAGACGCTTATTCCTAAGGTTACAGCCTTAGTATATATTACATAATTAATATTGTAATAGTGGATATTATTTCTGTCTGCAATAATGATAATAAATCTTTATTTTATTCAGCTTTAATACATTCTGTAAACAGTTATAATTATAATTTGAAGCAATTTTAATAGTAATAATAATTAATAGTAAATTCAAATTATGTGTTTATTGATAACATCAAAAACCAATCCACTTATGCATAAATATTAACAATACTTTGAATGTAAATTTAAAAAATATTAAAATCTACACTGTTTACTGTATTCTCAATTCACTCCCCCAAATATAAAAAATCAAATTCTCAATTTTTATTATTCTTTTACAATTGTGTTCACAAAGTACTTAATTTAGTCAAGCGTTGGTGGCCTAGATGTTAGCATAATTGCCTTCCAAGCAGCTGGTCGGGGTTCGCTTCCCGGTCAACGCTTAGACATATATATATAAAAGTACTTAATTTACTCATTCATTTTGAAACCAAATACACTACTCAATTCTTATCAGCCACGTATAAATATCTAAATAACAGGGATTTCTTAATTTTTAATTTTGCAATGGAATTTTTTAAAGAAACTTATTAATATTAACGGGTTCATTAAAGCTTACAATGTAGTTATAATATTGTGCTGCTAGAATAAATTATGTTAAAGAGTAATTATCAGGGCCTTACTAACAATGATGATAATGAAATATTATTAGGCATAATATACTGTTGCTAAGTTAGTATGATTTCCTGCGGACAGATATCTTAATATATATATATATACGTGAAAATAGCTGCTAATATTAACAACTTTGATTTCAAATATATATATATATTTGGTAGCATTCTTATAATTTTATTCTAAATATGTGTTTACTTCTTCAATTACTTTATTTGCCTCTTGTTTTACTATAGCAGAAAAAAAAAAAGTGATTCTATTTGTATAACATTTATGTTCTCATCATTATTTACTAACGTCTAGTATTTGAATAAGGTAATCATAAGAGCTTAGTATACTTTTTAAAAATAATTTTTAATAAAATTACTTATTATTGAATCGAATGTAAAAATGGTACCGCTAACTCCTGAAATTAAGACCATAGTTCAAACATCATATAAATAAGAGTGTACATTATATGTTTAATTTGTGTCTTCGCCATAATCTTATAAAATTTAACTTCAATCACAATTAATCCATTACATTATTTTAAATTTGACATCTATTCCAGGAGTTAATATTTATATAGTTTTTGTTAATCATTTTTATTAAAAAATACATACCGCTTATTTCCGTTTATATTGATGTGTTTGCAGAAGAAAGGAATTTATATTTAAAAAGTTTATTATCATTAGTTTTAATTAGAGGGGATTCGAACACAGACTTTCAAGCTTTCTTTAGTCATCCATTCCATCTTATGCAACCGATACACATGACCACATAATGCCAAAAAATAACGACATCTAGTATATAATATACTTGTATTTAAATATTATTAGTTTTGAAACTTTTTACAGTAATATATTCATTTGTAAAAAAAAAAAAACCATTTAAAATTATGAATAAAATCGAGTATAGAAATTGGTTTATAAAATAAAATAAAATCTTTCAAATGGTTTTACATTATGAATACATTTAAGTAATAAAATTTTCTTCTTCCTTTTCTTATATATTGATTTCTATATTTACATATCATACCATTTCCAAATTTCATATACACTTCAATAATACCATTTTTTATATCAAAACTTTATTCTGTAAGAAATATTGATATAGAAATTGTTTCATAAAATAGAATAAAATCTTCCAAGTGGTTTTGTATTGGGGAAAGACTACTGTTAACATCATATGTACCATGTGTGATTTAGTGTAAGGGCAAAATCTAAAAGCATAAGATCCATAAACAACTGGTGCATAATGTCACTTTCGATATTCAAAATGCTTATGAACTCCTAGCAATACAACATATGATTATTTTACATATTCTATGCATTAATTTGCATGAAGATAGGCTGGAAACAAAATAGGAATCAACCATGTAATTAATTATTTTCAAGAATATATTTATTGCTTAACTTTTATCAACACGGGTTAAAATTTAGCATAAATGTTAATCAAATTAAAACTAAAAGTTTGGGAAGGCATTTAATAATTAGTATAGTTATTGTATATGATGAAGAATTATTTTTATGAAAACAAAAAGATTATCATATTAATTAATATGCTTAAGACATCATTCTATTTGTGAACTATATAAGAAGGGAAAATGAATTTAATGATTATACATTGAAATGAAATAAGAAAGAGAACGTAATCTATTTTATATTAGCATAAAATGTTTTTAATGGGAGTTAATGTTTGATTTGGTCAGCAAGGATTCAAAAGGATAAGGTTGATGCTCGAAAAACTTGAACTTCAACCTAAGGGAAAGTTATTTTCATCACTTTACATCAGTGGTGCCCAACCTTTAACTTGACGCGAGCCAGTTGAGAATTTAAAAAAAATTGGGGAGCCACAATTATATATTACATTTTTCATATTACATTTATAAACATGGTACTTGGGTACTAAACCTGCAATGTAGGGAGATAGGTGGGGGGGATGGCCTATTCACATTGGTATCAATCCGCCGTTTCTAATGTGGCCAAAATAACGTGTACACGGATCTTTCTCGATGAAAACATCAATATATACAGCAAAATATATATGTGTACACGAATCTATCTCGATAAAAACAACTATTTACAGCATTAAACATCAATATATATATATGCAGCAAAATATATACGTGTACACGGATAAAAACAACTGTTTACAGCACTAAACATCGATATATACAGCAAAATATATACGTGTACATGGATCTATCTCGATAAAAACTATTTCCAGCACTAAACACAATATATATACAGCACCAAACCAAACGTCTACAAGGATCTTTCTCGATAAAAACAACAATATATACAAGAGCACTAAACACAATATATATATAGCACCAAACCAAACGTGTACAGCAAAAAAAAAAAAATGGTGTTTGTATTGTAAAAATGTTTATTTTTTAGTGTGTGCATGTGCCATCAAGGAACATAAAATATTTTATCAATTTTTTTTGAAGAGTGCAATTCGAGCCACATTAAACAGTTACGCGAGCCACATGTGACTCGCGAGCTACGGGTTTGGCATCCCTGCTTTACATTATAGTTATAGTTTTGGCTATTCCTAGTGATGTTATTGCACTATATCTACCCAATTGCCACTTATTATTCATATTATACTATTCATGCCATTAGTTAAAAATTTTAGACCACCTTAAAGATTCAAACTCAAGCCAACATTCTATTACAGCTCAAGTAGTATTTCCTAATGAGGATGAATAATAGATAAAAGCTCTAGTTAGAAATCTGACAATACCATTACTGCCTATATTTTATAAAAGAAAACCCCATATGGTTTGGCAGAGGACTTGAGATTGGGAGGTACCTAGATTGATTTCCTGTCATTCTAACTCCTTATGATCTCCCGAACAATAAAGCTGTTAACACTTTGCTTTATGAAAAGAATGAAGAAAATAGTTTAATTAATATCACCAAATTCAGATTACATACATTTTAGTTTAGTTAATATAATGTTTAAGAACTGCATTAAAAGATAGTTTATAAAAGTTTTATTAAAAATAGTAAATATTTGAAGTACATGCACTTTTCACATACCTGGAACCTAATTGTAAATATAAGGGTTTTAAATTCAGACCCTCAAGTGCCCTTCAACTATCCATACTATCTCATATCACTGATACATATGACCACATACATGCAGAAAAGGTAAATAATCAACAATATAGGTATTTCAAGTTGGGCTTTTCATGATCAGATTTTCCAATGGTATGGATGGCTGAAGAGTTGGAGGTTGGAGTGGATTGAAGCCTGTCCATTAAAGTATGAAGATTTGCTATCTTAATATAAACTGAGCACTGGTAATCTGGACCAACTGATGAGTGCTGGTTTAGCATGAAATATTTACACTGGGGATTATTTATCTTTTCTTCATGTATTTGGTCATGTGTATCAGTAGTATGAGATAGTATGGATAGTTGAAGGGTGCTTGAAAGTCTGAGTTCAAATCCTTTATCGTTAAAAAAGTAAAGAAATTAAAGATCTACTTTTAAAACTAATACAGGTGTACAAAGACTACTACAAATAAAAATTTCTTCATAAAAATATATAAGAATAGAAAAAAAATTCCTTTAAAAGAATATTTATGCAAGAAAACTCACTAAAAGACTTAAATATGTTTCGAATAAATATTTTTTAAAAAATAAAAATTCCTGCCTGTGTGAATGTAAAAAAATAAGAATATTCCAGATCAATATTACAAATGAATATTTTATTCTATTTAATTTACTTAAAGTGAAGGAAGATTATGTCAATTGAGTGAAGAATTTATCTAATATTAAATCAGTCAGTGTGTCATAGTTTTCAAAATTGTAAGACGATGAAGAGAAAATCAAATTTCGAAAAGTTACCATTTAGTTTATCTTGAAATATGATTATTTTTTCTACAGTACAGACTTTTTCATACCTGCACTTATATATGTAATATATAGGGGATTTGAACTCAGACTTTCACACGACCCTCAAACATCCATGCTATCTCATACCGCTCATACACTTGATCACCCACATGTCAAAAAGATAGATAATCACCAATATGCATATTTTGTGCTAAACCAGCACTCGTCAGTTGGTCCAGACTATTATCTCTACACATATATACAATCAAAGCTCAGCTTACATTAAGATAGCCAGTCTTCAGACTTTAATGGACAGGTTTCAAACCACTCCAGCCCATAACTCTTCAGCCATCCATTTTATGGAAAATCTGACAATGGAATGCTCAAAGCCCACCTTAGTGCCAACCTTCTTATCCTATCCATGTTGACCACAATTTACTCTGATCCCTCATGTACAGGACATAATCCATTTTCATACATATATGAGGAGTGGGCAGACCTTAAAGCACTATATTTTTGAAATATGATTTTTTTTCTACAGTACAGGCTTTTTCATACCTACATTTATGTATGTAATATATAGGGGGGTTGAACTCAGACTTTCACATGACTCTCAACTATCCATGCTATCTCATACCACTGATACACTTGATCACATACATGTCAACAATATAAATAATCACCAATATACATATTTCATGCTAAACCAATACTTGTCCATTGGTCCAGATTATCATCTCCACACATATGTGTGTGATCAAGTGTATCAGTGGTATGAGATAGCATGGATGGTTGAGGGTTGTATGAAAGTCTGAGTTCAAACCCCCTATATATAAGTGTAGGTATGAAGCATGAAATATGTATATTGGTGATTATTTATATTGTCAACATGTATGTGATCAAGTTTATCAGTGGTATGAGATAGCATGGATGGTTGAGGGTTGTGTGAAAGTCTGTGTTCAAGCCCCTATATATTACATATATAAGTGCAGGTATGAAAAAGCCTGTACTGTAGAAAAAACATATTTCAAATTATAGTGCTTTAAGGTCTGCCCATCCCTCATATATGTATGTAAATGGATTATGTCCTGTACTTGAGGGGTCAGAGTGACTTATGGTCAACATGGGTAGGATGAGAAGGTTGGCACTAAGGTGGGCTTTGAGCATTCCATCATCAGATCTTCCATAAAATGGATGGCTGAAGAGTTGTAGGGTGGAGTGGTTTGAAACTGTTCATTAAAGTATGAAGATTGGCCATCTTAGTATAAACTGAGCTTTGATTGTATATATGTGTGGAGATGATAATGTGGACCAACTGATGAGTGCTGGTTTAGCATGAAATATATATATTGGTGATTACTTATCTTTTCGACATGTGTGTGATCAAGGCTAGCAGTGGTATGAGATAACATGGATGGTTGAGGGTCATATGAAAGTCTGAGTTCAAACCCTCTATATATTAAATATTGGAATTATAAATGGAGTGGTATTATTATAAATACAAAATGGATGATAACATCACCATGTTGATGGTATATAAGCTAGAATGGTAAGCATAATTATTTATTATAGTGGAAGAAAACTAAATGCATATGCCCTGCACTGTTTGGCATAATTGATAGAGCATGAGACATGGGATCAAAATGTTTCAGGATAAATTCTGGACCTCACAGATTTGGTGCTCAAACATCTTGTGAACTCCTGAGAAATAGAACCATATATTTTTACTAAATGCATATAATGCCAATTTATGCCCCAGAAAATTTCCATTGTGATAAATAATTTTTATTTAGATGATTACACAAAATAGCATATCAAAAATATTATGGAAGGTATTAGTGTTGCAACTGAAAAATTATTGAAAGACATGGAACTCTGGGTAAATTTGAATATGGCGACAGAAATGAGAATGGGCACAGACTTTTGGAGCTTCAGGAGAAAAATTCTTATATGCTATTATTTTTGGGGGAAAAAATTGCTAAATGAAAAGAGTCATTAAATGAATCAAATCAAAGTACTGCAAACTGGGATTGTATTTTGATTAGCTAAACGTATATTTGAAGATTGTATATTTTTAATTGTTTTAACACAAGAAATGATTATTAATTATGAGAAATATGATACATAATTAATACAAAGCTAGAAACTATTAAAAGACAGTATTAACAGTCGGGAGTCCTAATCATCAGAAACATTCCAAGAATTAAAAATAAAACTTGCAAATCATTTAATAATATTAATAGACATCAAAAATAGTTCAGACTAGAATGTTATCAATAAGAAAATAACTGACATTATACTAAGAACTGTAAGAAATACAAGAAATAGTAATTTATTTTAAAAATTTTAACTGAAGTAATGCAATGTACGAAAAAAAAGGAATATGAAAATATTTGAAAATGACCTATTAAAAAGGATTGAATATCTGGAATTTTATAAAATCTAAGAAAAAAAAAACAATAACAGATATTAAAAAAATATAACTGTGCATCGATGAGAGTAGAAAAAATAAAAATTTTAAAAGGATAACACATCATCTTGATATTGAAGGAGAGTAATGGAAGAATGAACTATTACCAAAATCAGATATGACATCATGAAATTAGAAGAATTTTACAAAGAATTATAATAGAAAAATAAGACACAAAATAACATTTATAATTAAAACATCTGTATTGTCAATTATTCTAAATAAAGAGTCAGGTTATACAATTATATCTGTAATGAAAGGAAAAGCTTCAGGTAGTAATGAAATTATTATTGATATCTTACAAGAAGCAGATGAAAAAAAATTGTTCACATATTTAAATAACAAATATCTCTGCCTAACATCAACATATAATATAGATTCATTACAACACAGAAATATTCCAACCAAATTGAGTACAACAATACATAATATACATTCAATACAACACAGAAATACTTCAACCAAATTGAAAAATGGTTATGGGTTAACTATGGTTAAATAATATGAAAAATATGAAATTAATCCACCTCCATGAAATATCTGATGTCATTATGTTGATAATAACATTTTTTGTACGATTACGTGGTGAATCTGTACATACACCAACAATATAGTTTCTTCAATTAAATATTACTATAGAATTAAAAGCTAACAACAAAAAATTGACAGTCATAGATGTTTTTGTGACAAGACTATTTTACAACAACATCAAAACTGTTATTTGTGGAAAAACTATGCACAAAGAAAACATTTAGCTTATACTTCCAATCATCATAGAAATGCAAAAGAAACAAAGTTACATTGTAATTATGCATCAGAACAAAAGAAATTTATTCACAAGATGGTGATTTAGAAAAAGGAAAGTTCAACATAAAACAAAGACTCATAATAAATGGTCACCCAGCATCTATTATTAAGAAAAGCTTAAATGGTCAACAATAAGAAAAAGCAAAAATAATAAATAGGTAATATGGTGTACCCATTTATACAGGAATAACAGTCAATGTTATGCAAATCTAGGGCCAATGTAATATAACTTACTGAAGCCATAGTACATGGTCATGAATCATAATCTGTACAAAACATAAACTTAAAGTGCTGAAAAACAAGAACTGCATCTACAAAATATGTCAATGTAGAAGGACATGTCAGAGGAATAAGCTGTCATCAAAAATGATCTTAAGTCAGGATGAAATGTTTTCTGAAGGTATGTGATGATAGTATTTTAGTTGTATTTATTTGCTGGACTATTTCCATCACCTAATATTAAATATAGAAGATGAAAATGAATACAGCATAAAGTAAAGTTTAGGAAGAAAGATAAACAGGAGCATCCAAAACAGCACATCATACAAATACTACTGAATATTAATTAGTTTAAATGGGAAGATTCAAAAACATTAGAAAGAGAAAAAGAAATTATAAAAAAGTTTTTCACATGATTGAGAAATAACTCCAAAAGTCAATCTACTGACTGACTGTTGCTTTGACAACAAAGTCTTACAGGTTAGACATCATATGAAATTTAATATTCTTGAATCCAATGTCCTTAGTTCAATTCCTATGTTAATAATGTCATTCATCAAGTCAGCAGCATTTAAAGAAGAGAGAACAATACCACTTGAAACAATATGTTCTATACTAATCCATGTGGTAAATGTACTTAGAAAGGTATAATATTGATTTTTCCCCTTTGTTTGGATGGTAATTCAAATTTGAAAATGTTTGTATGTCTGCATAATAAAGTAATTTTTTTTTCTTCGTAACCTACTGCTAAGTGCACTTTTGGTGAAGTTCACCATAATCAGAGCTATGATTATGGTGAATTTCACCGAAAGTGCCCTTACCATTAGGTTATAAAGAAGAAAGAAACCACTTTGTTACAAAGACAAACAAGCATTTACAAATTTAAATTAGAAAAGTATAAATAAAATTTGAATTTGTTTTAAAATATTTAACAATTAAACTAAAAGACAGAAATAATCCAAGGTACACCTACAAGTACAATACCATCATAAATTATCGTAATAGATTTCTAACTATAAGATATTTCTATTGACTCATTGTAAATCAAAAGATTTCGCGAGTACTAATGGGTAATAAGAATTGTGGACTTAATCAGTGAAGTATTGAATAGCTTCACACTCTCAGTTCTAACTGCTTTAGCTTCAGCTATTTATATAGAAAGTAGGTTGAAGTAAAGAAGGGGTTCCCCTCTTTTCTTCCAATGCATAAGTTTGTGGTTAAGACCTGTAGAGGTCTCTACCTTCACATGCTTAAAGGTTTATTGTCTTAGTAAATATCATTATAACAAACTTCCAGAAAACATTAAAATGGAAATTAAAATTATATAAACATACATATTGAAATCCAACTTTACTTTTAATATATATATATATTTTAAATTAGATATAGATAATCATTAATATAATAATTATACATTGAGTACAGATTGATCATAATAATGTCAAATTCAATTTAAAAAAAATAAATTAAAACGTTTAATTACAAGGTGTTTTCAAACACCTACTCGAAAAGTGTCACGTCAGTTATTTAAAACATATAAACTTCAAAAGCACTCGACAATATAAATTATTTTAAAAAAACACTCAATTAAAAAAAATTTAATGGGAAAAGGGCTAATCAATGAATTTATATATAATGAATAAAATTAAAATATTTTAAATTACTAATAAAAAAAAATGAATAATTTATTCTATTTTTGAATAATCCTTAAAAAAAATCTAAAATATGAAAACGATATGAAGTATATACATTCTTTAAATAAATAAATTCCAATTAATATCAAGAATTGAAAGACAGTAGTAAAATATTATTCCGCACTTTTAATTTGTATGAATAGAACTCATTAAAAATATATAAAGAAAAAAGAGTAGAAAAATAAAAAAAATGTTTTTCTGCTCTTTTGTTTTAGAATTGGAAGAGCCACAATCGTTTATAAATGACTGCTAATTATGAAAAACGATGATGATCACCAAAGGTTAATAGATTGTCGTCTATACTCTCTCTCTCTATATATATATATATTAGAGTTTCATTTTTATGAGATATTCATTATATATAGATATGTAATATCTAATACTTTACTTTAAAACTTATTATTAGAGTTTCATTACACATTTCAGAAATGAAAAGGGTTTATCAAATTTAAGATATAGTTCAAATAGTTCAAAATTTTAAACATCAGAGTTCATTATAATAAAAAGAATAGAATAAATTGGTTAAAGCCCTGAGCAGATTATCAAAAAATGAGGGTGAAGATTCCAGAGTAAAAAAAAATCTGAGGACTGTTTGTCAATGAAGAAAATAAAAATGTTCATCAAATAATATAATTATTGTGCTCAAACATCATCACACGATTACAAGTAAATAAACAATTGTGGTCACTACCATCAATAGTGATTAATTGTATCAGTAGTTAACAGATTATTCTCTTAATTGCTAAATATGCTTAGTATTCAAATAGCAATGCTTTGTCGATATGGATGATTAATTTGCATAAATTTTAGAATTAAAATTTAATTCAAAAATTTGCATCAAAAGTAGCACATGTCAAACAAATAAGTTACTTAAAGAAATTAAACTTCTAAGAAGTTGTCTTAATATATACTGTCATTTAATGGTGAGCAAAAATTTATTGTTTTATTGTTAAGGTAATAATTGGTCAGATTACTTCACACATAGCTAACTGTAAAGAATATTTAACGTAATTTAAGTATCATCCATTTCAATCTGAAATTTGGTTCTAAATATGCAAATTATCATCTTCATACTCATTTTATTTACTAATGTAGTTTGAAGCAGAAGATAATCAACCTATTAGACATAAACTGTGCTGCTACATTAAATCAATGTTGGTTTTGTTGAATGTGAGGAAACTCTCGATCTAGTTTGAAAAGATAAGAATGGTCATACTATTTTTATAAGTAAATTCTATTATATAGGCTAGTCTTAAGTTTCTTGGAATAAGAGTGTGAAGATATATTACACTTTACTTCTTTCATCTTTATTACACATATTAACACTAGTGAAATTTTAACATTTACTGCATGTTACTGTTAAGAGATGTTAGAAACTATGGTAGCAAATCTCTTAGTCAATGAGATTAATTCTAACATCTCTTAATATTAATATGCAGTAAATGTCATAGTTTCAGGAGTGTTAATAAATATAATAAAGATGAAGAAAGTAAAGTAAATAGTGTAATATTTTCATACTCTCCTTCCAAGATACTTAAGATTGGCCTATATAAGAGAATTTAGGTACAAAGATAAGATGGCCATTTTTATCTACCCAAAGCCTTAATTTTGTGTCTTAGATTGAGAGTTTTCTTTCATTCAACAAAAAGCATTAGGATTAGGGTTGATTAACTTCTGTTTAAATTACAGTTTGAAACTGTGCTAACAAATTTCTTAGCCAATTACGTTTAGTTCTATTAAATGAGAAATTTTTCCATATACATACATATCATTTATCTTTTTCATATGTCTATGGTCATATGCTTCAGGAATGTGTGATAGAAATTTAAAATATATAGATAAATTTAAATTATAACTAACATATATATATATATATGAAGTTAAATTACAATATGGGCCATATAAGTTCTTTGTCGTGTGTTTATGGTTTGATCGTCATTCGCAAAGCTATCGTAACATCTGATTGGCTGTCAGATAAGCATTATAACGAGTGCAGTGAGATTTCCAGTCTCTCAATTTAATTTCAGTTTCAACTATCTGTGCTTTGCAAATTAAAATATGGGCTATATTTTTTTTACTTTTTTGAAAATAGTGAGGGGATGTTTTAAAATATCCAGAGTAAGTGGTCTGACTTCTGGATGATGGGTAATTATGATATGATTGAACTAAGGTAATAAATGCATTGATAATGACAAAACTTTAATATATATATATTGTAAGGGTACAAAAATGGGGTAAATCTGTTTATTAATGACAGTCATTATTATCCCCACATTTAATAATCAAAATATACATTGAATATAATGAACGAGCATGTGAGATCAGCAAGAAATAAATTACTTATAAGTTCACCAGCATTACAGAGAAAAAGAATCATTCATCATCATTAATGAACAACAATAAAAACATCAACAATTTTGTGACTGGATTTGAAATGGGTCCACTACAGACACACTAATAATATAGTGACTGCCAAACTTAAAACAGAAATACAAACAATTATTTTTGATGCACAGATTTAAGTATTATTCCATCAGAATACAACAATAAAAATAATACTGAGACACTAAAACATGCTGATTATCATCAATGCCCTGGCCACTTAATACCATTAATGTACTGGACAATTATAAACTTAATTTCTAATAATAAAATTTATAAATAAAATGTAGTGCTAGGACTTTAAAGGATATTCCTTAGTGCCATCTAAGATTATCATTAGGATGTCCATAACATTAAACATAAATCCCAATTCATATAATTAACTATTATGCACTAATACAGCTCAGTGAATAAAAGCTCTATAACTGTAACTGTGAGCAAGAGATAATATTAACATATAATATTTAAACCTATTTTAAGATTAAATAAAATCACTGGAATAATTTAATGAAATATAAATTTATTAATTAGAAACAATAACAATGAAATAAAATTAAGATCTCTTAGGTACGCTATACATCATTCTGATTTTGATTAAAATAATACAAAAATATACTATTACATTATAAATTAGATATATTTCAATGGGTTTACATAAAACACACCTATATAAAAGAACACAGATATGATGTATAAAATATAAAATTAATATATTAGAATTATTATAAACTAATAATAAAATTTAATTCATTTTTAATAATACATAAATAATGATTGATTTAACATACTAGTGTTTATATCCTAATGATATTTTATTAGTTAAAAATAAACTTATTAAATCCATTTTATCATATTTCTATAAGACAATTAAGATATTGAAAATATACATAAAATGTGCACATATGTGCATATATAAAAAGTAAATAGTACAAATTTTAAATAAATCATGATTATTAGTTCATTAATTTAATTGTAAATAATAGTTTTCTTTTTAAAAAAACATTAGTGTTGATTCAGTTTGAAAAGTTCTTTTGTTTTTCATCTCTAATATAGAAATATTTCTGTATTTTCTCTCATTATTTGTCTTTATTATTTAATTTTTTATTGAATAATTTAATCAAAAGTTATTTGCCTTTTAAACTTATAAATTAAAGATTTTAACCACAACGTTAAGTATTTAAATAATGTCATTTTATTCATTATCTGAGATTTGTATGTACTTTATAAAGCAGATTTATCTATCTATTACAGAGTTCCATTCCACAGGTAAATTAGGCAATTCAAGGTAATGATTTGAGATCTTTCCTGTCCGTTGGCCGACGAGGTTCATTTGATTCCACGCTGGAATTATGTGTTGTTTCAAGGCATCATGGTTTTATTAGTTGAGGCAGCTGCAGCAGGTTGGGATTAGGGGTTTGAATCTGATGCAGCTTCTCTTACCCCAACATTTCTTTTGAAATCACCATTGTATATAAGTTAAATATTAAAGCCATTTAGGTGTTCGCTGTTGTAGCTCTGCCAGAAAAAGACTCAATGCATTCTGGTGGCTCGCTTTTATAGCCCCCTCCATTTGTTCTAGAAGTTTTTTTTTTATCTCACTTCCAATTTTTCAATGTGGACTAACCAGATCGGTTAGACGTGTGAAAACTCATGTCATAGCTTCTATTGTAATATAACAGGAAATAGAATCTCATTCTGCGGGAAACCTCTAGTTTTTTTAAAGCGTGAAACAAAATCTCATTTCTCTCTTTTCACTACTTAATTCATTCATACATGCATTTGTCACACACACATATATATCATTTAAAAATGACAGAGTCCTCCCCCCACATTTATGTATTTGTAACCACCACCACGTAATAAAACAAATTAAATATTATATATATTTACGTCTACATGTTTACTGATTAAATAATTTTATTTATGACTGGGTTCGAACCCATTCTGTCACAATATATATATGACACAGTACCTTTGTCTGTGCTTTTTTGCATATAGATAAAACAGCATATACATAAAATCATATCACAGTGATTCTTCAGCAAACTGACTAGTACTAGAATCTCTTGATAATCTGAACCATTATAATCATGTCCATAATTGGAGTATAATGTTCTATTGACATTTCTGAGAATGGTATTTATCAGATAACTGTTGACATTCAATCAGCTCCATTCAGTTTTTGATTTTATAGACATCAGATAGGCTAGTACATAGGGGCTATAAAGCAACAAACTGGGCCATTACCTCCACATGAATTCAAACCCTACCATTGTAACATGAGCTACAGATGACTTGTCTTCAATTATACCTTTGTAATAATGATGCTATACTGTCCATTTGATCTTTTAAATCACCTTTTACAGTCAGTGATGAAGTTTAAAAAGACATCACTTAGGTAAATACTTTATTTATCTTGATGAAAAAAAGTTAATGATTTTTTTTAAACTCACCTTAATTAAAACAAAACTTTTAACTCAAATTTTCTTAATCCTTCAAGCAATACCAGATTGTAGGATCTTATCAAAGTATATTATAGTAATTTTATCACAAACTTTAATAAAAAACAATTATTCATCTATTTAAAAATGGGTTGGGAAATTTTATAATTACTGGTAACATCTATTATAACATATAACATGATTGTTTTACTTATCAAAATCAGAATAAACATTAAGCAGACCTTTTTAAACATTCAATTTAAAATAATTATAATAATTTTAACCCTACCCTATATCGCTATTCTGATGTTTTTCTTTATCTCACACGCCAACATAAAATATATGATAAAATGATTATTACCTATCAGAAAATAACAAATTTGGCTTTGTTTGATAAATATTCTTGTTTACTACTGAAATAAATTTTAAATGTTCACATTTTGTTTCTGTAAATATTAAAAAAATGAGACCATAACCAAAACAAAGCCATTATACATCATTGTTTCTAGAAATATTATTTTCAGTTTATAAAATCAAAGAAATCTTTTTTGTTTCTGAATATTTTTAAAAACTTGAATGAACAATTATTTATTTCTCTAATATCTAACGAATTATGTTTTAAAAGTTTAAATTTTTTAAATATTTATTGCAAAATTGCGATTGTTTTTTTCCTCGTAAATATAAGTACATTGTTTACATCATAGCAAGTGTTTAAATTTGCTTCAGGCCATATTTGTGTTAGCTGCTAATAGAACATTATATTTTTGAAAATAAAGTATTTCAAGTCAAAATAAATTAATAATTTATATTTGTTGATATCTAATAAATATAGTGAAAATTATTTTTTAAAAAATATTTAAAACCATAATAAATTTGCAAATAAACATGTTTTTGTGTCATTGGAAATTTCAATGTTGTAAAACGCCGAATGTTTTACAGCCTTCACAACACATAATGGCTGATTATGTCAGGGCATGGCTTATGTCTATTGTTAGATGGGAATATTAAATTTTGCAGTTTTTTTTGCAGAACTTTCAGGCAAAATATTTATTATAATAAAATATACCATTTTACATGCATTTTCACACATAATACTTACAGAAACATTTACCAGGGAGTGAATTGGACAAAATATGTTTTTCTGTCATTTAAAGTATAAGTGGGTTAAGACTCCAAATATTATTTAACGCTTAACTGTTATTCCAGTGATATATTTTAAATCTCTACAAATTTTTTTTTTTGTGTTTATTTGTACTTTTCCTTTCAACTTTATATATATATGCACACACATGATTATGTTATTGTATGCCATGAGTCATAATCATCTCCATAATATATTTTGACTATTTTTTATGTTATTATATTCCATGTGACATAATCATTTTAATATGTATATCATATCACTCAATCTATATTTTGACTATTTTTATGTTATTGTATACCATTTGACATAACTGTCTTAATATGTATATCATACCACCCCACCTATATTTTGACTATTCTTATGATTATTTTTAAGGTGTATTTCTTTCTCTAATTACTTTCTTTTTAATTTAATAAATATCTTCTCCAAGGCAATTATTTTACTGTCTATTAAAAAGTTTCTGATTTAAAATCATATAAGAATTCTTTCATTAATCAATGAGCTCATTTGTTTTATTCTCTTTACCTGTTAAATGTATTCTACGTCAACTGGAATCGCAGTAATATAATCCCATTATAGCCTTAATTCTTTCAGTTTTTTATAGTTGCTATATTTATTAATTACTTTTAATACATTTTTATTAGATCAGTTCACATGATTTTATAATCCTATATCAGTACTTCATATTCAAAGACGACATTTTTCATGCAATCTTCTCCAAGGTTCAATTCCCGGGTGCAAATACAAATAATTTTTATCTTTTTGGCATCAAATTTCCTTTTAATATCATCAGACTTTATTTTTTATTCAGTGTTTTATTTTCTTGCTACATTTTGTTAGTTCCATTATTTATTTATGTTTATGTAATATAATTACATTTATCTAATAATAAAAAGTTTACCAGGTCAACTGTTTCACTTTTTTAACCGTATGATCCCCCCCCCCTCCAAGTTGCAATAAAAAATAAAACTGTAAAATCTTTAAATATAAAATATATTAAAACTTTTTGACAACTGTAAAATATGTTTAAATAAAAACAAATTGAATGTTTATTAATATTTTATTTGTCGACTACTTTATCTAAATATAAATATTGAAAAATAAATGGCAGTTAATCAAACTATTTTTGGAGGCAATAAATGATAATATGTATTCACACTTTAAAATTAAAATGTATCACAATGCCAATTTATATAAGAAGTTCTGAAAGTTATTCGACAATTGTTAACAAGTTTTTTTTACTTTTAGCATACCTGATAAAACTGCAATATAGCAGAAACATATGTAATGTGAAAGACAGTCTGTTTATTTTATGTTAGATAGAGATTCATGAGTGTAAAAACAAACAGGTATTGTACTGACATCCTTGAAATAATCAAGAGACTGAAATGGAGTTGGACGGGACATACTGCTAGAAAATATAATAATAGATGGACAGTTGAAAACAAATTAGATTCCAAGATATTGTAAAAGATCTAGAGAGAGACCATATGTGAAATGGATGGTGATAATGTGGACAGTTGAAATCTTAAACTGGATTCTAAGAGATTGTAAAAGACCTAGAGAGAGAGCATATGCGAAATGGATGGAGATAATAGATGGACAGTTGAGATCTTAAATGGGATTCCAAGAGATTGTAAAAGACCTAGAGAGAGACCATATGTGAAATGTATGGAGATAATAGATGGACAATGGAAATCTTAAACTGGATTCCAAGAGATTGTAAAGAACATAGAAAGAGATTACATGTGAAGTGAATGCATGGAATAAGGAAGTGTGTTGGAGTGATATGGAGAAAAGAGGCTAAATATTGAAAAAACTGGATTAAACTTGGAGAAATCTTCATCCTGCAGTGGAATCATAATGATTGAAAATGATAATGATGAGAGATTAATGTTTTTAAAGGTTAAACTTGTACAAGGGATTGCTAAAATTCACTCACATTTTTTACAAATAAATTCACTTCATGTACATGCATATATTGGTATCTCTAGGGCTAATATATATATATATTGAATATCATGATATAAGTGAGAAAAATTCAAATGTTTTTAGCCATTAAGCCTTGTCTGTGGAATCATTTAAAAAGTGCATATATGAAAAAAGTTGAGAATGTTAACAGTTTGCATACATGTGTTCTCAAGGCATGGAATACTGTTATTTTTTATCACATCATATTTCACCTTATTTGAGACAAATAATCTAAATTGAGTACTGAGAATGTTGATGAATATATTGAGCAACATTTGTATATAAAAACTTTTGTTTTATCTTCATATATGTAGAAAATATCCCATTGCATATCACTAGCTGCAAATTCAAGTACAAAAACATTCAAATCACCATGGCAAATGATATGTTTGCCAGCAATGCCATCTGTGAATAAACATAAAGTCTGAATTGTAAACAGCATTTTATTTTTTGTCATAGAGGGTGTTGTAAAAAAAAAACATAACATTTGGGAGGATGATTAAATAATTTTTAAAAGATATTATTGTTGAAATATTTTTAAGAATGAGGAAATATCTTTTCTATTTTATTTTTAAAAAATCACAGTCAGTTGACATATACAGTAACCAATGAAAACTGCAAACACTTTTTGCATTGGTCACTGTCTATATCACGTGACTGATTTTTAGATATTTCTGTTTCTAAAATATATGTTTACACATGAAAATAAGATATATAAACTAACTAAACAAAATATAAATGTATAATAAAATAAAATTACTTGACTATACTACTATTTTAATATATAAACCAGAGGACTTCAATTATGATTGAGGGTTTTCCCATATTCAACAAAAACAACACTGATTTAATATAACCATACAGTGCATGTGTAGAGGTTGATTACCATCTGTTTAGACTTAGTTTGAAGCTTGTAGAGGAATTGGAAATCCTCACTGTTTATAACTTACAAGCTTAAGAGATAGGGTCATGTGATCTATGACTTATTTTGACTATTTCTGCACTAGTTAATATCTTAGTCAATTAAATAATGTAACTGTTTTTTAATGACATTGTATTTACTAAAAAAATAATATTATTATTTTTAAAACGACTGCTAATAGGTTTTCAAAATTGTTTCAAAAATCATTTATTAGTGGTAGGAACAGAAATTAAATCATATAAAAATTTTAAATACAAAAATTTAAAAACTATTATTATATGGGTATAATCATAAATTACATGGGCCAAACAGAAAACCATAAAAAGTCACATGCAGCCACTGGATCACAAATTATCCATGTGTTTGTAAAAGAATCTACATACCCTTTCGTGGAATATATGAGACTGAAGATTGAAAAAATAAACTAATAAAAGTTGAAGAATGAACTATGTTTTAAAGCAATTTCCTTAACAAAATTTTGAATCTTAAATATACATCGTAAAGAAAATGAGTTAAGAAATTATATGCGGCAAAAAAAAAAAATAGTTTGAGATAATTTGGTTAATTAAGTGAAAGAGTACCAAATTCAACTTCCATAATTACAAATAAGATAGAAAAAAGGGTCTAAAAATACTTGGAAAACAAGTAGAAAAATAAGCATGAATGATGCAGGCTTAGAAGTCATAGAAATTGCAAAATGTGATGGTGAGGAAATAACAATAACTATGAAATACAAATCTATGAAGACTAAAAAAAGTTATGTAGTAAACCATTGCACATTAATGATGCAATTATATTTATATCCATTAATAAATAAAATAAAAGTTCAGAGATCTACTTTAGGATAAATAATATATATACTCGACTCAATTATAAAATACATACTTATATTTAAATAATAAATCCAAGCGTACCTTAAAACAAGCTTAGATATTTGTAGCGAAGTTGGTTGAATAATATACATATTTGTGAGTGGTTTGGTTAAGCAGCTGTTTCATATATTTAAGTATGTTTTGACTTATATCTTGGCTATATTATTTAAATCTAAGTATATGTTTTATAATTACATATGTAGGAATTACCTTCATGTAATTCATTTTCTGGCATATTAATAATATATATATATAATATTTTTTTAAATATTCTATTATTATTTCTTATTGTCTTGATTAGATTCATGCATTGCTAATTTTCATAAGTACATGTAATAATAATTTATGTATTACTAATTAGCATCATGGAATACAGCCCCTAGTATATTCTTTGTAATTTGTAATATTTATATAAATATGCATTTATCAAAAGTTTAGTTTTTTTTTGTCTCATTTGAAAGTTAAATTTCACCATTTTAATGCAAGAAAAGGGTGATGTTCAAATCCAGGATCACCTAATGAGATATTTGTTCCCGAATAAAATAGCATATTGTGCTGAAATAGTTGTGTTTTCTCACACATGGTTATGGTTACCAAGCTATTTATTCCTTTATTCGTTTGTGGGTCATTATATTAACCAATCTTTTTATATATAAACATAATAAATCCCTTAACTTTTAGCTATTTTTGTAATTGCTAATTTAGTCAATGACAGTTGAATAGTCTGCAACAATTAATCTGATTACAGTAGAAAAACAATTGTCTTTTCTAATTAATCTTTAATTGAAAAATTTATTTGTGTAACATCTCCAGAAACAAGGTTCTAAGTATATAATAAATTGCTAAAGCTTATAGCAGTTTATACAGCATCCATGATAGACTTATCGTCTCATATCTTGGAAGATGAAAGATATTTTATTTTAAAAGATAGCTTTAAAATCTTGGAACTCATTAAAATTTATGATGATGTATTTCATTAAAATTTATGATGATGTATTCCAAGATACTAAAATCAATTGTATTAAGACCATCACAATTATTATCACTGTAGACCAACAGTGACAAAGTACTGCATTGTCTTATTTACTGATGTGTGTGTAGATGAATTTAACTACTTTTATAATTTTGTATGAATCTTTTAAAATTATTTGATGAGAAACCAAATATATGTGAAATAGATATTACTTTCAAAATAGTTTAAAAATGAGAGTTCCCAACCTTTTTGGTCTCTATATCCACTTGGCTTTTAATAAATTATCCAGTATCACCTTTTCCTTATAGTAAGAAATATGAAATTGGAGCATGTACTATGCAGTATGTTATGTGCATGCCCGGGAGGTGCAGATGCTATAGAGAAAAGCCTAAATGGGTGCTGGTCTGGCAATTTTAGTCATGAATCTTAATCAGGCACCTTGCAATAAAAAAAGTCTACACAACCTCATTATATCCATGGCCAAAAAGAGACTTGAAATATTCCTGGTGTGGCTGACAGTCAGTACCAACATGGAGTAGCCCAGAAATGTTGATACCATAACTATTTTTGAAAAATAATAAAAGCATAATATACGTTATTTACCTGCTAATCACCATAGCACCTGAACAAGCTTCCCATAGTCTTTGGAGGTATGTTATATCCCTCTAATTTAAATTATTGAGATTGTACTGACTTAAATAGAGTTTGATGCTTCTGTTGTGGGTATGTGTATAAAAATCAGAAAAACATCCTACTTCAGAGTAAAGGTCTTTCCAACAGCTGCTCACTAAAGGAAAACAGCTCTACCCATTAGGTTTTCTCATTCCTAATAATGAACATTTGAGCATATATCCATTCTTCTTTTACCTCCTAGAAACAGCTAAATATGCATTTATCAATCAATATCACATGATAGCTTTACTTCGCTTGGATTTAAACCCATGGATGAAAATGGCAGGTGAGTTTTATTACATGGATAATTTAGGATAAACTCATATATATTTACACACATAAAACATTTCAAATAAAAAAAAAAATCATAGTTTAATTTATTAATTGGTTTATTGCCAAATGAAGCCTTTTGATAAGCATGTAAATTAGTAATTTTAAATTGAAAATGGACTTAATTCAAACTCAGCATAAGGTTTTTTCATTCACCTTTTAGAAACATATAACTTTCACATATCTGCATTTCTTACTAATAGAGTTGTCACTAGGTTAGAGAATCACTAAAAAGCAAAAACATTTCAAGTATGTATTGAATGTGTATGTTTAAATGAAATAAATTATTTGCCTGCAGGTAGGTAAAGGTAATAGTAAAAAATATGCGCAAACTTTAAAAACAAATCATGTATCTATGAAGATATTCCATATGGATAGTGAGATGCAAAAGTCTCATGGAATTACCCCCGCCACAAATCATACCATTGTTTTATCAAACGCTCAAAAAAATCAAGAAACGTGACCAGCTCCTTGCCTCCAGTAAAGTCTTTGCTAACACCTGGTCTTTAATTGCTCTTTCCTTTTCCTGATTATCAACTCCCACCTACCCAGCATTATAGAATAGTCAATTATAAAAGAAAATATTCATGTTTATATTAAAAATGCTAATACCATTAAACAAGTTCTTAGAATCTCTTCACTATACCTAACCATATAAGAGTATAACCTTGTGCTCTCATAACATAATCTAGCCAGATGACAAATAGAACATTATATAATCATATTATTGTACAATTTATTCATTTATTTATCCTTTATTAGTATGTAATCAATATTTATTGTTAATAAAATTTTTATTGAAATGAACTATGAAGATAAATTGACTAGTTAGTGTATATGCCTTATGTAAATGCATTTACGACAAAAAACAAATATAATAAATCATAATTTAGAAAAATGTTTTAATATTAGTTTTTCTTTTCTTTTTCAACTTATGAAAAAAAAACATTTGTATTCAGACACACCCTCAGGTAAATTAAGTGGGAGGAAAGTTTTGATTATTATTCGCAAATGAGAAAAAATGGGATATTGTCCAGCTGTATATGTAAAAATATGTATATCACTTTCAATTAATTATAAAGCCATTATGAGGAAAAATCAGCCTGAGTTTTTTCCCATTACTTTGATCCATCATCACTTCAACCAACTTTATTACCTCATCAGACTATGCCACGTATGTATTTCTATATTGGACTATTTACAGCATCTAATATGAGTATTGAATGTCTTTAGAAAAATTTAACTTTATTTAAATATTCCAAATACATTCAACCATTTACTCTTCTGGTGTTACTGGCCTGACCAGTGACAGTACTAGCATGGGATTCAAACCTGGACTCTTAGATTCTTGAGCATTGAATTTTTTAAGGTAATGCTGGCTCCCTTAAAAAAATCAATACCCAAGAATCTAGGGGTTCAGGTTCAAATCCCATGCTAGTACTGTCACTGGTCAGGCCAGCAACACCTGAAGAAGAGGGGAGAATAATACCTCTTGAAACATTATGCATATACTAACCTGTTTGATGTCTATTAATAACAGTTGAATGTATTTGGAATACATAAAGTTAAATTTTTCTAAAGACATTCAATACTCATATTAGATGAAGAAAATAGTCCAATATAAAAATACAACTTAAACACCACCATCACAAACATTCAAAAAAACACTGTCACATATGATTTGTTTAGGAGTCCATCTATTAATATCTCATTTTGCACATTACTCAGCTTCATTTCCTTCTCTTAATTCTCTTACTGATACTGTTGATAGCTCTCATTCAGGTATTCACTTTTGATTCCTATTTGCTAATTTTAATACACATCTCATTATATTTACAGTGAACTGCAGTTTATGTCTCATTTTATAATAAGTAGTGTTAGAATATGTATATTGAAAATCTTTATTTTTCGACTACTTAGGCAAAAGTTTGTATGCAGTCAAATGGTTTTCCATAATCTATAAATCAGATGCAAATGAAATCTCATAGCCATTTAACTTTTGAATAATTTATCTTACTATGTGAATGTGACTGCATTAAGTCCACTATTAAAAATACAGCTTGTTTTTTCTGTTAGGTCACAATTTAAAGCTATTTATAAACAAGGTGTCAAAATCTTTGTAAATATCACATAAATTGTACCAGTCATTGGTATAATTGCTGTATCACCCTAGATGTTTAAATTACATGTAATAGTCAGACAGATGGTAATGATCCCTGCATGATGAGTGATGATAAAACTCAGGTATGTGGGTGTGATAGCAAATAAGAGAAAAGAAACCTGAGAGAATGCTGCAAAGTTTATTAGATATTATAAAATCAACCTCTTTGAATACAAATTTAATAAGTTTTGATATGGATAATTCTTTATTATTGTGTATCTCTGTTTTTTTTCATCATATGTCAAATGTGTTGACTGGGAAGCGAATGTGGGCCAGCTTCTTGGAAGGCAGCTATGCTAACCACTAGGCTACCAATGCTTGATTTTGTTTGAGATCATTCACATATATTTAATCCCTATACTAACAATTAAACTCATTATCTTAAAAGTTAACAAATGTTTAAAAGCTATACCATACTTAAATGTTTAATATTAAATGATAATAAAGACAATAAATCTCCTATCATGGCATATTTTTACATTATTTAACACACATTAATTTATAATGCATGCTTATAAGAAATAATTTTAGAAAATTAAAAGAATTAGCTAATAAGTAAAAAAAAATCTTTACAATGCCAAATGAAAAACACAGAGACTAAACTCTCCATCCAATAGCACCACTCAGTGCAACTCAGAGTAATCAATGGATGCAAGAAAGTTTGTGTATAAAATCCATATCTAGTACCTCCTCATCCAATATTTCCAGATGAGTTTTTAACCTGTGGCTTTTATCATTGAGGAGCTTGGGATCTGAGAGCACTGCACCTAGATCTTAGAATCTAATGCAACCCTACATCACATTTTATCTTATTAGCTAATTATAACTGTAGGGCTGCAATAGATCCTAAGATTTAGGTGCAGTGCTCTCAGATCCAAGGCTCCTCACTGTCCCTGATGAAAGCCACAAGCTAAAAACTGGTCTGGGGATATTGAATGAGTAGGAACTAGATATGGACTTTAAGCATAAGTCTTCTGGCATCCATTGATTACTCTGGCTTGCACTGAATGGCACTACTGTATGGAAAGTTTAGCCTCTATGTAAACAGCTTTTGTAAGTATAAAGAATGGTGATCATGAAATGTTTAATGGACAAATGAAATAAATAAACACATTGGAAGACCAAAAAATATGCAATAAATAAATTTAAACTTAAAACGATAATACCTTCTAGTTTTCATGTTTTCATACAAAATTTCTTTCGACACTGGAACTCATTAATTACCATTATATTAAAGCAGTCCCTTCTAACAATGAAGATAAAAGTAATATTCACCAGATTATCAATTTCTGGATGGTTTTGAATTATCAATTAGCTATTTATAAACTTAATTTTTACTCTAAATAGTAGATGATGTCTTTGTAAAACCAATAAAGTAAATAAAGACAAACAAAGATTGATAGATCATATTTTAATTTATTAAATAACCTCAATATTACCACATTCTTTTAAATTCATATAAATAAAGATGCAATAAAAGACAAATGACCCCAAAGGTGCATTTCATGTTGAACTAGTACTCAGTGCTTGGTCCAGGTCACTATCTCTCACATATATCTTTATTATGTGAAAAATATTTATCTATATTAAATAATTACATTTTGAATTACAAGTGTCAAATTAACTCGACCCACAGCCTTGGCACCATCACTTTAGATAAATATCACAATGATTATTATTAATCATTTATTAAACTAGAGATTATCTCTAGCACAGATATAAATTTTAAAACTCAATTAAAGATTAATATATCTGTTGTTTTTTTAAAAAATTAAACACACAAACACATGGAGTTGTTAACATTTCTTTTTTCCACATATATTTTTATAAATATATTAATTAACCTCAATATTATCAAATCTTTTAATTTCATATATATATATAAATACATAATATTTATTTTTATTTCAATATATAAATACAATAAAAGACAAATGACCCCTAATGTGCATTTCTTGCTGAACCAGCAATCATCAAACTGATGAGTGCTGGTTCAGCCCAAAATGCATCTTGGGGATCATTTTTCTTTTACTGTATCTTTATTTACATGAATTTAAAAAAATATGTGGTAATAATATATTTATAAATATATTACATGTGGGAAAAGGAAATGTAAATAACTCCATGCATTTGTGTGTTTACTTTTAAAAAATCAGATATATTAATTTTTAATTGAGTTTTAAAATGTATATCTGTGCTAGAGATAAACTCTAGTTTAGTAAATAATTAATAATAGTCATAACTATCTTTATCTAAAGTGGATGGTGTCAAAGATGTGGGTTGACTTAATTTGACACTTGTAATTCAAAGTGTAATTATATTTTAACACAAAAGAATCCTATTTATTATTATTATATCATACTTATTCCACATTCACTCATTAAGATAAAGCAGGAATGCAAATCAAAATGTGCAATCTGTAAATTTATTATAAGTATATTGATTCAATCAAGTATCTATGATATAAATAATAATAGAAAGTTCTCTTTTTTAAAACCTAATACCAATTCTTTTACAAGAGACTGAAATAGAGCACAGTATGAAAACATTAAGAAATCCACTATACCCTGGGCAAATATTAAATCTACTCTTTCTCATGAACATGGAAGTCCATGATTATATGATAATATAAACAATTAATTTATTATTAAATTATGTTAGACTTTTGCTTATGTGTAGCAAAATTAAGAGGTAATACATTTATTTTAGCCACTATTTTTAAATTTTGCATAGTAAACATTGGCTTTTAAGACTTATAACTATTTAAAATACAATTGATAATTCATCTTATGACCATTTCCATCATTTTGTAAGGTTGAACAATATATATATATTGTAATTATAATTGAAATAATATTTTTAACGGTTTACAAACAATTACAAACAATCTTTAAATCTGCAGAAGTACTTTCGGTTACTTTCTAACCTGCCTCAACTGCCATAAAATTCAAAAACTAAAAGTGGAAGCAAACGTCATCAATTCAAATTCCACAAATCTCGTATTTTAATGTTAGAAGCTTGTCGATTTATTAAATGTGTTTTATTCCTGTTTATAAAAATTGCCTCTTTAATTTTTCTTTTACTATGGTTTCTCTCTTCGTGAAGAATTTTCACATTTTCAAAATTAAATTTAAATTTATATTTACATGTTTTTTCATGATCGAAGAAAACTGAAGAAGATATTAAATCGCCATTATTTTTATTTTTTACACACTTTTATAACAATTCGTGTTCCTTCAATCTTTTCTCAATGCTGCACCTAGATTCACCTATATATGATAGCATACAATCACAAAAAATTTGATATATGACATTACTTTTTTGTTTGACAGGTATGACATCCTTAGAATTATTAACTAATTTATTAATATTGTTTGGAACGTAGAATGAAACATTAAATACATTCTTATATAAATCCTTAAAAAATTTTACGTGTGGATTTGAAATAAATGGAATAGATATCCATTTTTTATTATTAATCTTCATTTCTTTTAAATTATAATAATTTTTTTTAAATTGACTTAAAGTATTGTTTATTTGTTACATTTTATAACCAACATCAAGCAATTCCTTGGCAAATATCTCAATATTTTTCAATTTATCACTTTGGTAACGACATAATTTTTCATTCCGAAACAAAAAAGATTTAAAACTTGCCATCTTATGCATCATTGGTACTTTTGATTTACAATTTATATATCCTCTTTTTTGCAATGGCTTAATTATTAGTTTATAATTTAATATACTGTTATCTCTTGTGATCATTAAATCTAAATAGTTGATCTTATAGTCCTGTTCTTTTTCAATAGTCCATTTCAAGCCATTCAACTTATTTAATTCCTCTATAAGCAAATTTATACTATTAGTGTTTCCTCAGACAAAAACATCATCCACATATCTTTTGTAAATTTTAATATCTCCAAAAATACACATATTTAAAATACTACTAATATGTGTATTTTTGGAGATATTAAAATTTACAAAAGATATGTGGATGATGTTTTTGTCTGTGGAAACACTAATAGTATAAATTTGCTTATAGAGGAATTAAATAAGTTGAATGGCTTGAAATGGACTATTGAAAAAGAACAGGACTATAAGATTAACTATTTAGATTTAGTGATCACAAGAGATAACAGTATATTAAATTATAAACTAATAATTAAGCCATTGCAAAAAAGTGGATATATAAATTGTAAATCAAAAGTACCAATGATGCATAAGATGGCAAGTTTTAAATCTTTTTTGTTTTGGAATGAAAAATTATGTCATTACCAAAGTGATAAATTGAAAAATATTGAGATATTTGCCAAGGAATTGCTTGATGTTGGTTATAAAATGTAACAAATAAACAATACTTTAAGTCAATTTAAAAAAATTATTATAATTTAAAAGAAATGAAGATTAATAATAAAAAAATGGATATCTATTCCATTTATTTCAAATCCACAAGTAAAATTTTTTAAGGATTTATATAAGAATGTGTTTAATGTTTCATTCTACGTTCCAAACAATATTAATAAATTAGTCAATAATTCTAAGGATGTCATATATCAAATTTTTTGTGATTGTATGCTATCATATATAGGTGAATCTAGGTGCAGTATTGAGAAAAGATTGAAGGAACATGAATTATTATATAAGCATGTAAAAAATAAAAATAATGGTGATTTATTATCTTCTTCAGTTTTCTTTGATCACGAAAAAACATATAAATATAAATTTAAATTTAATTTTGAAAATGTGAAAATTCTTCATGAAGAGAGAAACCATAGTAAAAGAAAAATTAAAGCGGCAATTTTTATAAACAGGAATAAAGTGCATTTAATAAATCGACAAGCTTCTAACATTAAAATACGAGATTCGTGGAATTTGAATTGATGACGTTTGCTTCCGCTTTTGGTTTTTGAATTTAATGGCAGTTGAGGCAGGTTAGAAAGTAACTGAAAGTACTTCTGCGGATTTAAAGATTGTTTGTAATTGTTTGTAAACCGTTAAAAATATTATTTCAATTATAATTACAATATTGTTTTTAATTAACGGATATTTTATTTATTATATATATATATAT